>CM074785.1:4726049-4857723 GCA_037355745.1 Pseudo-nitzschia multiseries | reverse complement strand
ATGGTGGAGTTTTATGGAGACGAGGAATTCCGCGAGATTGCCGGTATCTATTTCGGCACCATCCGCAGCGACACGATTTCCTTTGTGATGAGCCAGTACGAACCCTACTCAGAGGTCGTTGCCCTGGCAACGATCGCCGCTCTGCTGAATTCGGTGGTAACCATTGCCCGGAACATCCAGATCGAGGTCTACCACAGGCGGAATGAATCGGTTATCTTCATGAAATTCATCAACTACCTCGCGTCCCCTTGCCAACATTCTGGCGTACGTGGGGCTGTTGGTGGCGGTCTCCTTTCGCTTGAACCAGGACGATCCCTCCTGGGCCGTGGTGGCCCACTACTACGGGGCAATGATATTTTTTGCCGGGACAGTAGTCTATGCGGTGCTTCATTGGTTTCTGCTGTGGAACCAGTCCCAGTACCCGACCGCTATCGGGAGTATCTTTGGGGTGCTGGCCCTGGTGATTGCGGTGTCTTCGATCCTCTTTGTCCTTCCCATTTGGAAGGACGGCGGCGGCGACGACGACGGCGACGACGACGGCGGATGGTCCGAGGAGGGAACCCAACCGGTTTTGGAGTGGGTGTCCGTCTTTGCAACATCCATCAACATCGGATTGCTCTCGGTCCTCTTTCACATCGATCCGGTGGACGACGAGCTCCTGGATTTTTTCTGTGGCGGGAGAACCGCTCGCCGCCGCCAGCAGCAGCAGCAGTAGAGGCCGCAGCAGTGGTGATGATAACATCAGGGCAGGGCACGGAACGGCATGCCATTCCAAGCGAAGACTTTGGTTGCGGAGTTCTTTGGATTGGATCATCCGAACCAAACAAGTTGGATTGTCGACGGGATAGACCGTAATGACGTGCGTGCATCTCCCGACCGTGTTGCGAGCTCGGCAACAACACGTCCGAAGCGAAGAAAAGAGAGGACGACGGGTCAAGCCCCCAAACGCAGGCTCTTGGCAACTATACAGCGAAGCGACCGGACCGGACCGGACCGCAATGGGATTGAATGAAATCTAATCGAATTGCATTGCATTGTATTGCGTTGCGTTGCATCCGCCGCCGTTCGGAGAAACTTCCCCGATGCAGCACAGCACAGCACAGCAAAGCACAGCACAGCACAGCGCGGCGCGGTGCAATTGACGTTGATGATGATACCTTGACATTGATGTTGATGTTGATGTCGACGTCGATCCCGCTGCGAGTCGAGTTCGTGGAATAGGAGTAGATGGCGTTTTTTACCGAGCACACCACCGACACCAGCAGCGAGAGGAATGTTTTCGTATTCGCGCCAGTGCTGAACGGACCGGCCACCGCGATGCCAAGTATGATACCCACCCGTTGTTGGATCTTGTTATGTCTCCGCGTTAGGATTGTACCAGTTACCGGTAATACCGGTATACCGGCATACCGATACCGTACCATGGAAGGCGTCTAATATCTCTCGGCAAGAACCAATCGTTCTCGGTTCTTGCCAAATAGTTCCAAATCGCTATACAAAGAGCATTAGATTACCAATCCAAAGAGCATCAAACTGGGCACTTTTTTTTCCAAATGTCTAAAATTACGCCAACCGTATTTATTGATTATTTACAACTCGCTCTTCTCCAGAGTCCATAGCCTGGCATTATCACTCCTGGCTATGCGCAAAAAAATGGGCACAAACCAAATCATTAATTGATATAATAGTTTACTATTAATATTGTTATAACATTATTATTGCTTATTTCTCTGTACTTTTCCCCCAATAACCAGTATTAAGTGTTTTTTTCCACTAGTAATTGCTACTTTTTCCCTCCATAATACCGTGCGGTACGGATGCTCAATCTACTGTTGGGCAAGACACAGACAAGCAAAGCAGGGTGCGTGGGGATGGGGAGGCACGCACCCTTGCTTCTGCGCACCAGTCGTTTTTCCTGTTTTGCCATCCGTGTGCCGACACAAGTTGCACCTAGGTATATCATGATGCGCTCATCCCAACGGTAGGTAGGGGGGTACAAAAAGGTTTGTCCTGGGCAGGGGTGAAACTTGCTGACCAAGCTCGATCCCAGGAGAGAGGGGCGATGCGTAGTTCGCGATGCCCTGAGCCACACATCACCAACTATTGTCCCAAGGCCCGATACGAGCCCACGACAATAGGGATGATGCATGCACCCCAGAGCGTTGAAACATAACTAACAAGCACTACATACACCCAACACAAAAAACGACCCTATCTGAATCCTTCACAGCCTTAGCGAACCACCTAATCAACCGATCAACCAAACACACGCAATCCATCTGTATTTCATTCGCCTCCTGAACATGGCCTCTGTTGTACGCACGTACCGCGTCCTCCCACTACGCTGCCATGCATATTACGGTTACAAACACCCCCACACCCCACACCCACAACCATTTCACACGGGCACACCACACCACGCCCCTATCTCCCCTCTCATGGCGCCTAAAATACTCGACGTCAAAAAAACTACCAGATGTCCACGATCGACAACGCAAAACCACACACGTAACACGTTTATGCTTCACACCCTGACAGACAGAGCAAACCCTCTTATGAACACCATCCGCACCCCGGATGAGCGTTGTCCTATGGCCGGTTTTTGGCTCGGCTCGAAAGCCGTCAGTTGAGCCCAAAAAAAATAAAAAAGCAAAATTTTTGCGGTTATCGTCATTGTTGGAGCCCAGCCCAGCCAACTTCTGACACAATGTGCCCCCCTCCCGACGAAATCAGCTCGGTGCAGCTCCATTCAGAAAAAATGTACAGCAGCGTCAAGCCCATACAACATGATAATTTAAAAAAATCCAATCAAATGAGTACCAGTATGGAAATTTCTTCCAAAAATTATTCTACGTTGTGTGTGATGTCACTATGGATGCACCCAAGATGACAAGACTGTTCCTAGGAAAAGGTGTGATTTCGTTTTGATGCATGCCACCGTAGATGCCAGCAAGAGGCCAGTCGGTAAGCCAGCTGATTTCGTTACAAACAATTTGAGCAATTTTACCAGGGTCTGAATGAGGATGCTACTTTCTGCAGTACAACGTCTCTGCAAAAAGAAAACCCTATTCTAGATGACCATTAAGGAGCAGAAGAACGGATTCAAAATCTTGCTGCGTCGACTGAAAATACGTTCTTGTGTATCCCGTCGTCACTGACAATCATGAAAGTGATTCAAGTGAGAAGGCATTGAGGATCCTGGCTTGTAGAGTTGGAAAAATAGAAAAAAACAGCAAAAACTGCACAGAAGAAGGCATCACCACAGAAGGTACGCCCCATTGTGATATCAGTCTGCTACATGTGTTATTCAGTGACAAATTTGCCTGGCTGAATTTGCCACAAAAAAAAACAGAACCAATACAACAACTTGCCAGCTCTGGCAATGGACATTTTTGGGACCCCCTCCCCCCCCCCCCCCCCCCCCCCCCCCCCCCCCCCCCCCCCCCCCCCCCCCCTCCCCCCCCCCCCCCCCCCCCCCCCCCCCCCCCCCCCCGCCCTCCCCCCCCCCCCCCCCCCCCCCCCGCGAGAGAAGCCTTCTGGGCAATATCATCATACAACTCATTGGAAGAACATTCACATCCATTTTTTGATTAGACGGATCTATCAGAAGTAATTCCTCATTCAAAATCAAAATTGCAAAACATGTGGAAAAACTTAAACACGTGCCTACAAAGCTGATCTGATGAACTTCGCACCCAGTCTGGTACCCACATAATTGATTTTGTGTGAAGGGGAATCAGTTTGCAACGGGGAGGGGGGGGGGTGGGGGGGAGGGGTGATGCCTCAGATGAAGATGATGATTTTGAAAAATCTATCACTTGGCCTGCAGTTCTATACCTTTGCTTTGTATGAAAGAGCAACCAGATCTAATACACTTTGTGGAGGCACAAGAAAAACTGCTTCTGATGGTTGCTCATATGACTCAATGAGTCAAAATTTGCTGTCTACATCTTCTTCCTCCAGTTCAAGGTAGCACGTGTTCCTTCCAGTGTTTGAAGTAGAAAGTCAGAACTCAAAAAAGCTGGGGATATTCTTGAGTGAGCGTATATATTACGGACATGTCAAAAGACAAAAATTGCAAATATTACAGGAGCAAATTCATCGTTAAATACCACAAACTGGAGCTCCAGCTAACAAACTCATTAGTTACAGGCAAACATCTGGAACCACATGAAAGCTAAAGTGGAACCGCTGAAGGCCCAAAAAATGGAACAAGACTGCAGAAGATCAAATCATTGGAGGTGGGAAAATGGAGCATGGCACAAAGGAGCGCGCAACTTGGAGAGGAAAACATTGAGACATTAGATAAGCTTGTGAATTCAAACACTGTATCAACAGAAGAAATGAAAGAGTGTATTCAGAATTACTGTTGGAAGCATGTAGAGAAATTGATCGTATGCTGAAAAAACAAATTTATTCGAAAGCTTCCAGGAATGTACTACTATTCTAGAACAGGATGGGCCAGAAGGGTGTGATACCCCATCATATCATGTTTCTGGTAATGTCCACCTTCACAGTTATAGTGTGGTATTCAAATCACGTTCTCTTCTATGTACTCTAAGATTTTTGCTTGCGCATCAATCAACCGTTTTGTTGGCGCTTAAAATTCAACAGAACTCTGTTCAATAAAAAGAAGGAGGTTTGTGACCTCTGGGTTCAGTAGGTGGTGGATTTTACTTGCCCATTGTGATACAGTAGTAGTTATGTAATCTCAGTGCAGTTGCTTATTTCACGTTACAATGCTTCAATGCTTCAAAGACACTTCAAGCGGCTTTTTAAATGTCCCTCCTCCATTTGTTTTAAACCAAGCGACATTAAAACGACTGTTTCTATTTGAATTCTCAACTGGCTCGTCAATAAAAATTGAACGCATGTCTTTATTTGGATCATAGTCTATTCTATTGTACGCCCTTTGTTGTTTAAATTCCTTCTGATGATAGCTGCGCCTTGACATTGATCTGTCTTCAAGTTTAGCAAGCCAACTGTGTGACAAAGTCCATGGTACTAGTGCTATGTCTCGCCATTTTCATATATGTAGACCAAAGTTTGTAGCCGGCACAGTACTAGTTGAGTGGTGAGATCAAAAGTTTGGGCTTTTGCGTCAGACTGGAGGGCACGGTATCATACAAGAACACTTGCTGTCTGTCCATCTCGAGCAATGCAGTGATCTTGTAAAGCAAGATTTTCTGAGTGGGCTTTGGATGACGTGAAGGAGAAAAATAGACCAAAAAAAACACATCGCTTCTTGCTTGTTGTGGAAGAGCTGTTTGGTGTAACCAGTAAGAGCAGGGAAGGTCCGACGAGGACTTCGTCTGATAGAAAGTCACAGCGGGTGGGTGGAAGTCTTGTGCTTCTAGTCTAGTTCAGTTCAGCAAGGAAGCCAACAACAAACCATGGTGCAAAAGGCTATCATTTGCAAGTTGACGGATTGAAGGACTTGTATCAAAGCGAAGCTGTTTTTTGGGTGCTTGGTGGATGCAGCAACAGGAGAGAGCCGGAGTTGCCGGTGGCATGCCGGGTGGTAATGGGTAAGCACGGTCGCTTTGCTGTTCAGCAAACAATGGAGCTTGAAAGGCTTTAAATGCATCAAGTGCGAGGACAATGGTTTAGCATCAAGATACAAGGCACTAGGGACTGTCGTGTGAGTTAAGAAAAAAATGAAGTCTAGAGGAGCCTTGTAGAGTGGGTGGGGAGAGCTTTGTTGCTGGAGCCCTGGTCCTGAAGAGAGAAGAAGCTAGAACATGATCTTCAGGGAGGAGTTCAAGGAATTAACTCCATTGATCGAGTGCATTATGCTTGAGAGCTCGTGCAATTGGTGCTTGTTCATCAGGGAGATTAATGCATGCTGTAGGACGATATAGGCGAGATTGTTGTCAAATGATGGAAACTTATTTGATATGGGGTCAGCCATACTATCTTTGGCAGCCAGCTGTAGCTGTAGCTTTAGCTGTATTGCGTCGACGTCCGTCCATGGTGAATAGTAGTGTACGTCGTGCTGGTTCGTCACCAGCAGGGTATCCAAAGTGATTTCGTCAGATGGAGAGCCTGTATCAGGATCAGTTAGTGGATCTGTGACTCGAGGGGCTTGTTATTCTTGTTGTCGTCGTTGCTGGCGAGTTTGTCAATTCTATGCATTTTGTGCGATGCAATATGTACTAGTACTAGTAGTACTACGAAGTAAGATAGTACTAGTACTCGTACTACTAGTTCTCTCTCTCTCTGTGTGTGAGTCACTACAAATTCTTTGTTTTCCCTCTGATGAATCACTATTATTTCTTCTATTGAATTGACATGGTGTCTCGTTATTTCATTCATTAAAAGACAACAATACAATACAATACAATACGACAATTCAAAAGACCTATCAAATTAATCAATGAACCTTCTTACTAAAGACCGATACCAGGGAAAGACTTGATGTAGCGAACCGAATGTAAGGAATGGTAGTGCTACGTGGAACGTACAACGCACACGTACGAACCAAAGAACATCCTTGAGTATGCAGATCTCACTGTATCACCAACGTAGGTACGGTACGAGACGATACTCGAAACTGCTCACTACAAGCAGCAAGCAAACTGTAAAGCAGCGAAAATTACAGGCAAAGCACTAACAAGCCTGTAAAGGATTCCTCCAGCAAGAACCAAGCCTACAGCTCACTCTTTTTGCTCCTAAAAAAAATTTTTAGTAGTAGAATAAGTAAAAGGCTTATACGTCCAGGTCCAATAGTCTTCCCTATTGTACCCGTACAAGCCTACCTTGGTCGATAGTCCCCCTATCGATTCCCGACGGCTTCTCCCAATGCCAGAGCCACATCACGGATCGATTCCTCCCAACGTGAGGATAGAGCCGCATCACATCAATTCCTCCTCCCAACGTGAGGATCCCGGGCCCCAACGCGCCCACGACAGCATCTATCACCAGGAGCTCCTCCCAACGCGACACGTCTCTCTAATCCCATCTACCCATTGTGCTGATACATCCTCAAAGGCCCAACGCTCCTTCGAGAGCCTCGTACCCGTGCACGCCTAGACAAACACCTACCTCACTCCTCCTCCACAACGCAAGGACCCCTTGGTTTGACCTACCGCGGCGTCCCGGTTCGCCTACAGGCTAACAACACGACAATGAATTACAGGGAGTTCTTCCAAGGGAGGGGCCCCTTTGGGGATGGCCCGGCTAGACGGGGTGTCTACCAAGCCATCTACACCCTCTTCACGGAAGTAGAAGGGGACCAACTCCTCCCCCTCCTTCTGGATATCTTTGACGCACAAGCCATTGGCGGCTTGGGTATCTTCCAGGAAGATGCAGCTGGGGTGGATTGGCTCCATGTCATCCATGGCCTCCGCCGGTAACCCAGCACCATCACACAACCCTCAGTCAACCGGGGGCAGCTCCTTTGGCTACATCGATGCCTTAGTGGGCCAGAAGGTGAGCTGGTGAGGGTGGATGCCACACTGCTGTCCAGGGCGGCCGCCAGCCAAGTGTATCTTATGGCCCATCACAAGGCTGCAATAGCCCAAAACCAGGAGCAAGACTACATCCCGGCTATCCCAGCAGGGATGGCCCACACCGAGATGCTCCAAGCTCACAAGGTGTGCTTCCTCCCTTTTGAACTCGGCCCTCTGGTGTTATGTCGCGGCCTCACACCCAAGCAGGCCTTCCAAGTCCTCCACCCCCACATCCTCCAACAAGGACTGGTTGAGGTCTGCAAGCCCCTTCTGGACACACTACGAGCTGTGGGTACACAGCCCACTACCCTCCTGGGCACCATCCGTCTCTTAGAACCTGGTCCTTCTTTCAGGGCTGAGGCCAGCCTCCGGGCCTACATGAAGAAGAATGTCCTCCTTCGAGACCTACCGGGCCTGGGCTCAACACCGACCGACCCTACACTCACGGCAGCCTTTGCTGCACTCACAGACAATCAACTTCGGCTGAGTGAAAACCTGGACCAAAGAAGACAAGAGTCCTCCAAGCTTCACATGGTAAGGGAGGTGTGGGGGGCCCTTTACACTGAAAGACTCCTCCTCCTCTGTGGAAAAACAACTGAAGCAGATCTGCCCCCCATCTACACAGCCTGGGCCAAGAAGAGCAAACATGAGAAAACCCACATGATTCTCCAAAGCCAAGTAGCCACAGATGCCTACAACCTTGGCATAGAGGCGCCGCTCATCACCACAGCCGTCCTCAAGAGATTTCAAGACTGAAATTTCTACGGAACTGACCCCTCTGATGTGGCAGATGGAATCCTCCCCCTAGCATTCACTCCTCCAGAATGATCAGCAGTCACCCTGAAAAGGGAACATGAGGAGGCTGCCAATGTTGCAGCATATGATACCATGATCTCCACCCAAGGTAATTCCCTCTCTCTCAAGGACTCCCTGGAATTGCAAAAGACCAAAGCCTACATTCCCCTGGATTGGACAGAAGCCACCACCCAGCTGAAAAGCTACCTTGCGGTCCTGGCCACCCTCTTAGGCGCCACACATGATGTGGTCAAGTGTTACCAACGCGGTCTCTCCAGGCTAGAGTGGCAACAAATGCCCCACCAAAGGGCCATAGCAGATGAAGTGGGCGAAAGAATCATTCCTGCAATAGTGATGTACTACTTCCAGGTCAGAGTAAGGGGTTGGCTAGAAGAGCAATGGGAATCTGACCTTACACTCCCTGCCCCAGACTTTGGAGAAGACATCCATAGGTTCCGAATGACCCAGAACGTCAATTGGCTCCCAAATGTGTCCAATGTCGATGCCTTGAGAGCCCTCCAGCAGCCTACCCCTCTACAGGAAGGACCTTCCGGCAGCCCTCAATCTCCCTCTCTCACCAACGGCGGGGGTGGAGGAGCCAAACGTCCACCCAACAACGACGATCAGCGGCGCAATCCTACCAGAGATCCCAGATTTTCTGACCAATCCAATCCCATCACCGCTAAGATCAAGAGCAAAGCGATGAGATTGGTTATTTCTTCCATGAAAGCCAAAGGCAAACCACCTCTTAAACGCCCCGATGGCAAAGAACACTGCCATTCCTGGCACATCAGAGGTTGCTGCTTCACAGGCTGCCGCCACATTCATGACCATGCCGACATCACTCCAGCAGAGCAAGACCTGCTCTGGGAATGGTGTCAAGAGGCCTATGCTGCCTGAAGTCCTGGCAAGCGCCACCGCCGCGGTGCCGCGCCCCCTCTCACTCTAATTGCCATGGGGGCCATCTACGTGCCCCCACCCAATAAGCACCATTCCCCACCTCGGCCCATCCACCCTCGGCGCCTTCCCCTTGATTGTACCTTCACACACCACCTTCGATTCAGCCCGGAAGCCATACCCATCCCATCTCCTCCCCGCTCCTTCCCGGTCCGGCCCCTTCACAGCCTTTCCCCACACTTCCAAGCCGCCGGCTACCGTCCTCGCCGTTAAACCGGCAACACGGCCGACACCTTTCCCCACCCTTCCCCCTCCCACAGGATTTAGGGAAGCCCCACACACGCATTGTCCCTCGACCCCTATATGCTCCCACCCCAGCTCCGGCACCCCCACCCTGCACCACGCTGGCCGCTCCACCACCCAGCGCCGCACTGGGACCTCCTCCACCCAGCACCGTGCTGGAACCTCCACCACCCAGCACCGCGACGGGCTCCCCACCACCAAGCAACGTGCTGGGACCCCCTCCAACATCCAGCGATGCGCTGGCCTCTCCACCCAGCACCAAGCTGGGCTCTCCACCACCCGGCGCTGTGCTGGGACCTCCTCCAACATCCAGCGCTGCGCTGGCCTCTTCCCCCAGCGACGCACTGGCCTCTCCACCCAGCGACGCGCTGGCCTCTCCTCTTAGCGGCTACCCCATTGACCGGCTAGACGTGCACATCACCCGAGCTATCAAGGTCTACAACAACAGCACTAGCTGGGGGGACTTCATCCGGACCATCCGCGGACAAGGCGACATCCACCCAGATGTGGGTAGTATCCCCCATCCAGCCAGTCACCTCTTAGCCCACTTTGGGCACAAAGGCACCCCTGCCTCCATGACCGGACCCCCTTGGGACCCTGGCAGGATTGCCAGGGCCCTCTCCAGGGGGCCCCACCAATCCGCCCACCTGGGTATCGCCTTCCTGCGAGAGGAATATGCCAACATGATGGACAAGCAGCAATGAACGGTCCTCCCAGCCAGCCTCATCCAAGACCTTCCCAACCTGCGGCTGAGTCCCCTGGGGCTAGTCCCACAGCGGGGGCGCCGCCCCTGAATGATCTCGGACTACACCTATTCTGAGGTCAACCAAGACACCCTCCCTCTAGCCCCAGCAGAAGCCATGGAATTTGGCCACACCCTTCCACGACTCCTCACCAAGCTGCATTGCGCCAACACCAGGTTTGGCCTGGTGTACATGTCCAAAATTGACCTAGCTGATGGGTTCTACCGGGTCCAGTTGAAACCAGAGGACACCATGACGCTCAGAGTTCTGTTCCCTTCCAGGAAGGGAGAACCTTCCCTCATTGGCATCCCCCTCACCAACCCTATGGGATGGAAATCTAGTCCACCCAACTTCTGTGCCTTCACTGAAACCATTGCGGACCTGGCCAATGTCACTCTCTCCACCAGGCTAGCACACGCCCGATGACAGCCCCATCGCCTGGATCTGCTCTCAGAGGCACATCCAGGCGGACCCACTCCAGCCGAACGCCCTCCCGCCCCCCAGCTCCACAAAGCACCACCCCCAGCAACAAGTCAGTCCAATACTGGGATGTCTATGTGGATGACTTCTGTGGCCTCGCGCAAGGCAACCAATGGACCAGGCGAGCGGTCAAGAGGGTGCTCTTCCACTCCCTGGACAAAGTCTTCCGGCCCCTGGACGCCACTGACACCCCATTTCGACAGGAGCCAGCTTCCCTCAAGAAAATGCTCCAAGAGGACGCCACTTGGACCACCAAGAAAGTTATACTTGGCTGGCTCATCAATTCCATCACCAAAACCATCAGCCTTCCTCCCCATCGAGTAGACTGGCTACAGGAGATCCTTCACTCCATTGCCCCCTTCCAGCGCCACGTCCCCATCAAACAATGGCACCAAGTCCTTGGGGAACTCCGGTCGATGGCTCTTGCCATCCCTGGCTCCATTGGCCTCTTCTCTATCCTCTAAGAAGCCTTGCGACACCAGGATCCGGGCAGGCAGCGAATCAGGCTCACCAAACGGGTCCATAGCTTCCTTCGCGACTTCCAATGGCTTGCCCACGATATCTCCACCCGGCCCACCTCCATTGCTGAGCTAGTGCCCGATACATTCCCCGCCACTCTTGGCGCCTGTGATGCCTCTGGCCTTGGTATGGGTGGCATCCACTTTGTGCCTCTCCCTACGGGCAAGATCCAACCCATCATGTGGATGCATCCCCTCCCCAAGTGGGTCTCCTCCCAATTAGTCACCTTTGACAACCCCCATGGCACCATCAACAACAGTGACCTTGAGCTAGCGGGCTCCATTGCCCACAGTGATATATTGGCCCGGGCCGCCTGTATCCAATCCAGAACCACTCACAACTGCTATGACAACACAGCAGCTGTCTATTGGCAAAGGAAAGGCGCCACCACTACCACAGGCCCTGCTGCCTACCTCCTCAGAATCCAAGCTCTCTACCAACACCTCTACCAATATGTCCCCCTCAGGGATTACATCCCGGGCCCCGCCAATCACCTTGCTGACCTCCTCTCTCGCTCTGACCTCTCTGACACTGCCTTGCTCCATCATTTCAACACCTCCTACCCCCAGGACTTGCCCTGGATCTTATGTCCCCTGAGGCCTCCCATGCATTCTGCTCTGACCTTGGCTCTATCCAGAAGACCATGCGCGCTTCAGTCACTGAACTCTATGCCAAGCAAAAGGATGCCCATTGGAATCAATGGGTTCAATTCTGTTTGTCTCAAGGCTTTGAACCAACCCTCCCCTCCATCCAAGATCCCACCCCCCTCCTCCAAGTCTTTGCCCAGCGCCTCCATGATGGCTGACTCTCCTGTAGCCGCAAGCCCATCAGATCTCGCACAGTATCGGACACCCTCCGGTCAGTGGGTCAGACGCTGGCCCGCTTGGGGGCCAAAGACCCACGAACCAACTCTACCGGCAGTCTTGACTTCCGGCTAACTGCCCAGTTCAAGGCCTATGCCAAACTCGACCCAGCCCCTTGCCGGGTCAAACCAGTCCCAATCACCCTCGTCACGCACGCCCTCCGCTTTGCATACCACGGCTCCCCTTCCCCCTCTAGACAGGCTGTTGCAAACATGATCTGCATTGCCTTCTTCTTCTGTCTCCGCCCTGGTGAGTACACTGGTACTACCAGGGATGATCAAGTCTTCCACCTACAGGAGGTCTCCTTCTATCTGGGCTCCAAAATCGTCCACCATGATGGCCCTGCGCACAAGCTTCTCGCTGCTACCTCTGTTACCCTCACCTTCACCACACAGAAGAATGGGGACAAGGGTGAAGTGGTGGCTCATGCCAGGAGTGGGGACTCTCTCTGCTGCCCTGTGGCGGCTTGCGCGCGCCAAGTCCTCCATCTCAGGCGCCGCTGCACTAGCCCCCACCCCTTCAGCCCATCCCTCAAGCTGGCCAGTTACTTTGACAATGGGGTACTCACCCTTGTTCGAGCAGCAACTGTCACTTCCTCCATGAGAGTCTATGCCCAGACCCTCTACACCACCACCGGCATCTCCCCTGCAGCTATCTCTGCCTGCTCCCTTCGAGCGGGAGAGGCTATGGCCCTGCTCCAGGGGAAATGCGACTCTAATGCCATCAAGCTCCTCGCCAGATGGCACAGTGACTGCATGATGAGATACTTGCATCAACAGTCCCTCCCCATCTTCAAGAATCTTGCCTCGGTAATGTTCAATAATGGAACATACTCCTTCCTGCCTGACGAGTGGGTACCGGCTTCGGCCCCCACTCCCCCTGGCAGCTCTCTCTGATCCCCCTCTGGGGAATCTTCCTCCTGAATCCTCCATGATGATTCTCCCACCCTCGCTGTCCTCCATGACCCCTCCAGGTTCATCTCCGGCCAACTCCCACCCTGTGGCCTATGGCCCAATGGCAGAAAAGGCTTAACAACCAAAGCTGTGCGCCGGTGTGTGGGCAAAGCAACTCGGGACCGGACCAGCCTGCAAAAACTAGCCACAGGCTGGCACTTCCCGGATCCCCCTGTAGCATTGCTTAACCCACCAACCCACCTACGAACTATAAACACTGCACATCCAGTACTACAAGTAGGTAGGCTACTGAGGCTATCACAAACGTAGTGAGTGATAGCAGGAACTCGGCCAACCATCGAGGAAATGCGGAACGTTCTGTTCTTCTGATCTAGAGACTCGTGCAAACTGGCGCAAAACCGGATCCGATCAAGCGAATCAAACCACTGAATACCAAACCAAACACTCAACCCGAAAACGTCGAAGCAACGAAAACAAGAACAAAACAGCCAAAACACTTGCAATTTCCACAAAATAACACCACCATCCTCAACAAAACACTCCCCTCGGTCTCCAGCAACAAAAATGTCCTACACAAGTGGCCTATTTGCCAGAGCAGCACGACATGTTCAACAGGATGACCTCGATGGTGTCCCAATTAATATCCAACTTGCCTACGGTCGCAAAGGGGCAGAGTTCCTTGAGTTTTGCACTACCAGCATATTTGGCTACCTAGATTACCCACAAACAGTAACTGAAGAGAAGGTGTTTGGCTTCCTTTTCTATCAGTCATATCGATCCCGTAGGAGAAGAGGCCGGAGGCCCAAGAGGGAGGTGGGAACACCACAAATATTCGACCCCACCAACTATGGCGCCGTGATGGCCAAATACAACACCAATAGTAGTAGTAACAATCGTGAATCGCTGTTGGAGCTGGAGGAGATAGAACAGCATGATCCTGTAGGCTATGACACTGTGAATCAATACTTGTGTTCCATTCTCAAAATATTGAGGCACCAGCGAAGTCAAAATGCCAACAATCTTACCAAGGAACACATCCGCTCTGAAAGAGTCACCCAACTGCTGTGAGTCGTTCAAGTCCGAAAGAAGAAGTTCTCTAAGAATTGTTACAAACCAAGTTATCATGTGGCAGCCTTGAGAGACAGATTCTGTTTCCTTATGACACATGGAGGGGTTCTCTGGGGCGAGTCCTTATTCAAATGTGAGCTGTCCGACCTGTGTGACCTCATCAAATACGATGAAGGCACACACGCCTGCCAGATCCTAATTATGCAAATAATAACAGGCAAAACGAATGGCCAGAAAACTTTATATGGACACGTTATGAGACATCGAAACGTTAACATGTGTCTGATTGGTGCGTTGGGCTTCTATTTGATGGCACGATTCCATTCAACGGCTGAGCTTGCGCACTATGACTTTGCAAGTAATGCCACTTGGTTCAACGTCAAATTACTCACGGATTGTAATAACACAGGGAACTATCAACAGTCCATCACCAATCAAGCCTATGCGAGTACAATGAAACAAGCTTGCAAGGCCTTGGGGATCACTTCAAAGCATTTCGTTCACTTTGGCCGTGGTACAGGTGCAGTTGCATGTAAAATGCAAGAGGTTGATCCCCAATACATCAAAATGATTGGCAATTGGAATGTTGATGTCAGAGAGGACCAATATTCTTCCAAACTCCCTTTGAAGGCTATGAGGGCATTGGCTGGGCATTCACAAGATAAAGGGGGGTTCTTCTTGCCAAGATGTAGTCTTGATCCACCTCTGGAGCTTCGTCGTCAAGTCTTCCCCTTCCTTGACAAGGCAATGAACACCGTCAATAGCACCCCAAAGCCGACTGCTCAAGCTTTCTTTGAGCTCCTCCTCAATTTACAATGTGTTGTACTGCAGGATGCGGCCATCTTGCTCCACCAAGGTAGGAAGAATCACCTTTTTTTGTTGCCTGTTTTTGTAACTACCGCGTTCCACACGTATCAAGCGGCTCTCATGGAGAAGGTCAGCGTCAAAGCGGGAATGGGAGCTACTACCTCAATCAAAAGGAGTATTGATGTTGCTCTTCCGGGGGTTTGGGACCGGCTTCAAAAACTTCATTCGGAAGTCCATAATGCTTCACAGGACATTTGGCGGATACAGGCTTCAGTTACCACCTTCAGACAACAACAAGGTGTTGTCAACAACCAACTCCATCACTTCCTGCAGCACATGCATTCGTTTCAACTGCCAGCGCCACCAACAGAAGCAACAACCGACACGCCGGATGAGGATCCTCCAGAAACAAGAAAGAAGTACTTATTGTTTCGTACCCATAAGTCCTTTTCATCGATGTGGAATGAGTGGTTTGGACTTGGGGTCTTTGATGACATTGACTTCCCCGGGGGGATCAAAGACCTTGAAAAGATCGGCAGCCGATGGAGAAAGCATTACAACACAGCCGACCAGAAGCATTTCTCCTGCCTCAAGTGCATTGTTGATTATGTGAAGGGTAGAGTTGTTGCTGGCGAATCCTTAGAGGCCATACTGGAAGAAGGCGACAACTTAATGAAGACAAAGGCAAAGACCCTTTCAACACTCCACACCCATCTTCGAAAGAGCAAGTCCTTTCAACTTCCCACCACCAACCAATTGCCAATCAATTCATGCCCATCCCCAAAGCATCAAACACTATGCAAGCAGTTTGACTTGTAGATTGTTGATTGGTTTCCCATTGTCGATTGGAGAGTTGATTGGAGTTGATTGGAGAGTAGATTGGAGAGTCGATTGAAGAGGAGTCGATTGGAGAGGAGTAGATTGGAGAGGAGTAGATTGGAGAGTCGATTGGAGAGTCAATTGGAGAGTCGATTGGAGAGTCGATTGTTGATTGCTGGAGAGGAGAGGAGAGTCGATTGTTGATTGGAGAGGGGGAGAGCTGCGGATTGGAGGGGGGGAGAGCCGCGGATTGGAGAGGAGGAGGAGAGTCGTTCATTGGAGCGGAGAGGAGAGCCGATTGTTGATTGGAGAGGGGGAGAGCCGCGCATTGGAGAGGGGGAGAGCCGTGGATTGGAGAGGAGGAGGAGAGTCGATTGTTGATTGGAGAGGGGAGGAGGAGAGTCGATTGTTGATTGGTGGAGGAGGAATCCCATGGTCGATTCGATTCCAAGATTGTTTTGCTTAGCATCAGTTTAGGATGAATCCCATGGCCGATTCGTTTCCAAGATGATTTCGCTTAGCCAAGTTTAGCAGAGCCAAAAAAGATGCAGAGTTTAGTTCCAAATTTGAAATTATGAGCACTTTGTTGCAAAAGTAGAAATTATGAAGTGGAATCACTTGTCATCTAGTAATATTGCGTGTTACGTAGTGGAATCACGTGCAAATTGCAAATTGCAATTAGAGTTTCTTCCTTTTGCAAATCACTCCAAGCAATCGTGTTGGATCCCATTTCATTGAGTATTGAAGAACACCTCGTGCTTAGTTGAATATAAAAAAAACAGAAATCATCTTAGAAAAAGTTATGGGATTTACCTCGGCCGGCGAGTTTAGTCCCAGCGGGTAGGGCTGTCTTAATTTATGTTCGATCTTCAGTTCCTCATATTCATATAAAAAACTGGAGTGGTGATCACTCGTCGGGTTTGGGTTCGGGTTTGGTCCGTTAGATAGAAGACGTATGGGACTAAAATAAGTGCCGAGTACAAAACCTACGCTGACAGGATTAATACTAACTTAAGTTATTGTTAAATTCGAGTATTAATAACTCAGTTATTTTATGGTACTTTCTAAAACTGCACGCGGGCAGGTCTGTCAGACAGTCTGACAACTGATTGATTCTGGTAAAAATAATAAGGTTAATTTCTGAGTATGGATACCGGTACAGGTACGAGTAAGTGTGTAAAATAGGGGGACCATTTTGAGACAGCTTTTTTTTTGGCCCCCTCCAACACCCATCGATTTGGGTCCTGTTAGTCTTATTGATCTTACTCTCCAGCTGGAACTTCTTGACCAAAGTAATCACCGCGCCAGAATTGGCAAGGTCAAGAGCTATCCATAGATACCCAATTTGCAGGGGTTGCGCCCGCCGGAACCCCTTCCAACTTTATGATTCTTCTGGTCAAGAAAATCACGAAAAGTTGAAAAAAACTCCATTACCACACCTATCACAATACCAAGTGGTCTCAACCAACCCATTCCTTAACCATAGCATTAAATCAACCCGCTACTTGGCATTCCCTTCCTTACACCAAGATCAACAAGACCCGCAAGTTTCGAATTGATTGGCCTAGTGGTATAGGAGAAATCAGGTGGAACAACAGCAACACTCCCAAGGGCAAAATTCGGAAAAACATCGAACATCCCCCCATGACAGCAACAAGGATACCTCTGCTCGCGGCAAGCACAAGCAAGCCCCACTACAGGGTAAATCGATACTTATCAAGTACAAGAAGATCCCCAAGTTGCGGCTCAATCCGACCGGTCGTTTTGAAAAAAACAGCCACAGCCACAGCAACACCCCCAAGGGACCAAAAAACAATGTCAAAAATCCCCCCATAGCATCAACAAGGATCCCCCTACTCGCGGCAACAACAGGCAAGCCCCACTACAGGGTAAATCGATACTTATCAAGTACAAGATGCCCCCCAAGTTGCAGATCGATCCTTCCGGTTGTTTTGAAAAACCCAACTCCAGCAACAACAACACCCCCCCCCCCCCCCCCCCCCCCCAGGGCAAAAAATCTCCCCCTACAACACATACAGTTGGTGCTGTGGCAAGAGGCGCCGCCCTTCCCCCTTGCATGTCAACAAATAACGCGGCTGTTATTCTAAACCATTCGCACACTGGTACTATCACTACAGCAACTACTATGTTAATTGCGGGATTTACACAGGAGGAGAGCAAGAATCCGTCCCTACAGAAGAGAGTATTGCGGAAGAAGGCAAAACGCTTGGAAGAACAACAAAACAAGAAGGCTGCACCCCCTCCCGCCCCCCCGCCCCCCCCCCCCCCCCCCCCCCACCTCCACCATCACCACCGCCGCCTGTTGTTGTTGTTGTTGCTGGATCAAATGGTAGCAGCGTCTCGCCTGTAACTAATCCAAGTGGACTGTTGGACCCCCCCTCCCCAAAAAAACGAGGAATAACAACAACAACAACAACAACAACAAAAGAGCCCATACAGCCTCAAGCAACACCAATGGAAGCACATCGTCGGCGACGACAACGGCAACAGAAGCAGCGCCAGCAGCAAGCACAGCAGCGAGTACAGCAGCGTTTTTGGAAAAGGAAAACTCCACCCCCCCACCTTGCAAAAAGAAGAAACTCACTCCACCAACATTGTTGTTGCCTCTGAAACGAACAAAGCGGACTCCACACCAAGTCTTATGTGATTCAGCTAATGAGCAAGCTATCAGGGTTCAATTCATCCACGTATGGAATCAATCAAGAAGGAAATACGAGCACCATGTTCAACTCCCAAAGGGTGTGGCTCGTTTGTCAGCAGCAAAAATCTGCGACGGGGTAGATGAATTGTACGGTGTAAGTATTAACCCAAATACATTGCGGAATTGAGTTTGGGAAGGACTCATGGGTCCACCACGCAGGGGGCGAAGACCGGTGCTTGCAGAAGCAGTGGAAGATGCAATTGCGGATGCAATTGAAACGTATGTTGCATTGACCGCAGCGGGGATGAAGGAGAAACCTGACCAGCAGGTAATCCTACAGAAGCTCACAGCGTGCATAACTAACAGTGTCATTCCAGCGCCACTGACTGATCCTGTATCGTTATTCAGAAGGCTGCAACCACGGTTTGCAGATGGGGTGGAAGTATCTAACCTGAATTCACAGATGGAGGAATGGCGTGCAACATATGGAACACATAAAAATATTGATGAATGGTTTACAACCCTAAAAGA
The DNA here is from genome assembly GCA_037355745.1 of Pseudo-nitzschia multiseries. Classification (NCBI taxonomy): domain Eukaryota; phylum Bacillariophyta; class Bacillariophyceae; order Bacillariales; family Bacillariaceae; genus Pseudo-nitzschia; species Pseudo-nitzschia multiseries. The sequence goes on along the minus strand of CM074785.1, from coordinate 4,838,871 downwards.
ATTTTTCCTCGAGATGGGCTTTGCACGGTTGCCGACGAAGGAGGAGGTCGCTGGGGGACACGAAGGAGAGCTGTATTTCCCCCCTGAACAACTTCAACAAATAATCAATGTGGATGAAACGGGGCTATCACTGGACATGGCAACGACAAAGTCTGGCGGACGTCCCGTCACCCAGTATGGACCTAGCAGCAGGGATCTTCTTGTGGGAGCAAAGCAGTCACCGCATAACACTCCTCTGTGGTAGTTGCGCTTCTGGAGATCCCATCCCCCCCCATTTTCAGTTGAAAAGTATGGCTAAAGATGATTTGAACAAGCGGATTCAGGATTCGTTTTTGGAAGAGCTCGAACATCATTCGGTAATTGGAACATGGAGGTTCAACAAACCAACCAAGCGGTGGACTACAGTGAATTGTAATGCTAGTGCGGGGATGGATGGTACTGAGTTTACGAAGGTAGTGAAGGATGCATACATGCCATTATTTCCCGATCTGGCCCCCGTACCTGGAAAGTGAGTAGTGATGTTGGTTGATTCGGGTCCGGGACGGGAGGACGATGAGTTGCAAATTATTACCGCCCCCGAAGGCCTCTATTTACTTACTGGAGTTCCGAATACGACTCATATTTGGCAACCAACAGACCAGAACTACGGACTGTCTCTTTTTCGCAACAACAAGACGATACTGAACGCCTCGCGCTGGGCAAGAGAGCTTACCATGCAATCTCACGATATTCCCCGGCTTGTATTTGGGGGACGCGAGGCGGACGAGAAGGGAGGTTACGTCACTTTGAACAGGGCATTTCACGACTCATTTGCTGTGGAAAAATCAAAGGCTATCTGGCGCCACATCGGTATTGTCCCTTTCACACGCAATTGTCTAGGGAAAAGCAATGTAGCTCACGAGGTGACACTACGGAATGGTTCTGTAGACCTTGCAGCAGATCCAATGACGAGAAAGTTACTTGATCTCGAACTTTGCAACAGCAAGGAAGTAAAGTACATCACCGAATATGGATTGAAAGGGGAAGTGTTTGCTGCAAAGGCGCCACAAAACAACGAGAAAGAGAAGATTGCATCTACTAAACCGGGTTCAAATGAGCGGATATTGAAATTGGCAAAAGCAAATACGGCAGGACAGAAATTCCGTATCACCGGTGGATTCGTCACTAACTCCAAGGACGTTTTGAAAGCGGAAGTATTGAAGGAACATATGAAAAAAATCGCGACGCTGAAGACTACAAAGGCGCGCGCTGCTGCTTTTGCAAAGAAGAAGGGAGCAGCTGAGGCCTTAGTTGCAAAGTGTGGGGGCGAATTTGCTAGACTAGCGGTGCAACATTTAAAAGTGATTTATGATTGGAAGTTTGGAAAGAAGGTTGCTGCTGGAATGAAAAAAGAGCAAATAGCTGCTGCCCTAGTTAATGCAAAGGATGATCTGCCGGTGGGCGTGGTGGAGTGGAGTGAGGAGCGCGATGGCGCTGAATTGCAGAGGCTGGAGAAAGCAGAGATCAAAATGAAAGAAACACAATTGGGGAAGGCTATGGCAGAGAAATTAGAGAAGTGTGTTCAAACAATTAAGGAGGTGACTCCAGAGATGCTGGAGATAGCAGCCCTGGATGATGGGAAGATTGAATACATTAAAAGGATGCAAGCAACCGGAGCTTAGAGCAGTGTAATGGGCGTCAATGGCGAGCCGTCGTCGTCATCGTTGTTCGCCCTTTCTTGTTCTTTCGCCCCTTTGACGACAACGACGACGATGCGATGGTTGAATCCCCCCCCCCCCCCCCCCCCCCCCCAAGTGTGGTGAAATTGAATTATTAGTAGAGGCCTACTTTGTCTCTTCGTCATTAACACACATACGATACTCGTACGGTACAGCCGAACAGAGTGACAGGAACGTGCCTAAGTGAAAAGCATACCGTAGTACAGTACGTACTCGTACCGGTATGGTAAGATTATTATTATGCACTCAACAGTAATCTTACCGTACGTACCGTACGTAATTACGAACTTCTTGTTCTCACATCAGTATCCTCATCCGTATCGTACGGTATCGGACCGGTACGAGTACAATACCCGGTACGAAAACGCGAATACCATAATCGAAGTACGAAGTAAGATACTACTATTATTATTAGGAACAGAAGCACCGGTATATTTACAAGCGATTCCTTCTAATCTTCCTCCCACGAGTATCCACCACCAACCACCACCAACCACGAGTAACCACCACAACTTGCGGTGTCCCCCTTTCTCCGTTCCGGAAGGGTGTGTCTGTTCACGGCATGATACCGAGCACAACCGCTGTACCTCTCGCAACCGCAACAATCGCAACAACAATCGCAACAACAACCGCAATCGCGACCGCAACAACCGCAATCGCAACCGCAACTCGTCGATGATCCATCTTCCCCGGCCGCGGATTCGATCGAGACAAGTGGCCTCGCACACATCGTCCCGTCGCGCGGCATCATCTCTGTCACTGCCATTGCCATTGCCATTGCCATCGGTGGCACCATCGGAAGTTCTTGCTCCCCGGCACCACCCAACAACGATTCGGATCGCGAGCCACAACAATGCCGCTGGTGATGCCATTCGGTGGCTTGGGCGCCAGCACAACCAGCACCAGCGACATTTCCATTCCCAGTCCCATTCCCCTCTTCCACTCGCAGTGCGCCGCCGTTGTCCCGCTTCCTCGGCGATGGCCACTTCCCACAACAACAGCAGCAACAACAACAACAACAACCGCCGTTGGAATTTCCATTCGCACCGGCAACCGCGGCGATTGCTGTCGGACACCCCGAAACGATCCCCGTACGTTGTCCTGGGATTGACCGGAACCAAAGGCATCGTCACCAAGAACGACGTCCGGACCGCCTTTTGCCGCCTGGCCAAGGCCTACCACCCGGACCTCAACCGAAGCAGCAGTAGCAACAGCAACAACAGTAGCAACAACAGTAGCAACAGTAGCAGCGAGAGCGGCAGCAGTAACAGTAACAGTAGCGACAGTAGCAGCGAGAGCGACCACGGAAGAACCAAGGAGGAATGCGAGGCCCTCATGGCCGAGCTGCTCGAGGCCTACGAGATCCTACGCAGCAGCGACGACGGCGACGACTTTGCGGCCCGCTTCCGGGTCGGGCATTCGAATATCGTGGCACTGGCCTGTGACCTGTATTCCCTGGACGAGCTGCGGATGGATCGATTCCACGACGTCTACGATCTGGTGATGGATTTTTCGCCAGCGGGAGAGGAAACAACGAGTGGCAACAGCAACAGCAACAGCAACAGCAACACCATTGATAGCAGCAACGGCAGCAGCAACAGCAACATCGGTAGCAGCAACAGCAACATCGGCAACAGCAACACCATCGGCAGCAGCAATGACACTGCGAGTCCGACCAGCGCCCGATGCGACGGCAACGGTACCAACAACAAAAGCAGCAACAACGACGTGTTGGTCCCGCCCCGCGTCTGCCACAACAACAGCAACAGCAAACGCGTGGTCCGGGCCCACCCGGAGGACAGCGTCTCGGACCTGAAGCGCCAGCTGGAAGCGGACCACGGAGCCGCGTGGGGCCTTGGAGCGGAGCGACCCCACGATCGGGACGGCCTTTCCGTGGGATGGGAACTCGTGGTCCTCCGTGGCGGTGGCGGTGACTGTGGCGGTGATTCCGGCAGCAAGCACCCACCCACCCACCCAAGCAACGGTATCGGTTTGGATTCCGACGGCGATACAACAGTCGCCCCCCCCACGAGCGAGGTCCTGAGCTACCACCTCTTTCTGGACGATTACGGCATCCGCCACGGTGAGACCGTCTATGCGGTGGTCCGGAAGCACAATGCGCCCTGACCAACGGCGCCATGAACGCCGGGAAGGCTCTCCGAAGCGAAGCGTGTGTCTGTCGTGGGACATTGTGGGCGGAGCAATGTGATCGTGGGAATGGACGTGTGTGTTTGTGTGTGAGTGTGTGTGTGAGGGGGGGGGGGGGGGAACAAAGGCATCGCACTCTGGCGGATTCGAGAAGGCGGGTGTGTGCGTGTGCGTGTTCGTGTGCGTGTGCGTGTGTTCGTCGCTCCAAAACGACGCGGCACAATGCAACTCTGCGCAGTCCTTGCGGAGTACTTGTATCCGATGGACTGGCATTCGTATTATTGTGGCTGTGGCTGTGGCTACTACCATTACTACGTACCACTACTGCTAAGGGGATGGGAATGGTTCGGAGGTGACAAATATTAATTATGTATTGAAGTGAAGTAAAATAAAATAAAATAAAATAAAATAAAATGTATGCATGCATGCAGGGAAGCTCACGCGTCTCTTCTTGTCTTCCCCCACTCTGGAGAAGTCGAATACCTAAAAAACTGCGTCGTATCGATTACTGCGTCGTAACAGTAATAAAACAAAAAAGAATCGTAAGAATAAGAATAATCATCGTACGCGATCGATCGAACGATCGATAGGTTAATTACTCGAAGCACATGTAATTATTAACCGGCCATCGTCGCGTCGGTCTTTTTATCGTATCCTCGTCTTATTTGCCGCGATAATCGTATCGTGAGATAACACATGTAAAATCTCCATATCTTATCATGTAGAATTAGTAGTACTAGAGTGTACGTAAATTAGGGCATGATAGTGTGTTTTAGAGTTGTTAATTCTTCAAAGAGTGAGCTAATGGGGAAATCCGGTAAAGAGACAGATGATTATTCACTCAGGTTAAATAATCTTACAAATAAGGTTATTTGCCTTTTATGACTCTTCGTACGTGCGTCCGCTTAGTGCGTTCATACGCGGTGAATTCTTTTCAGTCCCCTTCAGTCATAAATCCTCCAACCGTTAAGCAACTGGATTCTATGACTTAATCTATTATTCATCGTGAGTCATTGTCGTGTGTTGAATGCCAAACTGTATCCAGTCTACTATCAGAGGCCCTATCAAAAAATGGGGCGACGTTTTGCCTTTCATTCTGGCTTGTATCATGGCATTTTGTGTTGTAACTCTAAAAATCGACCGAAAGGTATAGGATAATTGAAATTGAAAGAGAAGTGAGCATATCGAGAGATTGCTCTGTTACTGTGTATTTTACTGTATTCGACCGGTATCCCTGTGTTAGTGTTGTATGTAGGGATGTCTAAACCGGTCGTAGATCATGTGTAATTCGTCATAAGACAGAGAACACAGGATATGACCTAAATGTCTGGATACTTGAAGTCATTTTTATCTCTGGAGGAGTATAAGTAACTTTTCAAGTGTAGAATGGATATAATTCCTGTAGAACGTACGTAAGTAGGGTACGTGTATTTTTGACCGACAACACACCCCTTGATTCAACACTTAGTGAAGGAGTGTTGAACTACAAGTCGGTTCTCCATCTTGTAGAACTCTAAAAACTTAAGTATGGGTTCGGATAACACCCGTTACATCATTCTCAACTTGTATCTTAGACCTTCAACCAATTCAATTGCAATGTTATTTTCAATGCAATGATTTCAGATCCAAAAGTTGAGAATTCAAAAGTCGTTTGTCGTTTGGAAAACCAAATAATTGGCGCGTTATTAATGAAGATAATAACACCAGCCAGTATGAGATCTTCTTGTTGCCTTGCATCCAGCATGATCGGCGTCAACAAAACAACTCATTGTTACGTGTTTTCCCAAAGCTTCAGGCATATCTGCTGGTATGACTTCAGCAGCTCCAGGATAGAATTCAGACCAGTCACATTTTTGAAATTTACTTTCGTCAACGCTTGGTACTGAATCATCAAAAACCAATTTTGACCTGTTATACTTCTTCAAATATGCAAATATATGAAATAACTGGTTAAAATGTCCCATTCTTGCCTGAGCCAGATATCTTGACATGAGAGAAACTGGCATTACAATGTCAAGCCTTCCAAGCTCACAAATCCATCTGAGAACTCCAATCAAACGTTGATAGTAGTTTTGCAATTCTGGATTCAGTTCCTCTGTTATATCAACCTCAGGCCTGTAATCGTGTGAAAGTGGGCTAGATGCAGATTTTGGTAAATATTTATACTATTGGATTACTAAACCAAGCGTGAATATGTTAATACGTTCTACGTATACGTAATACGTAAATCCGCGGCCGTTTTACGTATTACGTAAAACGGTTTTACGTATTACGTAAAACGGATTTACGTAAAATGTAAAACGTGTACGTATAACGTTTTACGTATTCAGTTTTACGTATTACGTAAAACACTTTCAGCTTCTATCACAAGATGAGCGCAATAAGTAAATAATACATAAGCGATGGTGAGTATCAAAAAGATACTTAAAGCAATGAACAGAGGTACGTGATAGGAGGACCGAGCTCACGTACCTCCATTTGAAAGGAAAACAAATTAGTAAAAGGGAGAGCAATATGGTCCAGAAACAATTCGATCATAATCTTATTGATAACTCTTTCCAACACCGTAAAAAGAGCAGCGTAAAGTAAAACAACTAAAAGTAACCAAATTAACCAAGATTGCCGTACAGCTTTGGTCTTATTAGTTATCAATAAGATTAGCACACCCCAATGCCAGAGGGAACACAAACCGAAGGAATCCCCAGCCCCACAATGAGAGGAGTTACCCCTGACACCAGCATCGACAATTCCAGAAACATAGGCTCCACCGCGATCAGGGATCTGAGAGACCAACTGGTAGAGCTCGAACATTACCACAGGGATATCCTCGAGTACACCGAAGAACAAAACACACAATTGCAAACTCAGAACAGGTTGCTGTACGACTATACTGAGGACAGTGAGGATAGTGATACTGACGACGAGATGTCCAAGAAGAAAGACCATCATGCGTCACTCAAGGACCACTTGGACGAGGCACAGACAAAGCCGATAGCAGTACCATCCAGCATAGAGGTATATGAGTTCAAAAAGGCACTCGTTAGCTAACGCGTTAGCCGAAGTACCCTCCATCAAATATATCAAGGGAGGGGGTTACGCCTTCCTACTGGAGACAGAAGCACAATACCACGCGAGGGACCCCCAAGCACCTTTCCCCGAGGCTCCACAGGAACCACAAGAGCTCGATAGTTCCATCGAGCTCACCTCCGACGCATACAAACTATGGAAGCGAAGTCGAGCCCTATATGTAGAATGGAACAAGTACGACAGGGAGGCCCTACTGGTTACGGACAGAAAATTTCCCAACATGCTTGGAGACCTGAAGAACCCAGGTTCAGACGCCTTCCCCCGAGGGACTACTGTGCACGAGGCCTTCCAAGCCATGGAGGAAGACCTATGTACAACCGACGCACAGCACCAGCTCACACGCGAACTCACTAAGAAAATGAATGCATTGACTTACACACCGAGCCCGATCGGGCCCAAGGAGTACTTTCGCCAACTCACAAAATATCAATATCAAATCAACCTGCTCCCAGAGACCGCGAACGTCACTGAGGCACAGATGATCGATTACTCACGTGAGGCCTTTGCCCGCAGCAAACACAACCCCATCACACTACACCGAGTAGACGAGGACTGGAAGAAATACCGAGCCACGCTAGTTAAGAGCGGATTCACCCAATACAAAAATTCTGGGGACAACGCCTGAAGGAGCTATACAGTAGTTACCACAACAATACATCTACTGCAAACCTAGCCGATATAGAGGCCGATCAACGTTTCGCCGATCTCGAAAACAAGCAACGGGATCTGGCCAATGTATGCCACGAAATCTATTCACAGGTCACTGAGACGGCCACAGCAGCATCGACAATGACAATGACCAACCAATGGGAAACGGCAATGGCCGTCCTCCAAGCCGACGTGAATAGGCTCAAGGCAGCTGACGCAAGTCGTACCACCAGCAGGCCCGACACACGCCAACCATCGCTCCAGGGGTGGAAACAATACAAGTATTATTGTAACTCGTGTGGGGTGAATCTCACCCACGACGGCCGGAGTTGTTACAGGCGACGCAACAAGGCTGGACACCAAGAGGGAGCCACTTTCGACAATCAGATGGGTGGAGCCACCAGGAACACCGAACGATGGCTACAGTGGAATGGGCCCGACCCCAACAATAACGGCCGGACCACAATCGTTGATTCGCCCTTACACTCTTGACGGTGTGGGAGGGAACACAAAAGTAGCATACATAAACAACCTAGTAATCATGATTCACAGTTACTCAGTATCCTACGTGATCCCTCGAGCGAAACGCTACCACGGCCACCACGCACCGTTACCTTCACACATGATGTCGCGTTCCACACCCGGTCCTCACCAGGATATGGAGCACTAGATTCGGCGGCGACGGACCATTTCGTCCCTACAACATACCAGGGTGGGGCACACCAAGACACACCGGGGGCACTGACCGTAGGATGTGCAAATGGGAGCAAGATGTGATCAATGGCAACAGACCAATTAGACCTACCCCAACTTCCCCCATCGGCCCGCGGATGCCACAAGTTTGCTGAAGTCGAACTTCCATTGGTATCAGTGCCCAAACTATGCGGTTCCGGATGCCAAGTAGAATTCTCTAAGGACAACGTGACTGTTCTAGGCCCCACCCGACACGTCATTCTTACCGGTCACCGAGACCCCCTAAGGAATCTATACATGGTTCCCCTCCATCAGCCCGACCCACCAAAAGGGACAGCTAAATCTCCAAGGGTGACAGACCCCCCCCCCCCCCCCCCCCGCAAAACGAAAACAAAACCACAACCGGCGCAACCAGCGCCGACCAAAACAATAACGAAACCGAATTCCCAATACACACGGGGGCAGGGGCATACCAGATTCAAGCCATCCCCAAGCTGATCCGATTCTACCATGCAGCTGCAGGGTATCCCACCAAAGAGACATGGATCCGCGCCATCAAGCGCGGATCATTTGCCACGTGGCCAGGCCTCACGGTACAACGAGTCAACCGATACCTCCCACTCACCGAAGAAACGACGATGGGACACCTACAAATGGTCCGACAAGGCATCCAAAGCACGCGCAAGAAACCAAAGAACAAACCAACCACAGATACAGAGCCGGCCCGATGCAACCGAAAGAAGATACATAACGTCAGCGTAGATATAGTATCAGCGAATGAGATGCAACCAACCAACCACGCAGGGCCGCGCGCCAAAGAAGAACCAAAGGAACTCATCGCGTGGGACCTGCCGGGGAGATACCCAGTCACGTCTCGTCGTGGACACCAGTACGTATTCCTCATGTACGACTACGATTCCAACTACATCGACGTGGAGCCCATCCAGTCACGCAAGAGCGAAGACCTCCTACAAGGGTTCACGGCATGTTACGCACGAATGAAAGAGGACAACGTGAACGCAAAAATAGTACGTATGGACAACGAGACCTCCAAAAAACTTATAGCGTACATCACGAAGAACAACCTTGATTACCAACTCGCGTCACTTGGGGACCATCGTCTCAACCATGCAGAAAGGGCAATTCAGACCTTCAAGAACCACTTTATTGCGGGATTGAACGGGGTGGATGACCAGTTCCCAGTAGATGATTGGGACCTACTGATCCCACAGGCCCTCATTACACTCAATCTACTACGCGCGTCGCGCACACAGCCAAAACTATCGGCATACGAGCTCAGGCGCGGAGTCTACGACTACAACAAACACCCACTCGCCCCTATGGGCTGTCGAGTGATTATTCACGACAGGACTCAAGAACGAGGCGCATGGCAAGACCATGGCACAAGGGGTTACTACATTGGACCGGCCCTTAAACACTACAGAAATTACACCTGTGTCGGGGAGGCCAGTCGCGCTAACCGAATCAGCAACACAGTGGCATTTTTCCCCAAGACCGATATGCCACATACTTCATCTACCGACCGGCTTCTCATGATTCTCCAAGACCTAAAGGAAGTCACAGGTAAGCCCCATCCACCAATCCCGTATATAGAACAAGGGACCCAAGTAAATGAGGCCCTACGGAGTATACAAGAACTACTACGGCTGGGTACACGACAGAAGCAAAATGGGCCCGAAGCCACACTTAGAGAAACTGCCATAGAATCACGCGAACCTCCAAGGGTGGAAACACGCGGACCCCCAAGGGTGTCTAACCGGCCCAACACAAAATCAATCAATACGCCAGCGAATGCGCGCGAACCTCCAAGGGTGCTACCCACACAACAGCGCAGCGCCCGCCGGGGACACCCCTGGGCTGTGGGCACCATCATTAGGAAGAAGTTCAACTCCGGGTGGTACGAGGGTGAGGTCGTAAGCTATGATCATAATAACTGGTAATTTGAATTATGATCTAATTTAGGTTAATCTAAGAATCCGGACCTCTATTGGAGTGTTCCGCGTATTCTCGTGTTAGCCCTTTTGTTAACACATGCAATCCCATGTTGTTTGCTTATTAAGCGATTGATCGCTTAATTAAGCGATTCAGATATTCTCTGGATCAATAGTGAAACATGTGTAACCAACCAGGTATATCAAGTCTCATTCGTTTGTGATGGATTATCATGATAGTGCCTTGGCACTTAATCATAGTAACCCCGTATCACTTAGTAGATCGGTACAGTACTTAGCCTTAGCCGGCTGTCCGCGATTGGTACTTGTCGCTGATTGTTAGATCTGTTTCTTATCATACTCAATTTGCCACATCCAACATACACTTGTCGTAACCCGTGTATCTTTGGTTAGTAGTGGTTATACGTATTACGTATTCATAATACGGTTGTTGTTGTATACGTATTACGTATTCGTGATACGTAATACGTAATACGTATTACGTATACGTAAGACATAATACGTAATACGTAATACGTATTACATGTACGTAAAACGTAATACGTACAGTAATACGTATTACGTAATTTACGTCTCTTGTTACGTCGTATTCTCTCATTTATTCTGTTCTTCACTTAACAACTCTAATTCCGGTTGTTCTCCCCTAAATCCATGCCATTCTTTTGTATTGCCTTGGCAGATTTCATATCTAGTATAACGTTTTGAATTGTTTACAAACAAAGATATTTTTAGGCATGGATTTGTATTCGAGGAATTAAGTGGACAGTTATTATTGTTTTTACTCGATTTTATTTTGTACTTAACTTTACATCGTCATGAACTCGTTAAGCAGGCTTCTTAGTGCGGTACTGTTGAGAGGTTTTGTTAGTATATCCGCGTAGTTCTCATGAGACTTGATATGGCTGATGGAGATTACCTTTCCTGCTTGGTGTTGTCTGACAAAGTGGTACGCTAGTGCAATAGATTTCTTGTTGAGTGTACTTGCTGGATTGGTTGAGTTGATTACCACACTTTTGTTATCCACATGGATTTCAGTTGGCTTGGTAACTTGGATTCCCATGGATCGAAGATGGTACCTCAACATGATGGCTAATGCCACTGCATCTTTGAGCGCTGTGAATTCTGCTCCAAATGTGCTCGTATGAACTGACGTTTGTCGTTTTGATTTCCAGTATACTGGCATTGATCCAACAAATGCAATCAGACCGGTAATGCTCCTTCCTGTTACCAGATCATGTGCATGGTCACTGTCACAGAAAATATTTAAATCTAATTCTGCAATTAGTGGTGTTGGGAACATCGGATCTAATTCTTCTTTGTAGTACTTGTATTGGTGAGTAAATTCTTCATAGTTCACTGTCGTTTCCCCGATTGACTGAATTTTGGGCGATTGTGGGTCCACTAAGATTCCTTTCTTTTTGTATTTTTTCAAATATCCTAGCACATGTCTTGCCATTTGTAGATGCCCTTCTCTTGGTCCGGATGCAAATCTGGATAGTGATGAAATAGCATATGCAATGTCTATTCTTCCAGACAACACTATCCATTGTCCTAGACCGATAATATGTTGGAATTCCTTGTGGCCTGATTCGTTGAGTAGTTCTGAGTCATCTAATTCTGGGTGACAGTCTGTTTTCATTGGTAGGTTCTCATTTCGCAGGGTGATATTGTATTTGTCTTGATATTTCCTTAGGACTTCTGAGATGTATTTTGTAGAATTCAATAATAATCTCCCATCCTTTATTCTTGTCAAGCTTGTACCCAAATAATATCCGGGTTCAGTTTCGATATTTCTGAGTGCAAATTCCTGTTCGATCAATGCAATCCAATCCTGAGGCTTCCTTGACACTACCATAAGATCATCAACATGTGTTCCAATGTAGTCATAGCTTTTGTGGTCTTCACTCAGTTTCATCCAAAGGTCTGGGTCAGCCCTGGAGGGTCTGAATCCTAGATTCATCAGAGTGTCTGCAAAGAAATCCGCGTACGCGCGTCCTGAACCTGCTAGTCCATAAAGAGCTCGTTGTATTTCCACCTTGCAGCCTTTCTTGTCTCCAAATTCATCTGTGGCCCAGCACCATACTTTTTCTTGGACCGGTGCTGTGGGAAAGGCGTTTCCCACATCTGCAGTCATTAGGTCGAGATTTTGGTGTTGTGCGATGAGAAATAGTAGGTAAACTGATAGGCTGTTGACTTGGCTGGAATATGTATTATATTCAGTAGAATCCACCAAATGCCCCCCTGCAACTAGCCGGCTCTTGTATCGTTTGTCTTCACTTTTGATATCCCAAATCATATTGAGCCTTGCTTGTTGCCATCCTTCGGACTTGGGGAATTCTTTCTCAGCTGGATGATATTTGAAGCACTTGAGTCGATTTAAATTGTCCATTTCTTTTTGAATTGAGTCTTGCCATTTAGTATCCCCAGCAGCTTGATCGATCCGAACACAGTCATGGTAGGTATTAGGAATTTGTAGGCCAAATTTTTCTTTATTTTTCTTCTTGGCTTGTCTTTGGTTTCTAGACATTTTCTTCGGGTTGGTATTTCGACGTGGTTTTCTGGCTTGTAGTAATCGAATGCGGCGTGTAATTGCTGTATCTTGCTTGAGGACCGATCTTGACCAATCCAGTAAGGGGTGGCTACCCCTTCGGCCGCCAGCTTCGATGATGTATCTTGTGATGTATTTTGCACAAGCAACAGGCTCGTCTTTTCGTAGTTGAGGGAATGGAGTATTCAATACAGTGTTTCCTTCCAGGTCATCCAAATATTGTGATTTAAGGATCAGTATGCCGTCTTTCCAAAAATGGCCCAGTATTTTCCGAAAGGTAAGGTCCAGGTTGGTATCATTACTTTCAAGTATATTATTGTATGTTTCTGCGTCATTGGTTCCATCGACTGTACTGGGAAGGGCCTCCTGATCCGAATTTTCAATTTCATTCTGGGTTTCTGCATTTTCTTCTTCTTGCTCCCCTGAATCTGTTTGTTCAGATTCTGGTTGATCAAGTGGATTGTTGCTGGTTGAATATTCCATTCCCGTGCTAGTTGCATCAAACTTTTCGCCTGGCACCAATAATGGGACTTCATCCGTACTTTGAATATCGTTGAGATTCTGCTGGTGCTCTGAGGTTGATAGTCGGAATTCCGCTGCTTCTGGGTCATCATTCACATATTCATCTTTTGTTCCAATATTTTTTCTTCTTGTTCTCACAACTGATCTCATCAATACCTGTCGTTTTTCCTTAGATGATTCTGGTTCAGTCAATATGTAATAAGTCATTGCGTCTCCTGTAGAATCAGCAAACGCTAGGAATCTTCCTTTTCGCATGTTGCTTTTAGGTGACTTGAAACTTGGGTTGTACCACCATATTGGCTCGTAGAAGTGGAATCGTAAATGTGATACATCTGGTGTCCAGCCTTGTGATATTTCTTGTGGCACTTTCCATCCCAACGATTTTCTTGCAGCTAGGTTGTTGATTTGAACGCACCACAGAGAACACCAATTTGCCAATCCTATAGGGGCTTTAAACATTCTCAGGCAGTTTTGAATCATTTTCGACAATCGAGCCCATTCTGATTCTGCTGGATTCTGATGATGGTAGTGTGGCTCGGAAGTTCTTGTTTTGATCATATTTTGTCGCATGATTTCGGTCCATTTTACTCCTTTTTCTGATTTGGCATTGTCGCTGATAATTGTATTGGGAGCTCCCCTTTCTCGGAGATAGTCCAGTAGGGCATTGGTGCATTGTGACTCTGTTTTTAATGGATGGAAAGACCACATCTTGGATTTTGTGCCTGCGAAGAATTGACCACCATTATGTCCTTGTGAGGTCTTTTGGCTGAAAAAAGTGTAATCGGTACTAACATCCTCATTTTGTCGTTTGTAGTGGAACGCTTTGAATCGTTTCCTATAGTGTTTTCTTGGGATGGCCCGATTCTCTTCTTCGATTTCCTCATAAAATTGAGTGGTATTTTCTAGTGTTTTTCTCACTGTTTCTTCCGGTAACATTCCAAATCTCTTCCTCAATTCCAATATTGGTAGATTACCAAAAGCAAATTTTTCCCTCGATCTTTTCCTCCTCAACATTGGGTACTGTCTCATATTTGGTGGTGCCGGCGAGTTTAATTCAAAGACTTCCAATTCATTCATTTCAGCCTCTGTTGGTTTTGTAATGTGGTAATAGACTTTTTCGTCATCGTAGCTGAATGGTAAGAATGTATTTTCCACTGTGATTCCACATTTGTCACTTATCTGGGGTTGCAATCCGTTTACCAATACATTGTGAGAACCCATATCCATGGTTGTGAGGAGTGATTCTCCATCTGTAAAATCCTTGTCTCGAGAGATGAAAGTCGCATAGTGTACTAGTAGTATCACTGGTTCCTGGCGTCCTGGGATGAATGCTTTTGTTGCTGCGCTGCACACCGGATATTCCACTAGATCGTCATCGTCTTGTGACATGTATGGTTTCATTACTGATGTCATTCCTGTATCTCCTCCTGTTTTCGTCCATGCCCTGGCTGTAATGGTTGGGCGTTTTCCCCCTCCACTATCAATTACTGCAATATTATCGTCCGGTTTTACTTCACGGTATCGTCTAAGTGTTTTCAGTTGTTGTTGTCTCCTTGGTGTACCCTGAATCGTCTTTTTCTTTCTCGCAATCGGTGGATTGGATTCACTCTGCCATTTTTTCTTGCCAAACTTGTTGCTATCATCGTCACTGTCGCTGTAGACCGCGGTTCGTTCCACCAGATCAGGTATTCCTTCCTCCCCACTATCATCATCGCTGCTCTCACTGTCACTTGTTTCATATGTGATTGGTCGCGTCATTTTCAAGCGTCTGGCCGTGGAAAAGAAGGATGCGGCTCTTGCCCTTCTGGTTGGATTTCTTCTGGGTCTGAGGCCTGTATTCTGTTGGTTTGCTGTTTGTGGCGTGCCATCGTCCTCGGCATCTTCTCCCTCCTTAGAATGCAGGTGAAATCGGACTGTACGAAGTTCGGTGCTCCCTGGGGGAAAAAGAGCGGATTCATCGATGGATCCGATACTATCTTCGGTATCTTCGGGCAACGGAGCTAAAGGACTTGTATGTGTAGAGGGTGCCGGTTTGGAGATTCTCCTGACACGTCTAGGCCTGGTGTTGGTAGCGCGGTAGATGTCGGTATTGTTGAGGCCGTCATCCTGTGGAACGCCAAGGGTGATATCAGCTGGTGTCGGCGGAGGTGATTCTTGGTGACGCGCAGATCGATTGTAAAGGAGAACCCATTCCCTGTGTGGTTTGCACAGGGTGGCCCATGTTGCAGGCGGGATTCGTATGATACCTTTAAGATTGGGATGGACCGTAGTTAGGACACCATCGCTGGCTGATGGAGGTGCATATTGTTGGCGTTTTGTTGGTGGTTCTTGGACTTCTGTAACTCTGCGAATGGAACGCTTATTGTCGTTTTTATCTGCCAGCAGATTCAATCGGAGTTCCTCATCTCTGATTCTAAGCTTCTGCACCATTTCCACCAGGTTCATCTTGGCTCGGCTTTCTTGGAGCTCCATTTTAAGTTGAGCCAGGTCGGGGTCCAATAGGTTGCGCGCGAAAGTATTCTTGGCATCGCATTCTCTTATGTTGAACCGTGGGATTTTACTCCCTTTTTGGTAGATGCTCTCAAAATTGTTGATGTAGTCAGAAATGTTGCCGCCAGGGTGTAGTCTGACCCCTTCCAATTTCAATTTCATTGTTGCGGCATAGGCCTCTTGTTGGGACTCTGAATCGTACCATTCCAACAATTCTTTCCATGCTGCATGACCATCGCTGGCATCCTCGTGTCTAGTAACTTTGGAGGATGCGCTACCTCCACTGCACGCGTTCAGTAATGTACCCCATAATGCACTGTTCAATGGATGGTCATTGTCGGCTGCTTCGCGACTTTCCATGATGTCTCGGTGTCCAGTGGCATGGAGTGTTGCCTTGGTATCGCATCTCCATTTGATCCAGTTATCTTGGCTACCGTCGAAATCCTGAATTTGTCTTGGTTTGAGGCGCTGGCGGGCATCCTTTTTGTACTCCTTCTCTTTTTCTTTGAGTTTCAATAGTTCATGAGTCAATCTCTCGATGGCCCTGTCTCGTTCCTCACACTTGACTTGGTTAGCCTTCTCTCGGTCATTGCTCATTGTTTGGTTTTTGATGGCCTGGACCGTTTGGTTGTTCATGATATACATGGTTGCTGGTGCTATGATACAGCTGCAGGTGACTATGAGGATTTCCGATAAAGATAACATTTCCGATGAAGAAAACATGATGATGGTTGTTACGAAGTTGTTTTTGTTTTCGGGTGTTTTTATTTCGTGTCGATATTTTCGAAGTATTTTCTATTGGCTCTGCAGATTTCAATGGTGTTATTCTCAGTGGTGTCTGTGTGACATTGTACGAGATAAGCTAAAGTTTCAGTAGATTCGGGCTGTGGTGTTAGATTTTGTTTCAGTGGGATGGTCTCTCAGTTTGGGTTATTTTCGATGGTCGGTCGATTGCGAATGATTTTCGCGTTCGGATAATTATTACCAGTAGGATATTTTGTGTAGATTTTCTGTAGACTTTGTCGGATTCGGTTCTTGATTCGAATTCGTATGTATGTATGATATATATCTTTCGTATGAAGCTGCGACTGTTAATCAATAACTGGTAATTTGAATTATGATCTAATTTAGGTTAATCTAAGAATCCGGACCTCTATTGGAGTGTTCCGCGTATTCTCGTGTTAGCCCTTTTGTTAACACATGCAATCCCATGTTGTTTGCTTATTAAGCGATTGATCGCTTAATTAAGCGATTCAGATATTCTCTGGATCAATAGTGAAACATGTGTAACCAACCAGGTATATCAAGTCTCATTCGTTTGTGATGGATTATCATGATAGTGCCTTGGCACTTAATCATAGTAACCCCGTATCACTTAGTAGATCGGTACAGTACTTAGCCTTAGCCGGCTGTCCGCGATTGGTACTTGTCGCTGATTGTTAGATCTGTTTCTTATCATACTCAATTTGCCACATCCAACATACACTTGTCGTAACCCGTGTATCTTTGGTTAGTAGTGGTTATACGTATTACGTATTCATAATACGGTTGTTGTTGTATACGTATTACGTATTCGTGATACGTAATACGTAATACGTATTACGTATACGTAAGACATAATACGTAATACGTAATACGTATTACATGTACGTAAAACGTAATACGTACAGTAATACGTATTACGTAATTTACGTCTCTTGTTACGTCGTATTCTCTCATTTATTCTGTTCTTCACTTAACAACTCTAATTCCGGTTGTTAGATCAAACCAACCAATACTACAGGGTAAGATTCACTGACGGGGACACGGCCGACTACACGCATGGTGAGGTATCCCGATACTATAAATCCGACCAATACTACTCCAAACCCAAGGTTAAACCCAAGGCACTAATGGGAATTTACCCGCGCGACCCGGTTCGGCTCCCCGTACCAAAACAGGCCCTACAAACCAACCATTTAACGCATATGCCCCAGTTGGCATGTGGGGGTTCCATATGGGACGATGACTTGAACAAGTGGGCAGCCTACCGTGACCTAATCAAACACCCCAAAGCACAGGTACAAGAATTATGGCTCAAGTCAGGCGAAGACGAATTCAGCCGACTGTTTCAAGGGTTCCGGCCCAACGAGGTGGAGGGGATGGATGTACTGGATTGGATCGACAGACGTGCTGTGCCAATACATAAGAAGGTCACTTATCCCCGATACACAGTAGCCATACGCCCCGAAAAAGCTGATCCCTATAGGACGCAGATCACAGCAGGAGGCGATCAGCTGGAGTACCACGGTGATGTCTCCACCCGTACAGCGAGTATGGAAACCATAAAAACACATTGGAACAGTGTAGTGTCCACTCCAGGGGCTAAATACTGTACCGGTGACACCTCTAACATGTACTTATGCTCATCACTCGACGAGCCCGAATTCGTAAAATTTTGGTGGGACATGATCCCCCCACAAATACAGGCCGCTTACAGCCTAGAGAGGCTCAAGCAGGGTGACTACGTATATGCCAGGATCAAAAAGGCGTGGTACGGTCTCAAACAGAGCGGGAAAATCGCACATGATGACCTAGTAGCGCACCTCTAAACGTATGGTTACCGAAAGGCTCCCCATACTGAGGGACTATTCCTCCATGATGAGCGGGACATAAGTTTCACCCTAGTCGTGGATGACTTTGGGATAAAATACGTCAGGCAGGCCGACGTGGATCACCTAGTGGCTGCGGTCGGGGCCAAATACACCTTCAAGGTTGACTGGACCGGCAAACAGTACGTGGGGGTCCACCTACGTTGGGACTATGACAAGCGCAAGGTCCAGTTGTCCATGGATGGTTACGTGGAACAAGCTCTAAAAGAGTTTGAACACGTGTACCCCACACGTACGTATGCCGGTCCATCACGAGCAGACGTGCCCGCGTACGGCGCAAAAATACAATATGCGAAACGTGAAGATACTACCACGCTAACCGACGAAGAGATCAAATTCATACAACAAGTTACTGGAAAATTTCTATTCTATGCGCGGGCGATCGACAACACCATGTTGCATGCCCTCAACGATATTGCGTCAGCCTCAAACAACCAAACCGCATTAGCCGCCACTAGGTATTTCCTCAACTACGCGGCGTGCAATCCGGACGCCGTCATCGTATACCTATTGGAATACTGAATCAAGCGTGAATTTAGGTATTCGCGAACGAGGTACGAATACGTATTATTTTACGTAAACGTAAAATAATACGTATTGGTTTACGGAAACGTAAAACGAATACGTATTGTTTTACGGAAATGTAAAACAAGACGTATTACGTAAAACAAGACGTACGATTCCAAAGTGTTCTAGATCTTTTATCAAGAAGAGAGCGCAATAAGTAAATGATACATAAGCGCTCAAGAGTATCAAGAGATACTTAAAACACTGAGTATCGAACACACGTTACGAGTATCTATGGGTACCGAACGCTCGATACGCGTATTCGGGTATCGAACGCTCGATACGCGTATTCCCACACAAAGAAAAGACAAATTAGTAAATGAGAGAACAATATGGTCCAGAAACAATCCGATCATAATCTTATCAATAACTCTTTCCAACACCGTAAAATAAAAACCGAAATAACTAACTACATAATCCAACGACGTTTACGACCTTGGTCTTATTAGTTATTGATAAGATTACCACACCCCAATGCCAGAGGGAACACAAACCGAAGGAATCCCCGGCCCTCCAACAATAGGAGTTACCCCTGACACCAGCATCGACGATTCCAGGAACGTAGGCTCCACCTCAATCCGGGATCTGAGAGACCAACTGGTAGAACTCGAACAGTACAACAGGGACGTACTCGAATACACAGAAGAGCAAAAAACGCAATTGCAAACACAGAACAGGTTGCTATACGACTATACAGAAGACAGTGAGGATAGCGATACCGACGACGAGATGGTCAAGAAGAAGGATTACACCGGGGTCAAGGACCATCTGGATGAGACCCAATTGAAGCCCATAGCGATACCGACGAGCATAGATGTGTACGAGTTCAAAAAGACCCTAGCCAACGCATTGGCCGAAGTAGTATCCATCAAATACCTACAAGGAAGTGGGTATGCATTCCTGTTGGAAAGTAAGGAACAACACAAGGCAAGAGACGCCAGAGCCGCATATCCCACAGCACCGACAGAGCCTCAAGAACTCGATAGCACAATAGAGCTCACCTCGGACGCGTACAAACTATGGAAACGCAGACGCGCCCTATACGTGGAGTGGAACAAATATGATAGAGAGGCCCTACTCATCACCGACAAGAAGTTTCCCACCATGCTAGATGAACTGAAAGACCCGGGCTCCGAGGCATTCCCCAGAGGAACCACGGTACTGGCCGCATTCCAAGCCATGGAAGCTGACCTCTGTACAACAGATGCCCAGCACCGGCTTACTCGCGAGCTCGCAAAGAAAATGAACGACCTATCGTATACACCGAGCCCTATTGGACCCAACGAGTACTTCAGACAATTGACTAAGTACCAATGGCAAATCAATCTACTCCCGGAAACCGCAGAAGTATCCTCGGCACAGATGATCGATTATGCCCGGGACGCCTTCATGCGCAGCAAACATGACCCGATTACACTACACCGGGTTAATGAAGATTGGAAACAACACAGGACAACCATAGCCACGGGTGACGAGTTCATCCACTACAAAAAGTTCTGGGGCCAACGGCTAAAGGAATTGTACAGCGCATACCACAACAAATCTGCATCGGCCAACATGGTGGACATCCACAATGACCGCCGTTTCACTGACCTGGAAACACAACAACTCGAACTGGCCAATGTGTGCCGAGAGATCTATTCGCGGGTGTCCGAGAATACAGCCTCGACGGCGACAGCGGCATCTACAATGACAATGTCACACCAGTGGGAAACAGCCATGGCTGCCCTACAGGCAGACGTCAACAGACTTAAGGCAACCGACGCGAGTCGGCCCAGACAGGCAGCCTCGGGACGCCCGCTGGCCCACGAGTGGAAACAATACAAATATTACTGCCACTCGTGCGGTGTCAACCTCTCACACACCGGACAAGAATGCTTCCACAAGAGGAACAAAGCCGCCCACCAGGATGGAGCCTCCTTCGACAACCAGCTGGGAGGATCCACCAGAAACAACGACAGGTGGATGAAGTGGAACGGACCCAATCCCAGTGGCGCCGGTCGTGGGGTGTACGAGGCCCCCCACCACTCCTGACGGCGTGGGAGGAACCACAGTAGTAGTATACATAAACCTAGTAATCATGATTCACAATTACCCAGTATCCTACGTGCGGGTCCCTCGAGAGATAAACTACCTCGGCCACCACGATCTGTGACCTTTGCGCAAGACGTTGCGTTCCATATCAGGGCCCCACCCGGATATGAGGCCCTGGATTCAGCGGCAACAGACCATTTTGTCCCAACGACCTACCAAGGAGGGGCACATCAGGACACACCAGGGGCGCTGACCGTAGGTTGTGCTAATGGGAGCACTATGCTATCCAACGCAACCGACCAATTAGACCTACCCCAACTCCCCAGCGAGGCACGCGGCTGTCACAAGTTTGATGAAATGGAGCTACCATTGGTATCGGTGCCCAAACTCTGCAATCACGGGTGCAAAGTGGCGTTCTCTAAAGACAACGTGTCCATATATGGCCCCTCCAAACAAGTCATACTCACCGGACAACGCGACCCCCTACGGAACCTATACATGGTTCCCCTCCATCAGCCCGGCAAACATGGGACGACTCAATCTCCAAGGGTGACAGGCCCCCCGCAAAACGAAAACGAACAAAACGAAACCGAAAACAACAAAAACGAACAAAACGAACACAGCGCAACCAGCGCCGTCCACAACAACAACAAAACCGAATATCCGATTCACACAGGGGCAGGAGCATACCAGATTCAAGCCATCCCCAAACTAATACAATTCTACCACGCAGCAGCAGGGTACCCCACTAAAGAGACGTGGGTCCGCGCCATCGAACGCGGCTCATATGCCACGTGGCCAGGTCTCACAGCACAACGTGTCAACCGACATCTCCCACTCACAGAAGAAACTACTATGGGACACCTACAAATGGTTCGACAAGGCATCCAAAGCACGCGCAAACCAAAGAAGGCGAAGAACAGGCCGACAGCCAATACAGAACCACCCCAAGTCAGCCGGAAGAAGATACATAATGTCTGCGTGGAAATAGTATTGGCGAATGAAATGCAACCAACCAACCACGCAGGGCCACGAACCAAAAACGAGCCGACAGAACTCATTGCGTGGGACCTACCGGGGAGATACCCAGTCACGTCACCTCGTGGCCACCAGTACGTATTCCTCATGTACGACTACGATTCCAACTATATTGACGTGGAACCCATTCAGTCACGCAAGAGCGAAGACATCCTATGTTTGAAGGGCCCTGAACGATGCAGGAGAAGATTGGCGTTTTGGCTAACTTGTTTGGTTATTACATTGTCTTAACACTAAAATTATGAGCGGACGAATCCACTCTTTCCTAAGATCACTAGAATTGGTGCATTGGTCTGTTAATACTCCAATGCACACACTAAATCACTAATATTTGTACCGGTCCAGTGCATTCCTCACATGCCCTGTACCTTTATTACCAGGGGCTGTAGGCCTTTACCTTGTGCCCTGTAGATTCTAGTACATAGGGACCTATTTTTAGTAAGTAGGAGAACCGGAACCGGTAAGTGGTAAAATCTCATTCCCACTTCCATTCCCGTTGGTCAATTCCTGTAGAAACAGGATGACTCGTACGATCGATCAAGCGTCTCATTCACTCGTGTCTCGTTCATTCATTCGTGTCTCATTCATTCATTCGTGTCTCATTCATTCAATTCATTCGTGTCTCATTCATTCACTTGTGTCTCATTCGTGTCTCATTCTACTTCATTCACGTCTCATTCATTCATTCGTGCGAGAAGATTCCTGTAGAAGCAAGATGACTAGTACGATCGAAACCCTCGTTCGATCGATCTCAAACACACTTCCCTGTTTCAAAGGAATCATCCAACTCTCTTCAATTGCTCAGAAATAAAGATCAAACGCGGTGGTGGCCATTTCAATAGTGGTTCCTTGTATGCCTTTCAGTTTTGATTCGTCGCTGTAACTCCTTATGCCACTTCCGTATTGACTTCCATTTTCGAGGTCGCTTCTTTGCATTCTTCTCATCTTCCCAGCCGTGTTTTGCTGCATGTCTTCCACCACAAATGCCGCAGTGTTCGACGCTGTTATTGCTGCTCCTGTTGTTGCTTCCATTGTTGCTTCCATTGTTGCTTCTATTGTTGCTTCCATTGTTGCTTCCATTGTTGCTTCCATTGTTGCTTCCATTGTTGCTTCCATTGTTCCGTCCATTGTTCCGTCCATTGTTCCGTCCATTGATGTCAGGTGTAACGTCGGTATCCGCTTGCTGTTATCTTCCTGCGCGGCCTTTCTTGCTCTGGCTTCTTCTTCGTGCGCGCTTTGCTCTTTCAGCTCTTTGCCTATCTGCGTCTTTGTCGGCCATTCAATTCGATGTTCGAATTCAGGTTGCAAGTGAATTGTGAAGTGTCGGCTCCCCCACTTGCAGACTGAAATTGAACTCTGATTACTGCTTGTTATATAAAATTGTCGTATTCCGATCCGTATTCCGATATGTATTTTGCAAATTGATGCGTATTTTCGTTCGACGTATTCGTATTCGATGCGTATTTGGATACGTATTCCGATGTGTATCCCGTAAATTGTCGTATTCTTCGTATTCCGATCCGTATTATTCCGGCTTTTTTTGTTTTTTTTGTTTTTGTTTTGTGTTTTTGTAATTGGCCCTATCGATTCTGGTATGTCGATGGCCCTATCGATTCTGGTATGTCGATAGTGTGTATTTGATTGTTTCTTGATAATAATCGGCCCAATCGCTTCTGGTGTGGCGATACCGATCCTGCTGTATATTTGATGTTAATCGGCCCAATCGCTTCTGGTGTGGCGAATAATCGGCTCCTTGTATTTGATGGTCGGTCCTATCGCTTCTGGTGTGGCGAATAATCGGCTCCTTGTAAAATCGGTCCTATCGCTTCTGGTGTGGCGAATAATCGGCTCCTTGTAAAATCGGTCCTATCGCTTCTGGTGTGGCGAATAATCGGCTCCTTGTAAAATCGGTCCTATCGCTTCTGGTGTGGCGAATAATTGGCTCCTTGTAAAATCGGTCCTATCGCTTCTGGTGTGGCGATAATGATCCTGCGTCCGCTCTTGGAGTATTCCGTCTTTGCTGTTGTCTCTTCTTGGGGATCTTTTATTTGATGTTAATCGGCCCAATCGCTTCTGGTGTGGCGATACCGATCCTGCTGTATTTGTGTCCGCTCTTGGAGTATTCCGTCTTTGCTGTTGTCTCTTCTTGGGGATCTTGTATTTGATGTTAATCAGCCCAATCGCTTCTGGTGTGGCGATACCGATCCTGCTGTATTTGTTTTCTTGTCTGTCTTGGGGTTCGTTTCATGAAGTTCTTCTCTCTTCTTCTGTCTTCAATTTCGCCGTTGCGAATATCTTGTTATCGTCGTCGTCGATGTAGCTTGTTGCCGACTCCTCACCGGTATTCCAGAGCGCTTCGGAATACTTCGAAGTATGTTTGAAGGGCCCTGAACGATGCAGGAGAAGATTGGCGTTTTGGCTAACTTGTTTGGTTATTACATTGTCTTAACACTAAAATTATGAGCGGACGAATCCACTCTTTCCTAAGATCACTAGAATTGGTGCATCGGTCTGTTAATACTCCAATGCACACACTAAATCACTAATATCCGTACCGGTCCAGTGCATTCCTCACATGCCCTGTACCTTTATTACCAGGGGCTGTAGGCCTTTACCTTGTGCCCTGTAGATTCTAGTACATAGGGACCTATTTTTAGTAAGTAGGAGAACCGGAACCGGTAAGTGGTAAAATCTCATTCCCACTTCCATTCCCGTTGGTCAATTCCTGTAGAAACAGGATGACTCGTACGATCGATCAAGCGTCTCATTCACTCGTGTCTCGTTCATTCATTCGTGTCTCATTCATTCATTCGTGTCTCATTCATTCAATTCATTCGTGTCTCATTCATTCACTTGTGTCTCATTCGTGTCTCATTCTACTTCATTCATGTCTCATTCATTCATTCGTGCGAGAAGATTCCTGTAGAAGCAAGATGACTAGTACCATCAAAACCCTCGTTCGATCGACCTCAAACATCCTACAGGGGTTCACGGCGTGCTACGCGCGGATGAAAGAGGACAACGTGAACGCAAAAATAGTACGTATGGACAACGAGACCTCCAAGAAACTAATCGCGTACATCACAAAGAACAACCTCGATTACCAACTAGCATCGCCCGGGGACCATCGTCTCAACCACGCAGAAAGGGCCATACAGACATTCAAGAACCATTTTATAGCAGGATTGAATGGGGTGGATGACAAGTACCCGATAGACGATTGGGACCTACTGATCCCACAGGCCCTCATTACCCTCAACTTGTTACGTGCGTCACGTACCCAGCCCAAACTATCGGCATATGAGCTCAGACGCGGGGTATATGACTACAACAAACACCCCCTCGCCCCTATGGGTTGTCGGGTGATTATCCACGATAGGGCTCAGGAACGCGGCGCATGGCAGGACCATGGAACGAGGGGCTACTACATTGGACCGGCCTTAAAGCACTACAGAAATTACACATGTGTCGGGGAGGCCAGCCGCGCTACCAGAATCAGCAACACAGTAGCATTCTTCCCAAAGACTGAGATGCCGCGTACGTCCTCTACAGACCGGCTGCTCATGACACTCCAAGACCTAAAGGAAATTGCTAGTAAACCCCATCCGCCAATCCCTTATATGGAACAGGGAACACAAGTTAACGAGGCCCTTCGGAGTATACAAGATCTATTACATATAAATACGCAACAAAAACGAAATATGCTCAAAGATGCCAAGCATCGTGATACGACACAGAAGATATCAAACGGGCCCAATACAAAATCCAATGTGCCCGAGAATGCTCGTGAACCTCCAAGGGTGACAACTAATACAAAACCCAAGGTACCCGAGAATGCGCGCGAACCTCCAAGGGTGTCACCTACGCAACAACGCAGTGCCCGCCGGGGACACCCCTGGGCTATAGGCACGATCATTAGAAAGAAGTTCAACTCAGGGTGGTATGAAGGTGAAGTCATAAGTTATGACCAAACCAATCAATACTATAGAGTAAAATTCACGGATGGGGACGTTGCGGACTACACACACGGTGAAGTGTCCAGGTACTATAAATCCGACCAATACTACTCAAAATCCAAGCTTAAGGCCAACGCCCTAATGGGAGTTTACCCGCGTGACCCGGTCCAGTTCCCCGTACCAAAACAGGCCCTACGGATGAACGAGTTATCGTATGTGCCCCAACTAGCGTGTGGGGGATCCATATGGGATGAGGACTTGAACAAATGGGCAGTGCACCGTGATCTAATCAGGCACCCCAAAGCACAGATCCAAGAATTATGGCTCAAGTCGGGCGAGGACGAGTTCGGCCGGTTATTCCAAGGCTTTCAACAGAATAACATAGAAGGGATGGACGTATTGGACTGGATCAGGAGAACTGACGTGCCCATACACAAAAGGGTCACATATCCCCGATATACAGTAGCCATACGCCCCGAGAAGGCCGACCCCTACAGGACTAGAATCACAGCAGGGGGAGACCAACTGGAGTACCATGGTAACGTGTCCACCCGGACGGCAAGCATGGAGACCATAAAAACCCACTGGAACAGCGTAGTGTCATCCCCTGGGGCCAAATACTGTACCGGTGACATTTCTAACATGTACTTATGCTCCACACTAGACGAACCCGAATACGTTAAGTTCCGGTGGGACATGATTCCCCCCGAGTCTGGATAGCGTACCAACTGGAAGGACTCAAACAAGGAGAATACGTATATGCCCGGATCAAAAAGGCATGGTATGGGTTAAAACAGAGTGGAAAGATAGCCCACGACGACCTAGTTGACCACCTCCAGAAGTACGGATACAGAAAAGCACCCCACACAGAGGGACTGTTCCTACATGATGAAAGGGACATAAACTTTACCCTAGTGGTGGATGACTTTGGGATCAAGTACACCCAACAGGAAGACGTAGATCACCTAGTAGCGGCCGTCGGAGCCAAGTACACATTCAAAGTAGACTGGTCGGGGAAACAGTAAGTCGGGGTTCATCTACGTTGGGACTACGACAAACATGAAGTACGATTGTCTATGGATGGGTACGTGGAACAAGCATTGAAAGAATTCGAACACGTGCGACCGACACACACGTTCGCGGGCCCTTCGCGCGCGGACGTCCCAGCCTACGGCGAAAAAATACAATACGCAAAGCTCGAGGACATGACCACACTATTGGATGAAGAAATAAAATTCATCCAACAAGTCACAGGAAAATTCCTGTTTTATGCCCGAGCGGTCGACAACACGATGTTACATGCGCTCAACGACATTGCCTCTGCCAAGAATAACAAAACAACACTAGCGGCCACAAAATACTTCCTCAACTATGCGGCATGTAATCCTGACGCATCCATCATCTACAGGGCAAGTGACATCATGATACTACAAGTGGATAGCGATGCAGCGTACTTGGTATGTCCAGAGGCCAAGAGCCGAGCTGGGGGCTATCATTACCTAGGGGATACAGCCGATCACACATTCAACGGCGCTATTCTCGTACTGGCAAAAATAATCAAAAATGTTATGGCGTCAGCAGCCGAGGCCGAAGTGGCGTCATTATTCCTGAATGCACGGGAAGCCTTACCCATCCGACAATGTCTGATTGAACTGGGACACCCACAACCGGCCACTCCACTGAAAACCGGCAATAATACAGCAGAGGGCATACTCAACGGCACTATCAAACAATAGAGGTCTAAAGCCATTGATATGCGATTCAATTGGTTAAAAGACAGGGCTCAACAAGGGCAATTCAATATTTTCTGGGAACCGGGAAAACATAATCTGGCTGATTACCCCACCAAGCACCATCCAGGAAGCCACCATAAAAAGGTAAGACCGATATATCTACATGAGCCGGATAGTCCAAGGACCATCCAAGGGTGTATTGGAATACTGAATCAAGCGTGAATTTACGTATTCGCGAACGAGGTACGAATACGTATTATTTTACGTAAACGTAAAATAATACGTATTGGTTTACGGAAACGTAAAACGAATACGTATTGTTTTACGGAAACGTAAAACAAGACGTATTACGTAAAACAAGACGTACGATTCCAAAGTGTTCTAGATCTTTTATCAAGAAGAGAGCGCAATAAGTAAATGATACATAAGCGCTCAAGAGTATCAAGAGATACTTAAAACACTGAGTATCGAACACACGTTACGAGTATCTATGGGTACCGAACGCTCGATACGCGTATTCGGGTATCGAACGCTCGATACGCGTATTCCCACACAAAGAAAAGACAAATTAGTAAATGAGAGAACAATATGGTCCAGAAACAATCCGATCATAATCTTATCAATAACTCTTTCCAACACCGTAAAATAAAAACCGAAATAACTAACTACATAATCCAACGACGTTTACGACCTTGGTCTTATTGATACCGAGCCAGCGACATGATCCTCCGAGTTGACAGCGACGCAGCATATCTGGTGTGTCCAGGAGCAAAGAGTCGTGCCGGGGGTACCACTACCTTGGGGACACAAAGGACATTACATTCAATGGACCGGTCCTAGTGTTAGCTAAAATCATAAAAAACGTGATGGCTTCAGCGGCGGAAGCCGAGGTCGCGCCGTTATTCCTCAACGCCCGGGAAGCATTACCCATCCGACAATGCCTGATGGAGCTCGGCCATCCACAACCGGCCACTCCACTGAAAACAGACAATAATACGGCAGAAGGCATATTAAATGGCACGATCAAACAAAAGAGGTCCAAAGCCATTGATATGCGATTCTATTCGTTAAAAGACAGGGCACAACAAGGGCAATTCAATATTTTCTGGGAACCAGGAAAACATAATCTGGCTGATTACCCCACTAAACACCACCCTGGTAGCCACCATAAGAAAGTGCGGCCGATATATCTATATGAACCGAATAGTCCAAGGACCATCCAAGGGTGTATTGGATTACTAAACCAAGCGTGAATATGTTAATACGTTCTACGTATACGTAATACGTAAATCCGCGGCCGTTTTACGTATTACGTAAAACGGTTTTACGTATTACGTAAAACGGATTTACGTAAAACGTAAAACGTGTACGTATAACGTTTTACGTATTCAGTTTTACGTATTACGTAAAACACTTTCAGCTTCTATCACAAGATGAGCGCAATAAGTAAATAATACATAAGCGCTGGTGAGTATCAAAAAGATACTTAAAGCAATGAACAGAGGTAAGTGATAGGAGGACCGAGCTCACGTACCTCCATTTGAAAGGAAAACAAATTAGTAAAAGGGAGAGCAATATGGTCCAGAAACAATTCGATCATAATCTTATTGATAACTCTTTCCAACACCGTAAAAAGAGCAACGTAAAGTAAAACAACTAAAAGTAACCAAATTAACCAAGATTGCCGTACAGCTTTGGTCTTATTATATACCCATACTTTTCAGTTCCAAGTTCTTGTTCAACAGCCGCGACGGCTTTCACCGTATATTTCGTGCTTGACAATGACCATCTTGGTTTTGAATCACCCTCAAAGTAAAACTTCCCAATATCAGCTCCCAAATACAGAGTTGGTTCTTCAATTGTATCATCCTTCAACTTGAACTTTTGTTCAATTTATTGGAATACTGAATCAAGCGTGAATTTACGTACGCGCAAAAACGTCTTAACGTATGTGGTACGTGATACGTGATACGTGATACGTATTACGTATTACGTTTTACGTATACGTATACGTAATACGTATTACATATAAGTAATACGTATACGCGATACAAGGCGAGACGTACGATTCCAAGATTTTCAAGATCTTCTATCACACGCTGAGCGCAATAAGTAAAAGTGAGACGCGACCAATGTGCTGAGTATGATAAGTAAATTATACATAAGCGCTCGTGAGTATCAAGAGATACTTAAAGCACTGAGTAGAGGTACGCGATATGAGTGTTGAATTACTAAAAGATACGTGATACGTAAACGTACAATTTACGTATAACGTAATACGTAAACGTACAATTTACGTATACGTGAAACGTACAATTTACGTATACGTGAGAATTTACGTATACGTGATACGTAAATACAGCGAGACGTACGATTCCAAGATCTATCACCAGATGAGCGCAATAAGTAAATTATACATAAGCGCACGTGAGTATCAAGGGATACTTAAAGCACTGAATAGAGATATGCGATATGAGGATCGAACTCTCGATATGAGTATCCCCACATTCCCACACAAAGGAAAGACAAATTAGTAATTGAGAGAACAATATGGTCCAGAAACAATCCGATCATAATCTTATCGATAACTCTTTCCAACACCGTAAAAAGAGCAAAATAACGTAAATACTAAAAGTAACCAAATTAACCAACGTTGCCGTACAGCTTTGGTCTAATTAGTTATCGATAAGATTAACACGCCCAATGCCAGAAGGAACACAAACCGAAGGAATTCATAGTCCCCCAACAAGAGGAGTTACCCCCGACACCAGCATTGACAATTCCAGGAACATAGGCTCAACTGAAATCCGTGATCTAAGAGACCAACTGGTAGAGCTCGAACAGTACAGCCGGGATATACTCGAGTACACAGAAGAACAGAACTCGCAATTACAGACCCAGAACAGGCTACTATACGACTACACCGAGGACAGTGAGGATAGTGATACCGACAATGAGATGACCAAGAAGAAGGACTATGCGACCCTCAAGGATCACTTCTTGGATGAGACCCAATTGAAGCCGGTAAGCGTACCAACGAGCATAGATGTATATGAGTTCAAGAAGGCACTAGCGAATGCATTAGCCGAAGTACCCTCCATCAAGTACATTCAGGGAGGGGGTTATGCCTTCCTACTGGAAACAGAGGCACAATACCGCGCAAGGGACCCCCAAGCGCCATTCCCCAAAGCTCCGACAGAACCACAAGAACTCGATAGCACAATCGAGCTCACGTCAGACGCATACAAGCTGTGGAAGCGGAGCCGGGCCCTATATGTAGAATGGAACAAATATGACAGGGAGGCCCTACTAATCACGGACAGAAAATTCCCCAACATGCTCGGGGATCTGAAGGACCCGGGGTCGGAGGCCTTCCCCCGGGGAACCACTGTGCTCACAGCCTTCCAAGCCATGGAGGAGGACCTTTGTACTACCGACGCTCAGCATCAACTCACTCGCAAACTCACCAAGAAAATGAATACGTTGGCGTACACACAAAACCCAATCGGGCCCAAGGAGTACTTCCGACAACTCACTAAGTACCAACATCAAATCAACTTGCTCCCAGAGACGGCAAACGTGACCGACGCACAGATGATTGATTACTCACGAGAGGCGTTTGCACGGAGCAAACATGACCCCACCACACTGCACCGAGTAGACGAGGATTGGAAGAAACACCGGGACACGTTGGTAACAAGTGGATTCACCCAATACAAAAAGTTCTGGGGACAACGATTGAAGGAACTGTACAGCAGCTACCACAACACAACAAATACCGCTAACTTAGCAGACATTCAGGCAGCACAGCACGTCACCGAGCTCGAAAAACAACAGCGTGAGCTGGCCCAGGTATGCCAAGAAATCTACTCCCAGGTCACTGAAACAGCCACAGCAGCGTCGACCATGACCATGTCAAACCAATGGGAGACGGCGATGGCCGCCCTCCAAGCCGATGTGAATCGCCTCAAGTCAGCTGACGCAAGCCGCACCAATGGGTCAGCCACACAACAGCCCGCGCTTCAAACGTGGAAGCAGTACAAATACTACTGCCACTCGTGCGGCGTTAATCTCACCCACGACGGCCGGAGTTGTTACAACCGCCGGAACAAGGCCGACCACCAGGAAGGCGCCACCTACGACAATCAGATGGGAGGGGCCACAAGGAACGCCGACCGGTGGTTGAAGTGGAATGGTCCCAATCCTAACGGCAACGGCCGGACCATGATTGTTGATGTTCCCCCGAGATCTTGACGGTGTGGGGGGGACCGCAGTAGTAGCATACATAAATATAGTAATCACGAATCTCAATTACTCAGTATCCTACGTGATCCCTCGCGTGACATCCCACCCCGGCCAACCCAGCGTACGGTTACCTTTGCACCAGACGTTGCATTCCATATCCATGCCCCACCTGGATTTGGGGCCCTGGACTCGGCGGCTATAGACCATTTTGTCCCGTCCACTTACCAAGGGGGGGCGCACCAAGATACACCGGGAGCACTGACTGTCGGGTGCGCAAATGGGAGCACGATGCTTTCTACAGCCACTGACCTGTTAGACCTCCCCCGTCTCCCCCTAGAGGCACGCGGGTGCCACAAATTCGATGAGGTGGAGCTGCCATTGGTCTCAGTCCCTAAACTATGCAATGCCGGGTGCCACGTAGAGTTCTTGAAGGACAACGTGACCGTACTCGGCCCCACACAACGAGTCATACTCACCGGTCAACGTGACCCCCTAAGGAATCTATACATGGTTCCCCTCCATCAGCCTGACCCACCGAAGGGGACGGCAAAATCTCCAAGGGTGACATCCCCCCCCCCCCTCCCCCCCCCCCGCCGCAAAACAAAACCACAGCCGGCGCAACCAGCGCCGACCAAAACAATAACGAAAACGAATATTCCATACACACGGGGGCAGGGGCATACCAGATTCAAGCCATCCCCAAGCTGATCCAATTCTACCATGCAGCAGCAGGATATCCCACAAAAGAGACATGGATCCGCGCCATCGAGCGCGGCTCATTTGCCACGTGGCCGGGTCTCACTGTTCAGCGTGTCAACCGATACCTCCCACTCACAGAAGAAACGACTATGGGACACCTACAGATGGTTCGACAAGACATCCAAAGCACACACAAACCCAGGAACAAGGGCACACGCAAGCCAAAGAACAAATCAATGATTGATATAGAGCCGCCCCGCGTCAGCCAAAAGAAGATACATAACGTCAGCGTAGACGTCGTATCCACGAATGAAATGCAACCAGCTATCCAAGCAGGGCCGCGCACCAAAGACGACACGAAGGAACTCATTGCGTGGGATCCTCCTGGGAAGATACCCTGTCACGTCACGCTGTGGGCACCAGTACGTATTCCTCATGTACGACTACGATTCCAACTACATTGACGTGGAGCCCATCCAGTCACGCAAGAGCGAAGACCTCCTACAGGGATTCATGGCGTGCTATGCACGGCTGAAGGAGGACAACGTGAGCGCAAAAATAGTACGAATGGACAACGAAACCTCCAAGAAACTAATTGCGTACATCACAAAGAACAACATTGACTACCAACTAGCATCACCCGGGGACCACCGGCTCAACCATGCAGAAAGGGCAATACAGACCTTCAAGAACCATTTTATAGCGGGGTTGAATGGGGTGGATGACCAGTTCCCGGTGGACGACTGGGACCTGCTGATTCCACAGGCCCTCATTACCCTCAACCTCCTGCGGGCTTCACGTACCCAGCCGAAGCTATCAGCATATGAGCTCAGACGCGGGATCTATGACTACAACAAACACCCCCTCGCCCCTATGGGCTGTCGGGTGATCATTCACGACAGGGCGCAAGAACGCGGCGCGTGGCAGGATCATGGGACAAGGGGTTTCTACATTGGACCGGCCTTGAAGCACTACAGGAATTACACGTGCATCGGGGAGGCCAGCCGCGCCAACCGAATCAGCAACACAGTGGCGTTTTTTCCCAAGACCAATATGCCCCATACCTCATCTACGGACCGGCTGCTCATGATCCTCCAAGACCTAAAGGAAGTTACCAGTAAGCCCCATCCACCAGTCCCATATATGGAACAGGGGACCCAAGTAAATGAGGCCCTACGGAGTATCCGGGATCTTTTACATATGGGTACACGACAAAAGCAAAATGGGCCCAGAGCCACGCTTAGAGACACCGCCATCGAAGCACGCGAACCTCCAAGGGTGGCCAACAGGCCCAACACAAATTCAATCAGCGAGCCAGCAAACGCGCGCGAACCTCCAAGGGTGCCTCCTACACAACAACGCAGCGCCCGCCGGGGACACCCCTGGGCTGTGGGCACCATCATTAGGAAGAAGTTCAACTCAGGGTGGTATGAAGGCGAGGTCGTAAACTATGATCAAACCAACCAATACTACAGGGTACGATTCACTGATGGGGACATAGCCGACTACACGCATGGTGAAGTGTCCCGATACTATAAGTCCGACCAATACTACTCCAAACCCAAGATTAAGCCCAAGGCACTAATGGGAATTTACCCGCGCGACCCAATTCGTCTCCCCGTACCGAAACAGGCCCTACAGATCAACCAGGTAATGCACAGGCCCCAGTTAGCATGTGGGGGTTCCATATGGGATGATGACTTGAACAAGTGGGCGGCATACCGCGATCTAATCAAACACCCCAAGGCACAGGTACAAGAATTATGGCTCAGGTCAGGTGAAGACGAGTTCGGCCGCTTATTCCAAGGGTTCCAACCCAACGGAGTGGAGGGGATGGATGTATTGGATTGGATCGATAGACACGCAGTGCCAGTACATAAAAAGGTCACTTATCCACGATACACAGTAGCCATACGCCCCGAGAAATCCGATCCAGTACAGAACGCGCATCACGGCAGGAGGTGACCAGCTGGAGTACCTCGGTGACGTATCCACCAGAACGGCAAGCATGGAAACCATTAAGACCCATTGGAACAGTGTAGTGTCCACCCCAGGGGCCAGGTATTGTACCGGCGACATTTCTAACATGTACTTATGCTCCTCGCTGGATGAACCTGAATACGTAAAATTTTGATGGGACATGATTCCCCCCCGTATCAGAGCGGCCTACAGCCTAGATGGGCTCAAGAGGGGCGAATACGTTTATGCCAGAATCAAAAAGGCATGGTACAGGCTCAAACAAAGCGGGAAAATTGCACATGATGACTTAGTGGCGCACCTACGAACACATGGATACCGAAAGGCACCCCACACCGAAGGACTCTTCCTACACGACGAGAGGGACATAAGCTTCACCCTAGTCGTGGATGACTTTGGGATCAAATACATCAATCAAGACGACGTGGATCATCTAGTCAAAGCAGCCGGGGCCAAATACACCTTTAAGGTTGACTGGACAGGAAAACAATACGTGGGGGTCCACCTATGTTGGGACTACGACAAACGCGAGGTCAAATTGTCCATGGAGGGTTACGTGGAGCAAGCATTGAAGGAATTCGAACACGTACGGCCCTCACGCACATACGCAGGACCATCACGCGCTGACGTACCTGCGTACGGCGCGAAGATACAATACGCGAAAATAGAGGACACGACTACTCTATCAGACAAAGAGATCAAATTCATACAACAAGTTACCGGCAAATTCCTATAACAACCGGCAAATCGAGTTGTTAAGTAAAAACAAGATATAACCGTTACGTGGGGTTAAATATGAACGAATAAGAAAACAGGCCGACGCGCACACGAATGAGACGCGCGGTGAAATGAACAACATACGTTCTTACGAATTGAATACAACGAATGCAATGAGGAGTGAGACGAGATTACTGATGGATCGATACTCGGGCATATGAAGACCAACAAGGCAATATAGGCACTGTAGGAAGTTGATCACAGAAAACAAAAGAATGACTCACGACCAAAGGAATTGATCATTGATAGAAGAATCGGACACAGCAAAGTATCACCAGAAAGTGGTACGCGAAAATCCAGAGGCATGGGATCCGATATTAAGTATGTCAATGATATGCATGTGTATGTCAATGAAATATGGAAAATATCAATGACATACGAAATGGATACACGAAGCCCAATTATGTTAGAAACAAACAAATGAGACATGTTTCTCCGACGAAATTACCGATGAAACGTTAGTTAATCTACAACACGGGAATGCACGTGCAGTCTCATGATGGAGGATTGCTTAACACGGGATTACATGTGAAATCCGATTAAGTATTCGAAAAAACAGAAAATAGATTAACTAACTCATAATCCGGAATTACAGTTGTTATCCTATTCTACGCACGGGCAATCGACAGCACAATGTTACATGCACTCAACGATATAGCGTCAGCCAAGAACAACCAAACCGCGTTAGCTGCCACGAAGTACTTCCTCAACTACGCAACATGTAACCCTGACGCCACCATCATTTACCGGGCCAGTGATATGATTCTCCGTGTTGACAGTGACGCAGCCTACCTAGTATGCCCGGGCGCCAAGAGCCGCGCGGGCGGATACCATTTCCTTGGCGACACCAAGGCCGACACCTTCAATGGCCTGATCCTAGTGCTAGCCAAGATCATCAAAAATGTGATGGCGTCCGCGGCAGAAGCCGAAGTTGCATCATTGTTCCTGAATGCACGGGAAGCTTTGCCCATCCGACAATGTCTAATCGAATTAGGCCACCCACAACCGGCCACACCAATGAAAACCGACAATAATACAGCAGAGGGCGTACTCAACGGCACGATCAAGCAAAAGCGGTCCAAGGCCATTGATATGCGATTCTATTGGTTAAAAGACAGGGCGCAACAAGGCCAATTCGACATTTTCTGGGAACCGGGAAAGCATAATCTGGCTGACTACCCCACCAAGCACCATCCGGGAAGCCACCATAAAAGGTACAACCGATATATCTCTATGAGCCGGATAGTCCGAGGACCATCCAAGGGTGTGTTGAATTACTAAAAGATACGTGATACGTAAACGTACAATTTACGTATACGTGAAACGTAGAATTTACGTATACATGAGAATTTACGTATACGTGATACGTAAATACAGCGAGATGTACGATTCCAAGATCTATCACCAGATGAGCGCAATAAGTAAATTATACATAAGCGCACGTGAGTATCAAGGGATACTTAAAGCACTGAATAGAGATATGCGATATGAGGATTGAACTCTCGATATGAGTATCCCCACATTCCCACACAAAGGAAAGACAAATTAGTAATTGAGAGAACAATATGGTCCAGAAACAATCCGATCATAATCTTATCGATAACTCTTTCCAACACCGTAAAAAGAGCAAAATAACGTAAATACTAAAAGTAACCAAATTAACCAACGTTGCCGTACAGCTTTGGTCTTATTAATGAGAATCAAACTCTCGATACGAGTATCCTCACACAAAGGAAAGACAAATTAGTAAATGAGTGAACAATATGGTCCAGAAACAATCCGATCATAATCTTATCGATAACTCTTTCCAACACAGTAAAAATCAAACGAAATATAGTAAATACGCAAAGTAACAACATAACCGAACAACAGTTTACGACTTTGGTCTTATTAGTTATCGATAAGATTACACTACCCAATGCCAGCAGGAACACAATCTGAAGAAAACAATACAGAACCTGCAACCAGGGGAATTACCCCCGACACCAGCCTAGACACATCCCACGTAACCGGCATGCGCAAACTTAGGGAACTCAGGGACCAACTGGAGGAACTTGAACTCTACAATCGAGACATACTTGAGTATACCGGAGAAAGACAGGATCAGTTACAACAACAGAACAAACTACTGTACGACTACACCAAACAAGATGATAGCAGCGACGAAGGCAGTACTGACAACAAGATGGTCAAGAAGAAGGATTACACCGGGGTCAAGGACCATCTGGATGAGACCCAATTGAAGCCTATCGCGATACCGACTAGCGTAGACGTGTACGAGTTCAAAAAGACCCTGGCCAACGCACTGGCCGAGGTAGCCTCCATCAAATACCTACAAGGAAGTGGGTATGCATTCCTGTTGGAAAGTGAGGAACAATACAAGGCACGCGACGTGGGCGCTCAATTTCCCACAGCACCGACTGAGCCTCAAGAACTCGATGGTTCAATCGAGCTCACCTCAGACACGTACAAACTATGGAAACGCAGACACGCACTATATGTGGAGTGGAACAAGTATGATAGAGAGGCACTACTCATTACAGACAAAAAGTTCCCCGCCATGTTGGATGACTTAAAGGACCCGGGCTCCGAGGCATTCCCCAGGGGAACCACAGTACTAGCTGCCTTCCAGGCCATGGAGGCTGACCTATGTACGACTGATGCCCAACACCAGCTTACCCGCGAGCTTTCAAAGAAAATGAATGCCCTATCATACACGCCGAGCCCGATTGGTCCCAAGGAATACTTCAGACAATTAACCAAGTGTCAATGGCAAATCAATCTACTCCCGGAAACTGCAGAAGTAACCTCAGCCCAAATGATTGATTACGCCCGGGACGCATTCATGCGTAGCAAACACGACCCAATTACCCTTCACCGAGTGAATGAGGACTGGAAACAACACAGGACAACCATAGCGAAGCGTGACGAGTTCTTGCACTACAAAAAGTTCTGGGGCCACCGACTAAAGGAGTTGTATAGTACCTACCACAACAAAGCTGAAACGGCCAACCTGGTGGACATACACAACGACCGACGTTTCGCCGACCTCGAGACCCAACAACTTGAGCTGGCCAATGCGTGTCAAGAGATCTATTCCCGTGTGTTCGAAACCACTGCGTCGACCGCAACAGCGGCGTCTACGATGACAATGTCACACCAGTGGGAAACAGCCATGGCTTCCCTACAAGCAGACGTCAATCGACTCAAGGCAGCGGACACCAATCGCCCCAGGCAGTCTGGCGCAGGACACCCGCGGCAGTCCGGGGCAGGACGACCACTTGCCCACGAGTGGAAACAATACAAATATTACTGCCACTCTTGTGGAGTCAACCTATCACATACTGGACGAGATTGCTTCAACAGGAGGAACAAGGCCGCCCACCAGGAGGGAGCCTCCTATGACAACCAGATGGGAGGATCCACCAGAAACAATGACAGGTGGATGAAGTGGAATGGACCCAATCCCAATGGCGACGGACGCGGGGTGTACGAGGCCCCCCTCCGATCCTGACGGCGTGGGAGGGACCACCGTAGTAGTATACATAACTCTAATAATCACGGTTCTACATTACTCAGTATCCTATGTGATCCCTCGCGTGATATCCACCCTCGGACACAACGTACAGTTACGTTTGCACATGACGTCGCATACCATATCCGGCCCCCACCGGGGTATGGGGCCCTGGATTCGGCAGCCACAGACCACTTTGTCCCATCGACATACCAGGGAGGGGGACACCAAGAGACGCCGGGAGCACTGACAGTAGGATGTGCTAATGGGAGCAAAATGCACTCCACAGCTACAGACCTGTTAGACTTACCACGGCTCCCCATTGGGGCGCGCAGGGTGTCACAAATTCGACGAAGTGGAATTGCCTTTGGTCTCTGTACCTAAATTATGCAACAACGGGTGCCAAGTAGAATTCACTAAGGACAATGTGAAAGTTATCGGGCCCACGCAACAAGTTATACTCACCGGACAACGTGACCCCCTGAGGAATCTATACATGGTTCCCCTCCATCAACCCGTCCCTCCACCGAGGACAGCTGAACCTCCAAGGGTGATAGAACCCCCCCCCCCCCCCCCCCCCCCGCAAAACAAAATAGCAAGCAGCGCAAGCAGCGCCGACCAACGCCAAACTGAAGCCAGCGCAACCAGCGCCGACCAACGCCAAACCAAATACCCAATACACACGGGGGCAGGAGCATACCAGATTCAAGCTATCCCCAAGCTAATACGATTCTACCATGCAGCAGCTGGATACCCCACTAAAGAGACGTGGATCCGCGCCATTGAACGCAGCTCATTTGCCACGTGGCCGGGCCTCACAGCACAACGTGTCAACCGATACCTCCCACTCACAGAAGAAACAACTATGGGACACCTTCAAATGGTTTGACAAGGTATTCAAAGCACGCGCAAGCCAAAGAAGGCAAAGAACAAACCGGCCGCCGATACAGAGCCACCCCGCGTCGACCGAAAGAAGATACATAACGTCTGTGTGGACGTAGTATCCACGAATGAAATGCAACCAACCAACCACGCAGGGCCACGTGCCAAAGACGAACCACAGGAGCTCATCGCGTGGGACCTACCGGGGAGATACCCAGTCACGTCACGCCGTGGGCACCAGTACGTATTCCTCATGTACGACTACGATTCCAACTATATTGACGTGGAGCCCATCCAGTCACGCAAGAGCAAAGACCTCCTACGTGGGTTCACGGCGTGCTACGCAAGGATGAAAGAGGACAACGTGAGTGCAAAAATAGTACGAATGGACAACGAAACCTCCAACAAACTAATCGCGTACATCACAA
This sequence comes from Pseudo-nitzschia multiseries, assembly GCA_037355745.1. NCBI lineage: Eukaryota > Bacillariophyta > Bacillariophyceae > Bacillariales > Bacillariaceae > Pseudo-nitzschia > Pseudo-nitzschia multiseries. Next base: position 4,798,543 of record CM074785.1, on the reverse strand, counting down.
AGAACAACCTCGATTACCAACTAGCATCACCTGGGGACCACCGACTCAACCATGCAGAAAGAGCAATACAGACCTTCAAGAACCATTTTATAGCGGGGTTGAATGGGGTGGATGACGAGTTCCCGGTGGACGATTGGGACCTGCTGATTCCACAAGCCCTCATCACCCTCAACTTGCTACGTGCTTCACGCACCCAGCCCAAACTATCAGCATATGAACTCAGACGCGGGATCTATGACTACAACAAACACCCCCTCGCCATCATTCATGACAGAGCGCAAGAACGAGGCGCATGGCAGGACCATGGGACAAGGGGTTATTACATTGGACCGGCCTTGAAGCACTACAGGAATTACACCTGCGTCGGTGCGACCAGCTGCACTAACAGAATCAGTAACACAGTGGCGTTTTTCCCCAAGACTGAGATGCCACGTACCTCTTCTACCGACCGGCTGCTCATGATCCTCCAAGACCTAAAGGAGGTTACTAGTAAACCCCATCCACCAATCCCTTATATGGAACAGGGAACCCAAGTGAATGAGGCCCTTTGGAGTATATGGGAACTTTTACATATAAGTACTCGACAAAAACAAAATGGGCCCAATGCCACGCTTAGTGATACAACCAAAAACACGCGCGAACCTCCAAGGGTATCAAACGGGCCCAATACAAAATTAATCAATGTACCAGAGAATGCACGCGAACCTCCAAGGGTGCCAACCAAAAACACGCGCGAACCTCCAAGGGTATCAAACGGGCCCAATACAAAATTAATCAATGTACCAGAGAATGCACGCGAACCTCCAAGGGTGCCGCCTACGCAACAACGCAGCGCCCGCCGGGGACACCCCTGGGCCGTGGGCACAATCATTAGAAAGAAGTTCAACTCAGGGTGGTATGAAGGTGAAGTCGTAAGCTATGATCAGACCAACCAATACTACAGAGTAAGGTTTGCCGATGGGAACATTGCCGACTACACACATGGTGAAGTGTCACGATACTACAAATCCGACCAATACTACTCAAAACCCCAAGAGAGGCCCAAGGCACTAATGGGGATTTACCCGCAAGAGCCGGTTCAATATCCCGTACCAAAACAGGCCCTATGGATGAACGATTTAACGTATGTGCCCCAACTAGCGTGTGGGGGGTCCATATGGGATGATGACTTGAACAAGTGGGCGGCATACCGTGATCTAATCAAGCACCCCAAAGCACAGATACAAGAATTATGGCTCAAGTCAGGCGAAGACGAGTTCGGCCGGTTATTCCAAGGCTTTCAACAGAATAACATAGAAGGGATGGACGTATTGGACTTGATCAGGAGAACTGACGTGCCCATACACAAAAGGGTCACATATCCCCGATATACAGTAGCCATACGCCCCGAGAAGGCCAACCCCTACAGGACGAGAATCACAGCAGGGGGAGACCAACTGGAGTACCCTGGTAATGTGTCCACCAGGACAGCAAGCATGGAAATCATAAAAATCCACTGGAACAGCGTAGTGTCCTCCCCTGGGGCTAAATACTGTACCAGGTGACATTTCTAACATGTACTTATGCTCCACACTGGATGAACCCGAATTCAGTAAAGTTCAGGTGGGACATGATTCCCCCCGCGTCAGAATAGCGTACAAGTTGGAAGGGCTCAAACAAGGGGAATATGTATATGCCCGGATCAAAAAGGCATGGTATGGGTTAAAACAGAGTGGAAAGATCGCCCACGACAACCTAGTTGACCACCTCCAGAAGTACGGATACAGGAAGGACCCCACACGGAGGGACTGTTCCTGCATGATGAACGGGACATTAACTTTACCCTCGTGGATGGATGACTTTGGAATCAAGTACACCCAACAGGAAGATGTAGATCACCTAGTAGCAGCGGTCTGCGCCAAATATACCTTCAAGGTGGACTGGTTGGGAAAACAGTATGTAGGGGTCCACCTACGATGGGACTACTGACAAACGTGAAGTATGATTGTCTATAGACGGTTACGTGGAGCAAGCATTGAAAGAATTCAAACACGTGAGGCCAACACACACGTACGCGGGCCCTTCACGCGCTGACTGTCCCTGCCTACGGCGAAAAAATACAATACGCAAAGCTCAGAGGACATGACTACACTATCAGACGAAGAAATAAAATTCATCCAACAAGTCACAGGAAAATTCCTTTTTTATGCCCGAGCCGTCGATAACACGATGTTACATGCGCTCAACGATATTGCCTCTGCCTAAGAATAACAAAACGACGTTAGCAGCCACAAAATATTTCTTCAACTATGCGTCATGTAATCCCGACGCAACCATCATCTACAGGGCAAGTGACATGATACTCCGGGTGGATAGCGATGCAGCGTACTTAGTATGTCCAGAGGCCAAGAGCCGAGCTGGGGGATATCATTACCTAGGGGATACATCCGATCACACATTCAACGGCGCTATACTAGTATTGGCAAAAATAATCAAAAATGTTATGGCATCCGCGGCCGAGGCCGAAGTTGCATCATTATTCCTGAATGCACGGGAAGCCTTACCCATCCGACAATGTCTGATTGAACTGGGACACCCACAACCGGCCACTCCACTGAAAACCGGCAATAATACAGCAGAGGGCATACTCAACGGCACTATCAAACAATAGAGGTCTAAAGCCATTGATATGCGATTCTAATTGGTTAAAAGACAGGGCTCAACAAGGGCAATTCAATATTTTCTGGGAACCGGGAAAACATAATCTGGCTGATTACCCCACCAAGCACCATCCAGGAAGCCACCATAAAAAGGTAAGACCGATATATCTACATGAGCCGGATAGTCCAAGGACCATCCAAGGGTGTATTGGAATACTGAATCAAGCGTGAATTTACGTACGCGCAAAAACGTCTTAACGTACGTGATACGTGATACGTATTACGTATTACGTATTACGTTTTACGTATATGTAATACGTATTACGTATAAGTAATATGTATACGCAATACAAGGCAAGACGTACGATTCCAAGATGTTCAAGATCTTCTATCACACGCTGAGCGCAATAAGTAAAAGTGAGACGCGACCAATGTGCTGAGTATGATAAGTAAATTATACATAAGCGCTCGTGAGTATCAAGAGATACTTAAAGCACTGAGTAGAGGTACGCGATATGAGAATCGAACTCTCGATACGAGTATCCTCACACAAAGGAAAGACAAATTAGTAAATGAGTGAACAATATGGTCCAGAAACAATCCGATCATAATCTTATCGATAACTCTTTCCAACACAGTAAAAGTCAAACGAAATAAAGTAAATACGCAAAGTAACAACATAACCGAACAACAGTTTACGACTTTGGTCTTATTACAATATTTTTTAGCTGAAAGTTGGGATCTTCTCCAGAGCATAAGATATCATCAACATAAGCAATTAGCATTGCCCAATATCTTGATCCATCTTTTCTTGTTTCAATCCTTAAGTGCACGTCCGGATCTGCTTTACAAGGGGCATATCCAAGATCCCGCAAGTGTTTCGTGAGGTATGACCTGAATGATGCACCTGCAACTGGTAACCCATAAAGTGCCCAAACCATTTTGCAAGGACGACCTGCAATGTGTGGAGGGAAACCATCTTCAGCTCTTGCCCCCTGAATATACTTCTCTTTTATTGGCGCTGTCAAATATGCATTTTGAATGTCCGCTGAGAGAACCTTCAAATCATTCAGTGCTGCCAGCAAGAAGAATATTCTCACTGAGTCTTGACTGGGGACAGATGAGTATGTATTTTCCTTTGCTATGGCAGGGACTTTGTGTCTGTCCCCTACTAACCGAGCCTTCCGTGTCAAGGATCCAAGCTTGATATCAAATATCATGTGCGTTGTTATTTCCTTATGACCAACTGGTATGACATCATCATCAGAAAATTCAAATGCTGCCATGTTGTCGGTCATTTCCTTATGAATCGCGCGCTCCCAGTGATCTGTGCCTGTTTTCTTATCAATTGCCAGTGCTTGTGTTATTGAATGTGGCAATTCAACACCATATTTATGACTCTTCAGCCAATACTTAGCTGATTTTGCAGCCTTAAGGATGCGTTCCTTTCTTCGCAAAATCTTGTGCACCCACCATCTGAAGGCTGGTAGCTTTTCAAGTTTGTTGTTGACTGCATATTCTGCAAGCTGCACTGGGAATGATTCTTTGACATCACTGAGCTTGCACCACGATTCGGTCCCATCTTTCCAACTGGCCAAAATCCTCCAGCCTCTAGTTGTTGGCTTATGGCTTGTTCTGCCATTTTTCGCTATGGTTGTGGCTTCTTCGTCACTTAAAGCAGTGTCGTCTTGTTCATGATCAATGAGCTCATCCAGCAGTGTGAACATTCTTCCATCATCATCAACAGAACTGTAGAGACTTTCTGCCACAATGTTTGCTGTGTACTCTTCAATGGTGCCATCAGGGAGTTGCAGTTTGTATAACCTCGTATCAAGTATTAGATTCTCATTTCTTACTCCAATTGGTTGGTTTTGCAGATCACAAACCCTATCCTTGACAATGCACCTGAGCCTCTCATCATTTCTTTCAATGATTACCTCATTTCCTAGATACTCATCAAATTCATCAATATCTTCAACTGATGCTTCAGGCTCAGCCATTTCAAGCTTCAGATCAGATGATCTTACTGGTTGTTCATCAAACAGCTCTTCTGGAGGTTCTGGATAATTTTCTTGGAAGAATGATGCACTATCTTTGACTTCATTGCCAATCTTGAATTCAATTGATTTATCAATTGCTTCCATTCTTCTCAGAACATCTCGATCCCTCCATTCAAATTCCTTTACTGGTCTTATTGAATTTGTAGAGATTGGTATTGCTGATTCAGCCAATATCCAAAAACAATCACCACCCACCCACCTTGCTGCCACACAGTCCAAGCCAACGTCCCAGTCTTTCAACTCCACGAGAGGAAGAATCACCTTTATTAAACCAAAATATAAAATCATACCATTCTGATGACGTATATAGTGTTATATCAGGTCTGTATCCATGTACCAATTCAAATCGCGTTCTTCCCATTGAGGAAGGGTTGCTTGATGCAGCCATCTGTCTGATTTTTGCACATAGCTCCCCATAGAATGACCATAACCTTTTCGGTGACTTCTTCTTGGCTGTTTTTGTCATGATTGCAGTACCAAGGTGACCAATTGCCTGCTCTGCTCAATTTTGGAACGGGCAATTTGGTTGGATGGATGTCTGGTGTATGTGGTTGCGCTTCACAATTGAATTCCAATGAGTCTTATATGTTCTTGGTGAGCCTTGTTCTGGAGCACCATCAGAAATCAAGAGTTCAGGAATTCCAATTTCATGAATGAATATCTTCAATCCTTGATGAGCTTGCGACTTGTTTTGTATTGGTATGAATACTTCAAATCCATTCCCATTTGTGAAGACCTGAGCACATTTTTCTTGCCTCATAATACTCGTGGTTTTGGTGTGCCAGGTATCAGTATACCAAGTCCCCTGAGCGACCCTCTTGTTTCTGAAGCGCTGTGTTGGCAGACACTTCATTAAAGGTAATTGCAAATTCCTTAGGGCTTTCTGAGTTGTGACTTTCAGTCTTTGTTCGGCTTCTTGAAACTGATATTCCAAGTCTTGGCTAGGCGATCACAGTCTACTTTGTTTGGACCTTCAATAGTTGTCACTGAGGGGCCCCATTGGTTCCTTCTGTCAAGTGATTTCCTTTCAAGTGTATTGTCAATTTCTTGCAAGCTGGTGATTTGTTTTGATTCATTCTCAGGGGCTTCTGTGAAGTCAAATTCTGTGTCATCAAATAAAAACTGGTCCTTCCTTTGCGCGCTTGAAATATTTGCACCTTGAAATACTGCACTCACTGAGGAAATCCTGTGTGAAATATTACCATCTGTTCATGGAGAATGGGAAACTAAAAAATTGGGTTACAAATGGAGGTAGGAGATTTGAAAGACAGGGTTTGAGATTTGTTGGTTTTTAGTATATGCCGAGACAGGTTATGAGATTTGAATCTGAAAATAGCAGGGTATGAGATTTGAAAGGGACATTATGCAGGGTATGAGATTTGAAAAGGCATTCTAGGTGATACCGACGGGGTATGAGATTTTCTGAATTGTGAAGACGGGTATGAGATGGTATGAGATTTTTGAATTGTAAAGACGGGGTACTGTATGAGATTAATCGCCTAACCTACTTAGATCACAATCCAAATTACCAGTTATAAATTTGCATCAAAGAAGATAATTCGCATTACTTCTCACTTTTCTACAAATTACCAATAAAATAGAAAGGCATACAAATAATCTGTCATCACCACTATTTGCACATTCATCATTGAGTGAAGCAATAGCTGCGCAATTATAGGTCGAGCACTGTGAGTGTACATGGATTGTATGAAATTTCCTTTGTTTACCTGCCATACACAAATTTTTAGCACCCAATCGCAGACGCATGCACACATGGAACTCCAACGGATCTCGCCGAATCCAAAACCGATTGTAACACTGCAAATCAAAATGCATTGGCTCGGGAAAGACAACCCAGAGAAGGATGTCTCGTAATTTGTTTTTCGTTCACGTCTCTCGCTGTGGTGGAACGTCCCCGACGAAATCCCACGATGCTCCGTTCAAGGCCACTCGACACCCAAACACGTTCCACAAGTTTGGAACGAGGCTGCTTCTTCCATGGTGCAAAGAATTGAAATCGGAATATTTCCCGATCTGGATGACTTTTACATCGGAATGGTGTACGTCATCATTCAACACCTATCTACCGAAAGGTTCATTCTTCTCGCGGAGAGCGATACCGACATCGTCCACCGGCTCAGACGGGTGATTGCGAGTTCCAACACAGTGCTCGTTTTGATTCTGATCCAATGCCAGGATTCACCTGTGTCTTCGTTGCGCGTACCGTTGGGCGAATTGGCTTGGTTGGTCCGATCGATCGTCGAGCAAGAAGAACCGAAGCACGGCACGCCAAAATTTGCGGAAGCCCGAACCCGAATGAAACGGTGCGGGGAGTTCGTCTGTCCACGATATGCCGCAGACGGTGCGATATGATTCGGTACGCGACGGTACGCTCTGTGGGACGCGCCCCACGAAAACCGACCAGTCACCTCCCAACCAACCAACTAACCAATCAATCCTAGTATCAACACTGCGATCGGAACGGGAAGCCCCGACTACGACGCACTGTATGGTAGTTGCGAGGTGTAAACGGTTCGACTCGGAGGTATTATTGTTTGGGGTTCGGATCGATCGAGATCCACCAGCGCCTGGTCCGGTCTAGTCCAGACTTGCATCCACCGGACAAACCAAACCCGAATCGGATCACGCAAAGGAAAGGGACGATCCTGTCTGTTGTGCCTCGTTCCAAGGGATCGCCTCGATTCCGATCCCTCCCTTTGTTTCGAGTCCTTTTCTTTCGCGGAATGCCTCCAACGCAACCACCGGGGCCACCGCAGAACGGAAGTGAGGCCGTGGTTCCTCGCGTGCTTGCTTGCCTACGAAGTTGGTGAACGAGCGAGCGAACGCGTCGTGGTGTGTCCTCGCGACGATCGTCCGTGACACGAAACGCGTCGATCGATTTGCACCGGTTTGCGAGTACGGTGCCGCAACGTCTCACCGGTATTCCTACCGTACCGAGCCGCTGTCGGAAATCTTCGACGACGGGGATGACAACACCGTCAATGACATCGTTGACATCGTTGCCGCCACCTTTCGGCAAACGAAAATGGATCGAAAGCGAACGTGTATTAGTTCCTTCCTTCCTTCGTTCACTCACTCACTCGCTCGGTCGCTCACTCCTTCCGAAACGCATGCCTGCCATTCCCGTGGCGCTTGGACACTATCGGATAGCACCCCTGGCACAAATCGTAATCGAAACAATCGCAACACTTGTAGACGGGCATTCCACCCGGGATTTGCAGCGAACACCCGTCGCAGTGGGCCACCTCGTGGTAGGTTTCGCCACCGTTGCCGTCGTTGCCGTTGCCGTTTTCGCTGTCACCAACAGTGGTGTCCAGTGCTCCCGGAAACAGAACGACGCGTTCTCGCGGAACCGTCACGGACGACCACTCGCCGGTGCGAGACGAAGACGATGACGATGGTGATGACGGCGAGGATGAAGATGATGCCGACGAGGACGATTCGGTGGTTGCAGCACTCGGCAAGAGCTTGGCGGCCGTTGCCGAAGCGTGTCTCTTGTTGTTGGTTGTTGTTGTTGTTGTTGTTGTTGTGCTCTCGGCGGTCGTGCGGGTTGCTTTCGCCGATTGCGATCCTCCCCTCTTCGTTTTGGCGGACCGTTTGTTGTTTGGCTTGTTGCGTTCGTCGTCGTTTTCGTTGTTGTTTCCTCCTCCCCCGCTTTCGCCGTTTCGTCCCGTACCGACGTCGAATCCCAAGCCCATTTGTTTCCCCAGTGCCCGGGTGACATCGTCGCAGAATCCCAACAGATACGCATCAAAGACGTAATTGGTTCGAAAATCCTTGTCGTCCCACTCCCCCTTGCCGGACGATTCGTTAGTTGTTGTTGTGGTTGATGGTGCTGATGTTGTCTGTGGATGCACGATAGTTCGGTTGATCAGTATCCGTGGGATGGACCTCGGCAGGTATTCGATGACCCTGGAAATGGGTGCCACGCTGAGGGAGGTTCCGATGACGATGAGGGCATCGGCCTTGTTCTGATCCGACTCTATTTTTCTCCCGACGGAACCATCCAGCGTTTCTCCGAAAAACGTAATGCCCGGTTTCAGGACCCCGCCGCAAAGGCTGTTTTCGTTTTTGTTTTCGTTCACGTTTTTGTTTTCGTTGTTGTGATGGTTGTGGTTGTTATCGTGGTGGTGGTGATGGTGGTGGTTGCTATTGCTATTGATGTTGATGTTGCTGTTGTCCTGGTGGTTACTAGTGCCGGATCCCTCTCCGTCTTCGTCCGCCTCCCGGGACCGGGGACGCTTTCGTGTTCGCTGTCGCTGGCTGGTCCGGGTCGGAGATCGCACCATCCCGGGAGCGTTTGCCTCGCCGCCGGCACTCACGCTCGCATTCGCGCTCGCACTCGAGCTCGCATTCGAGCCCGCACTCGCGCTCGCACGCGGTCGGTTTCCGGCGCCCACCGTTTTCGATTTCGTTTTCGATTTCGTTTTCGTTTTCGCGGCCCGGCAGAATGGGACGGACCCTTCCGCGATGGACGCCAGAATGTCGGGGGTCAAAGGGAGCTTCTTCTTGTTGCACCGGGTGCAGCTCATGGATCGGAGGGATCCGTGGCAGTAGACGATCTTGGAGTCCGACACCCCCGCGCTCGACTCGAGTCCGTCGATGTTCTGGGTGTAGACCCGGAGGAGCATCTTGTGTTTTTCCAGCAGGGCCAGGAGCTTGTGGGAATCGCTCGGACGGGCCATCGCGTTCGCCGCCGCCGCCGCCGTGTTACTCGTGTTGTTGGAAGAAGAATGTTGTTGCTGTTGTTGTTGTTGTTGTTGATGTTGATCGTCACCGGACAACGAGGACAGCGGAGACTCCGTCCGGATGGCTCGCTGGCTCCGGCGGATCGACCGCGATGCCCTTGTTGGTTTGGCTGTTTGATTTGCATCGCTGGGGGTCGTTTTGTGGCCGTGGCTAGCGCCATTGTTCCCATCACTGCCCCGGTTACCCGTGTCGTCGTCGTTGCTGCTGCTGCTGCTGCTGCTGCTGCTGCTGCTGTTTGGATAATACAGCTGCTTGGCAAACTTGTAAAAGGGTGCCGGATCGTATTTGAAAAACTCGATGCAAAAGAGATCTTCCGGGCAGCTCAGTCCCAGTGCCCCCGCATCGAGTGTGTTGTAGAGTCCCTTGTCCCTGGACCGGAAATCGGGAATCCCCACGCTGGTGGAAATCCCGGCACCTACCAGAACGACAATGTTTTTTTTCCCGGCCAGCAGGTTGGCGACACCCGAGAGGACGTCGTCGGCGGTAGTTGTAGTAACAGTGGCATCATTGCTCGCATTCCCATTCCCATTCTTATTCACGTTCGTATTCTTATTCCCGTTCTCATTCGCAGTTGCGGGCGGTGCAGCGGTCAGGAGAAAGGGGGGAGTCGCTCCTCCGTTGAGCTTGCGCGGTCGTTTTCGTTTGGTCGCGGTCGGCTTTGGCTTTTGCTTTTGCTTCGGCTTTGGCGGCTTGCCGATCGGTTTGGCCATTTGGAATTCGGTCTCGGACTTCTCGTTACTTGGTAACCACTCTAGCTGCTTGTTTCCTCGGCCCGGGGGGCCTCGTAAAACAAGCAGCTAGAGTGGTACCAAGTAACCACCCCTCCTCCCCACTGATAATACTCGGAGTCGATTTGGTTGGCACGTGTCAACCCCTCTCTAAAGAAAAACTCCCTTAAGAAAAAAAAAAAAATCCTCGGCGCGCGCGCCTCGGATTTTTCTTAAGGGAGTTTTTCTTTAGAGAGGGGTTGACACGTGCCAACCAAAACGGAGGACGGGGTGTTACCTATAGGACTATTGTTGATTGGGAATACTCATACAGTATTATACCTACCCTACTGACCATCACATATTACCTATGTCATTTTTTACGTTTCAAGGTTGTGATGATGATGGATGATGTTTTCGATTTTTTGTTCGACGACGAAAACAATGAATACGGTGAGACGTAGTCTACCTCGACACACAAAACTACCTTCCACAATAGCGGGCAACGCACCGCACCGCACCACACTCCACCGCACCAAGCACTGCTCGTTCCGTTCCGTTCCGTTCCAACACATGGCGGTCCGGGTCGGTCCACTCGACCTCCTGGCCTCGCGGTTGGCGAGCCGTGTGTTGCGCCGCAACGTTGCGCGTGCGGTGGCCCCACGGAGGCACAACAATGGCGACGACAGTGACGACGAGGGGTCATCGTCGTCTATTCCGTCTCCACCGCGCCACGATCTCGTCCTTTACGAGTACGAGGGATCCCCCTGGTGCCGGCTGGTCCGGGAGCACGCGACAATCCTCGATCTCACGCTGGAGATCCGGCCGTGCCCTCGGGAAACCCTGCTGTACGGAGAGGGGGCTTACGGACCGGGGTCGAGGTTTCGTCCGGAGGCGATGGAGTGGTACCGGAAGAAGCAACAGAAGCGATGGCAACACCAGCAGCAACAACAACGACAGCAACAGCGGAAGTCGCCGTTGGGAAGCGCTAGGGAGGACGAGAGCGAGGACAAGAAGGATCTCGACGACCACCTGACATTTCCCTTGTTCGTGGATCGAACCCGCGCGGTGCCTCCGATCCGCAACAATAATAGCAACATTGATGATAACGACGACGACGACGACGACGGCATTGTCGTGCTGACGGAAAGCTACGATATTGTGTGCCACTTGTGGAAAAACTACGGGGCTTCCGTGGCTCCAACCACAACATCAGCATCAGGATCAGCATCAGCATCAGCATCCACTACCACCACGCGATCCTCTTACCAGCAACGTCGGCCGGACCAGATCCTCGCGTCTTCCTCGCTGCCATTTCCGATCCGGTTCCTCTCCCTGGCCGGACCGTCCTACCTACGGCCGTGGCCACGCTGTGGTGTCATGCGGGTGCCGTCCCGGCCGTTGTTGATAACGCTGTCACCATCGACATCGACATCGACAACGACAACGACAACGACAACGGCGTCCTCCGTTGCCATCACGATCACCGAACACGACCATCCCACACAACCGGAGACAACCAAACCAACAACAACAACAACAACAACAACAGCAACAACCACAACCGCGACAGCACAACGCAAACGCGTTTCCCCCGCGAGAACGAGAACCAGAACGATCACCATCACCCTCACCCTTTACCAATCGGAGGGTTGCCCGGAATCGAGGCTGGTGCGTGAAGCACTGTGCAGCCTAGAGATTCCCTACCGCTCCGTACCGGTGGCCGAGGGGTCCTGTAATCACTACCACCACCACCACCACCACGAGCTGAAGGGAAAGCATTGCAAGAACGAACACGAACACGAACACGAACACGAACACGAACACGAACACGAATCGAATGCCGGAGCGGGAACCGCGATCCAGATCCCCGTATTGGAGATCTCGATACTGGAACAGCACGAAGAAGAAGCAGAAGAACAGATCCCAACGACGACCGGAGCAATTGGCAGCGATATTATCGACAGCAGCAGCAGCAGCAGCAACAAGAACAAGAACAAGAACAACATTTACAGCAGTGACATCAACAGCCACCGTGGCAGCAGCAGAAGTAGCAGCAGAAGCAGAAGCAGGGTCGAGCACCGCATCGGCGCACGGGACTGCGTGGACTACCTCCGCGATGTGTTTGGCCGCCACGATACAGATACAGGTACCGGTACCGGTACAACCAATACCGCCGGTCCGACGTGGTTCGATCCCCTGCCGGAACCCAACCTCGGCCGCGCGGCCGGTGGCGAGAACGGAATCGGTATCGGTGCCTTCACGGCATTCGTGAAGGGGTCCCGGGCAATGGTTCCCCCGCGGGCTCTGGAATGAAATGAAATGGAATGGAATGGAATGGAATGAAACGAAACGAAACGAAACGAAACGGAATGGAATGGAATGAAACGAAACGAAACGAAACGAAACGAAACGAAAGGGAATGGAATGGAATGGAATCACACACGACAAAAAACACCACCACCGACACAGCAGACAGGACGAGGCGAGGCGAGGCGAGACAAGCATGGGTCGAGAAGCAATGGCGGAATCTTCGAAGCCACAATCCTTGTGATCCACCCATCCATGGCCCACTAGCATGAAACGCACTGCTCGAAAAATACAACGCATTGTTGCCGAGACCCACCGAATTCGGCACTCCTCGAACGAAACCGCCACGGGCTCACAAACAAAAGAAAGAAAAGGAACCACGCCCCGCGGTTTCGATGCCATATCGCCGTTGGTCGTGTGCTACCGAACAAGCTAGCTACCTAGGTAGCTACCGAGTTACCACCGTTTCGAAGGGTGCAGTCGCAATCGGTGGTACGGGGAAGGTTTGGTTTGGTTCGGTTCGGTTCGGTACGGTGGTTTGGTTCTCTCTCCGATTTTTTGGCATTGCATTGATTTCCTCTCGGCGAGTGTCACACGAGTGTCACGCGAGAGAGGCATCCATTCTCCGGTGGGTTCGGGTGGCGTCTCCATCATGCGGTATGCTGCTGTGTGGCTTTGGATTTGTTTTGTTTTGCGGCAGATACATACATACACACATACATACACTAGTATAGCAATGGATCATTCGTTGGGAGTCGTCGGTGCCAACAATGGTCGATGCTTTCCGGCAGACAGAGTCATCCAAACAAAGCCCTATCCGTGCCCACAAAAGTTTGAAATAATACAGTACTTCGCTAGGGAATGTGCAATGAATTAGTTGTGTAGCAGTGAGGCAAACACTTTCCGTGTCCGATTCCATTGCATCCTCTCGATCCAACCAAACGAGCGCTGGGGTGATGTTTATGGAGGGGAAGGAAACTTAGAAAGGTTTCGTGAGGTTGGACAACAACGTCCGTACGCGCGTAACTTTGAAGGAATACGGTAACTTGCTCAACTTCCTCCCAACGGAAAGTCACTTCCATGGGTGTACGACATTCCATCCTATTGATTCAGTACTGCCTGTTGAATTATTGTGTACGAAAACAATCCAAATTTTGCGGTAAACTGTGAGGAGTGCCATATTGGCGCCAAACAAATGAACTTGCTTGGTCTCACCTCCCAAACTATCAGCTCGATGGCGACCATTTTGCCTCCTACATTGGTCCCATTCAGTAGCTTGAATAAAAAGGGAGGACAAAGAACTATTTTTCAGTTGTTGACCTCTGTAACGGGTTTGGGCTGCTACCGTATTGGCTGCTATTGAAGCTTCTTTGGTTGTACTAACTCCCAAACTACTATCAGCTTGTGAGCGACCATTATTTTGCTTCTTGCATGAGACCCATGCACATTATTTGACAAACAAATAGTACAGTACCGTATATTACTTCTACTTCTTTATTTTTCTCCCTGTTCAATATGATTCTATCTCTATCCTGCTGTCCTCTGCAGAGAAAGAGAAGGATTTTAACTTCGATTACGGAACAAGGAACTGCCTGTTTTCGCAATCGTCCGGTATCTCACTACATGGCCCCTGAGAAGTGCGAAAGCTATGTTATCCATTCATTTTTCGGGAATGAAAACTTTCAATTCACGGATAGTCACACACACACCTACGTTACGGGTCCGTAAGGGTACGAGTACGGGCATGTGGTACTCGTACGTTCCATACGCAGTACATGCCGCATGTCGATCGGTGATGGCTTGGATTTTCTGTCCTTCTCTGTCCATCCATTCGATCACGGAAGACAATTCGTAAGATCTTTGTGTGACACCCGTCGGGTAATTTACCAGTGCCTTCCACTCCGGTCTCGGCAACGCCCCCGTGAGGCACTCACAAAACACTCCACAACCATTGTTCAAACAACACAATGTTGTGCTGACCATTATTTTGTTTGCTCAAACGGGAGGTGGCTACAATGAGGTCTATGGCTCCGAATCCATCGAGCCACACGGTTTGCTCGCTGCTTCTGTTAGTATTCTGCTATCTCACGGCGGAATCTTTCGGATTTGGCGTGTCTCCCGTCCTTCGGCAGAATCCGGTAGCCTCTGTTCAACTTCACGCAGCAGCCTCCGATGGCGCGGATGATTCGAGCGCGTCCTCCCCACCACCACCACTCTTTCCCGTGCTGAGGAAGATTGCGGGTTTTCAGTGGGAAGGTCCATGCCGGTACGTCAATGAGGATCTGATCCCGGCATCGTTGGATCTGCGCGGAGGGATTCGCTTCGATCTACCCGATTCCAATGACGACAATGATACAGTGGAACTCAATAGCTTCCTGGTGTTTCCAAACGGGAAGCGGCGAGACATCGAAATGAGGTACGTTGGAACGAAAGAAACGAGATTCTTGTTGAAAATTTATCCGAAGGTGTTGGTTGTTACATTGGTGTCCGTTCTGCTCGTTCGTTCGTTCGATGTCGACCGATAAAATCGACGGCATCAATCAATCGCGCTACGCGAGCGAAATCAATCCAATCCAATTGATTACAAGTTATACTGGCACCAGTCTGAAGCGGATTAGACCCCGTTACAATCGTGTGGATTCAGTTTTTATTGGAATTACCGTATGATGGATTTATGTATTTCAAATTGCACAACAATTTGTTTCTGGATGATTGGATGAACGATCGAATGAACAACGCCATGCCTTTGATAGAACGAACTCTCGCAGTGACAACCCGATCTTCTCCTATCCAATTGATTACAAGTTATACTGGCACCAGTCTGAAGCGGATTAGACCCCGTTACAATCGTGTGGATTCAGTTTTTATTGGAATTACCGTATGATGGATGGAGGAAAGGATGGGTGTCATGGGTTGGTTGGATTCCATGTCCCTGCGTTTCTACTTTGATGCATTCCACTCACATATTATTTGTTTGATGCATTCCTTTTTGTGTTTGCCATTGTTTCATTTGATTCGTACAAAAACTTCGAACCATCGCAGAGGGAAACGAGGACCGGTCGATCGTCCCTCGATGCGACTCGACTCAACCGCAAGCAGCGGCCCTATTTACACGGTGATCACCGAACTGGCCCCGGATACGGTTTTGATCAACGAGGTAGACCGAGCCAACGGCAGGATTGTGATGACATCGAGTTTGTCCCTGGTTGTCGATCCAAACGACGAGAACACAATTACGGAGTTGGTTCAGGTGTCGCACGAGGTTGGAGGTCCCACAACGACCAATCGAAATCCTATGATCGAAGGACACCAGGTCTGGAGATTCGTGAAGGCAGAAGAGTCGTAGAAGAAAAATCATTGTACGCAACCATCTCGAGAAATAACGCTTATTTCCCGTTTCGGAATATTCAATAGAACGATAAAACGTAACTCCCTAAGCCCAACCTAGAACGATTATTAAAAAATAATGTTATTTTGTCGGTGCCTGCTATACTGTATGCTTCCTAGGTACTCGTACTCGTACTGTTTTGAAATGAATGTGGCTGATGGATTTCGTTCCTGGAATGCAACTAGACTGCCCGCGTCATGACAGCTAAAAGGAACTGAGAGGTGTATTCATAACGTACTTTGGATTCACCTAAATGCGAACAACCAGTTAGTGTTATCGTCACTGAAAGTAAGGTGGAAGTGCTTCAAATAAATACTACGTAATTCGCAACAGCTGTCCGCCTCTCCAGTCGAAGCTCCTAAACCCTCGGGTTAAGATCAGAATGCCTGGTACAAATTCTACACTTGTTTCCTGTAAAAACTCTGGTAGTAATTTTCTACACGAATCCCCCTACAAAATACCCCTCCAACCCTTTTGACCTTGGTGATTGAATTGGAAGCAGTTGCAATAGACTTGTGGCCATGCCAAATCTATCCAACTCATCCTTGCATAAATGGCTAGTTTGTCTGCTGTTCTGGGTTGAAAATTGGTTCAGTTGGAGCCATAATGTAGTTTTGAACAATTTCATGTAGAATTAGTGCTAGGGAGATTTCTTCAGGTTTTTCCTGAGAGTTGCTCTGTAGAGCCCTGTAGAAATATGTACTATGGGCGAAGGGCATTCTGACCTTAACCCGAGGGTTTAGGAGCTTCCACGGGAGAGGCGGACAGCTGTTACGAATTACGTACTACGTAATACAGATCACTCGTACGGTACGAGTACCGGTATGTTTAATGTTCAAGGTACCGGTATTTTTCATGATCAAGATTCCACTTTTTACATCGGACGGCGTGCCGTACGACGGACGTGCTGTAAGGATTTTATCTCCAACCACCATTCATCGAACAATTGACAATTGTCTCGATCAAGATCTCCCCCAAATCCCGAGTCGTCTTCATCTCCTCCTCGTGTTGTGACGGAGAGCAATACAAGAAGAGAGCGCAATAAAATAATTTCGTGCCGGTACTACGGTACGAGTACCGTACGGAGTACAGTAATATTCTTCAATCGTTCGTTCGGTACGAGTAGTACTCGTGCTCGTATCCATAACCAAAGAACAACTCGAAAGCCGACGGGAACGGTGCTAGTGGAAGATCACTACCGGTAATTACGAAAGCCAACTGACATATCACAATCCGAAACAAGGCACGCAAGATGACCGAATACAGCGAAGAGCAGCAATCTTCTCGTTCCGCGGAAGAGCATCAACAGCAGCCGGAGGAGGAAGAGGAAAAAGAAGAATTCAAAATATACATCGGGCGTGTGCCCACAAAGTTTACGGAAAAGAATGTCAAGCGCATTCTCGTCGAGAAACTCGGAGGAAGTGCAGCGGGAAAAACCAGGCAAGAGTGAGGGAGACACCGACACCGCGATCGTCGAAAAAGTGGAATTGATTTATCCCCACGACGACGACGAACATGGCGACAACCGCGACGAGAAAGGAAAGAAGAGCAGCAACAGCAGCAGCAACAACAACAGCAACAACAACAATCCCGACGGCTACCGTGCCGATCGCACGAGCCAGAAAGAGAGATCGGGGGCAAGGGACGAAGGCGAGAAGGATGCGGAAAAGGAACACCGGGGATTTGGCTTCGTCTCGTTTGCGACCGCCGAACTCCGCGATGCCGCGCTGAAACTCGGAACGATCAAGGCCGGGAGAAAGAAAACCTCCAAGCGATTGCACACCATGCACTTGCGTCCCTACGTTCCCATTGCCGATGCCGAAACATTGGAGGGTGGTGGTGGTGGAGGCGAAAATGGCGGTGGGGAAGCCGATGTCCGGCCGGGCCGAGACGTGTGCTATCTGTGGAGTTTGAAGCGGTGTCCGTACGGCAACGAGTGCAAGTTTCGACACATCGGAGAGGGAGGATGCCTCCAAAAGGAGGAAGACATGAGTCCGGAAGAACAGAAACAACTGAGGCGGAAACGAAAGGGCAAGTGTTTTACCTACAAAAAGAAAGGGAAATGTCCGAAGGGCGACGATTGTCCCTTTTCGCACGACTTTGAGCCGGACGCCAAACACGAGGCGAAGAAGGATTCCGATAACAAAAAATCGGGTACTTCCGAGGTTCCCAAATCGGAAAAGGACTGCATCAATTGGAAGACCAAGGGCAAATGCCGCAAGGGAGATAAGTGCGAGTACAAACACGATCCGGAAGTCCAACGACTGGCGCTCGAAAAGATTGCCAAGAAGAAAAAGCGACAACGGGATGGCGGTGAAACCAACGACGACGACGGACGGCAAAAACAACAAGAAACGTCGCAAAGAAAAACAGCCCATCTCGGTACGTGTCTTTGGATTGAATTACGACACCACCGAGGCGGACGTGAAGGAATTCATTGAGACGGCCGCGGGACATCCCGTGAAAACTATTGTCTTTCCGCGGTTCGAAGACTCGGGTCGCAGCAAGGGGTACTGTGGGGTCTACTTTGCCAGCCCCAAGGCTGCCGCGGATGCAGTTGCCAAGTGCGACGGTGCCGAACTGCACGGGCGTTGGTTGCGGGTGCAGACCGGCAAGTCCATGACGGTCGACCAGTGGGAAGGTCTGCACCACAAATAATAACGGAATGCAGAACTCCTAACGAATAGGCAAAATATTGTTTCCTACTTCTATTATATTTTGACACACTTATGTTGTTGCTCATTCATATGTTTCAAACGCCAGTTTGGGGACGATCCTTTGTACCACGGGCAATATCTAGCCAGCACTGAAGATGAAATAATGTGGTGGCAAAATCAATGATCTGAATAGTGGCTTTCGTGGAGGACCAATAATTGCAGCACGTAGATGATTCTAATCGAACAATTTTCCCTAGCGAGACGGAATCTTTTCGCTTACAAACTGCCGGGAGCGCTTGGAATACAACACTCTTCATTATCTGCTCTGCTTACAACAAAGATGCGTTCATTCACTCCTTTTTTTCTTCAATCGAGACAAAACAAAACAAGTCAAAACAAAACAAAACATTTTACGTGCAAACGCAACAATTAGGAATGATTTTTCGTTCTTTTTCGGTCCGATGTCTTCTCAATAACCCGAAGTCACTCCTTCTTCTCTGGTAGGATATTCGAAGTGGTTGGAAGCTGCACTGCTGGTGTAATGACATTCGTTTGCTGTGTATTTGATCTTTGATTTTTTTTAACACGGTATTTATTATTTTTGTAAAGTAGCATGCCTACGTTCTTGTTTATAGTAGGGGACGCATCGTAAAGAACTAAGCTGAATTATAACTTACACCCAATCATTTGACAACCCGTCGAACGTACAAATGACTCCTTTTTAGCCCAAAGACACCGTAGGCTCACCACCCAACGGATGGATCGGATCGGATCGGATCAAATCAAACCAAACCAAATCAAATCAAATCAAATCAAATCAAATTCCATCCATTCATATTGCTTCCGAAACGCAACGAACCGAAACGCAACGGGAATACCGATGTCGAATTCAGTCACCAAACAATGAAACTTTGCCTAATTACTCGGCCGGTTCCAGAACGTGGCTGGGGGTCGATCGGGCAATTTCAAGTTCTTCCTCGTTCATGTCGGCGTCGATGCTGGCAAAGAGCGGCGTCGACAGGTATCGCTCCCCGGTATCCGGCAGCATGCACACGACGGTCGATCCCTCGGCGGCCTTCTTGGCGGTTTCCAGCGCGGCCCAGACGGTGGCCCCCCCGGAGATTCCGGTCAGAATCCCCTCCTGCCGGGCGAGGGTCTGTGCCGTCGCGACGGCGGCACCGTCGGGGATGGCCACGTACTCGTCCATGAGCTTGGTTTCCAGGTTGAGTCCCTGCTCTAGTACGAGGGGAATGAAATCGGGGGTCCACCCCTGGACCGGATGGGCCGCAAATGCCGGGTGGGATCCGTCGGGAGATCCGTCGTCCTTGCGGCTGGTGGGGATTCCCGAATCGATCAGTGCCGCGACCTCCGGCTCGGCCAGGACGATCTTGGTGTCCGGCGAGTGCTCCTTGAGGTACTTGCCGGTTCCGTGGAAGGTGCCGCCCGTTCCGTATCCCGTGACCCAGTAGTCGAGCTTGGCATCGATGCACTTGAGATCGTTGAGGATTTCCGGTCCGGTGGTGGCCTCGTGGAACTTCCAATTGGCCTCCGTCTCGAACTGGTGGCAGAGGAACCATCCGTGTTTTTCGGCGAGCTCGGCGGCCTTTTCGACCATCCCGGTTCCCTTTCCGGCCTTGGGCGTGACAATGACTTTGGCGCCGAGCATTCTCATGAGCTTGCGGCGTTCCACGCTGAAGGGTTCGGCCATGGTGATGACGCACTTGTATCCCCGCTGGGCGCACATCATGGCCACGGCGATTCCGGTGTTTCCGGAGGTTGCCTCGATGACCGTGTCACCCGGCTGGAGCTTTCCCTCCTTCTCGGCCGTCTCGATGATGGAAAGGGCCAATCGATCCTTGACGGAGGAGAGCGGGTTGCAAAACTCGGCCTTGGCGTAGACGGTGACGCCGGGGGTTCCCGTGGTCTTGTCGCTGAGCTTGATCATCGGGGTGTTCCCGATCATCTCGGAAACGTTTTCGAGGGGAGCTCCGTAGCCTTCTCCCCGCGCCTTGGCGGCGAGGCCGCGCGTCACGACTTCACCGACAGCAACACCCACGACGGGGCTTCGGATGGTGCTGCTCCTCGCCGGAACAAGGTGGGCGGCGGGGGAATTGAGAAAGGCCCGGGAGTTCCCGACACGGGTGGCCAGGAGGAGAGAGGTGGCGCGAAGGAAATTCATTGTGTGGTGATTGATTGTTTTTATTGTATTGTATTTTATTGTATTTTATTTTATTTCGTTGTTGGATGAATGAATGAATGAGTGGATGATTGGGTCGATTGCTAGTCGTTTGTTGCTAGACACGGTAAAAAATACTACGAAGTACGAAGTACCGTATTCTGTTTATGATCACTTCTGAAACGGATGATTCTGGGCCAAATGTCCCGAAGCCCAAAAGATATTAGAAGTACGGTACTTCGTATTGTTTTTAAATCCGTATGTATGTATGACTACCGTACGTAAGATCTACTCGTAAGAGAGAGTAAGACTATACCGGTACCCATTATTAGAACGGTCGCGTTAGTAGATTGCTTTGGATCTTTCTTGTTGATTGGCCTGGAGTGATTGGGTAATTCCCGAAATACTTTTATGTACTACGTAAACCGGAAATTTTCTACTTGACCAGTCTTTTTGTTACAAATCATAGGGTGATTCCCGAAATACTTTTTTGTAACGTACATAAACTTCTGTTTTTAGTATTTCGGGAATGAAAATTTCGTACATAAATTTTTTGGCGGGAAAGTGCATAAATCTCATTTTGGAATCTGGAATCTGATGACATGGACAATAATATTAGCCAAATTTGTCTTCTTCATACGATTAAACATGTGGGTTTAATCCGTTCAGATTTTTCAGTGACGTTCAGATTTTTCAGTGACTTCACAACCACATTTTTCATTTTCACCTACCGTACTGTACTCGTACTCACCATTTCAGCGACTCAACGTTTTGACTCAACCGACGATAGGTACTACTCAACCGCCAACATAACAAATAGTTGCCCATCCGTTGAACATGTCACTCGAGTTGCTTGTTTGCTTGTATCTTCTAGAAGATGAGGAGGATGACGATGGCAATGATGATGCTGATGACGCAGAAGAAAGGCGTCAAAGAGATAGGAGAACACCAAGGATAGCCCTTTGGCGCCATTCCGAGTCTCCCTTTCTTTATCTATTCAACTCTGGCAACGATCAGGCTCTTCTCAACTGCTGTGGTGTCGACCACACAGTCTTTAGAGAGCTTCTCGTTCTATTTGAACCAACATTCGATAGTTACACAGTTGATAGATACACCGATGCTGTTCGGAAAAGGAAGGTTAACGCTAATGGAGTATGGTGTGGAAGAAAGCGCGAAGCAAATGCGACTTGCTGTCTTGGTCTAGTACTTCATTGGTTTAGAACACGAGGATCCGTTGCAAGATCTGTGTCGATGGCATTTGGACTCACCTCTACTGTTATGTACAAATGGTTGAAGTTCTCCAGAAAGGTTCTTTTGTTCGTATTGCAGTATCACCCAAAGGCAATGATTAGACCTCCAACTGAAGAAGAATTGGAGGAATACATCAGCGCGATTGGTGCCAAATACCCAAGACTAAAAGAACGCCGTGTCTGGGGTGCCGCCGATGGACTCAAAGTCAAAATTCAGCAGTCTTCCAATTGGTTGATTCAGAGCCGGTATTACAACAGCTGGGTGTGCGACACTTATGTCAACAGTGTCTTTGTCTTTGCTGCCGATGGGAGAATTCGTATTTGCTGTTACAACTGCCCGGGTACCTGGCATGACAGCACGATCGCCGATCATGGTGTTTATGATAAAATAGAAGAACTGTTCGTCAAGTTCCAAGCGATGGTTTGTGTTGACTCCGCATTTAGGGTTGCCACAGGTAGACACCAATGCCTTGTCCAAAGTTCGCAGCACGATCCGGATACCCTAGAGGCTATTCTGTTGAACAGAGAAGCAACGTCCCTTCGACAGTTATCAGAGTGGGGGATGCAAATGATCCAGGGGCAGTTTCCACGATTGAAAGACAGGCTCCTATTGGAGACGTTTGGCGATAGGAAGGTCATTTTGAACTTAATGATGCTTCTGTACAATTACCAAACAAGTACCATTGGTCACAACCAGATCCTGAATGTTTTCATGCATAAGAAGGACAGATACTTCTCTTACAACGACAACCTACCGGAAGATGCCACCGGCCTCTTCGACCGTTGAGCCGTTGAGCAGTTCGCATTCGCAGTTCGCATTCGAATTTCGCTTTGCGTGGTTGAGTAAATTGTCGGATTGTCGATTCCGAGTAGATTGTTGTTGAGTGAGACCATGGTCGATATGGTTGATCGGTTGATCAGTCCAAACTGGATTGCCGGTTCTCCACCATGGTCAAGTATCGATTCTCCATGGTCGATCCGATTCTCCATGGTCGATCCTAAGTGTAGTAGATAATGATTAATAATTTACAAATTAGTACTAGTAGGTTTTGCTGTAGATTTGGACCTGTAGATTTGGACATAGCTTTCGCTGTTTGGTAACTTTTGGAATTATGAGCTTAGAGCTTTCTGGAAAGATAAGAGTATATGCTGGAGTAGTTTCGATCGATCTGCTGATCCGGAGTAGTTTCGCTTTTGGTGTTCAGGTTCGTAAAAACCGCACGACTCCTCAAGAGAGGTTCAACTCCTTAAGAGGGGTTCAACACAGCGCCGGACGGTTTAATCCCATCAGTTCTTCCATACATGGAAATGGGAATCGAAATGGGAATCGACGTGGGAATCGTTGACTCCTATCGATTTGATTCCGACTGATTTGAGACTTTCATGTACTGCCAACTTTACGATTGTATGAGATATTACTAGTAGTTGCTAGTAGTTGCTAGTAATTCATTCTTTTTACTAGTAATTCATTATTTCATTTTATTGGCAAGTTGCAAAGCTCATAATTTGATTTCTTCCAAAGTCAAAAGCAACATCATGGTGGTAGCTTCCAAACAAGAACAACAACAAAGAATTCTTAAGGCTCTTAAAGCCAAAGTTGAACGACAACACGAACAACGACTCACACGACAGATAGTTCAACACAAACGACAGATCGCTATATACAAGCAACTGATTGTTAAACACGAGCTACAGATTGATAAAAACCGGCAACAGATTCAACAGGATCTTTTTTCGCCGGACTCTCGAAGGCCGAACCAATCAACAAGTCTTTCATTCATCGGATTCCGATTCCGACTCTGATTCTGATTTTTCTGAACCTACGCCGGATGTTCCTGCTATTTTTCCGGATCCTCCTGCTCAACCTCCTGCTCAACCTACACCGAATGTTCCTGCTATTAAACAGGAACAAGACTCTTAAGCAGGAGTCGGCCGGCGGGGGAACCGAGTTGGAGTTGTTGGGATTGCCGGGCTGGGGGGGATTTGAGTTGGAGTTGGAA
Source organism: Pseudo-nitzschia multiseries (assembly GCA_037355745.1). Lineage (NCBI taxonomy): Eukaryota > Bacillariophyta > Bacillariophyceae > Bacillariales > Bacillariaceae > Pseudo-nitzschia > Pseudo-nitzschia multiseries. The sequence continues at coordinate 4,774,586 of CM074785.1, read as the reverse complement.
TTTGAGTTGCTGGAACGAAGCCCGTTTAGGAGTATGGTGGCAACATCTACTATGGCGGCCTTCAGCAATTCCAAGGCAGCCTCTCTTTGTTCCCTTTCAAGCCGTTGATACTCTATTCTTTGTTCCCTCTCGCGCTCGGAATTCTCTCTCAAGAAATCAAGAATTTCCTGCCGTCCGTTGGTGCTGTTGCTGTCGGTGGTGGTGCTGATGTTGGTGGCGTTCCTGCGGTACTGTCTCTTTGATCGCGGAGTACTGGTGGGAGAAGGGGAAGCACGCGTGGCAGGAAACCGTTGAGATGAAGAAGAAGAGGAAGCTGACCGAGACTGAGAGCGCGGAACAACAATTCTTGGTGGTACGTTTATGGGAGTCGTTGGTGTATTGTTTATGGCAGTTGGTCGTGTATTGAGTTCTGGTTCTTCTTGGGTTGGTTGGGAAGGTTGACGAAGCAGTGGTTGTGTTGGCTGGGTTGGCTCTGTTGACTGTTGGGTTGACTGTTGGGTTGGCTGAGTCATTGTTTGCAAAGGTTGACCAAGTGGTGGTATCGGAGGAATGTTATCATCGTCAGAGTCGTCATCCTCCTCCTCCTCACCACTACTTATGTATTCTTCGTCTTCCGTGTTGGTCTGGTATCCTTCTTCCATTCCATATGGCTCTTGTCCATCACCAACTCCTTCCTTGCACTTAATCAAATACTTAACCCTCTTTGCCAACTTCACGTCCTTGGGGCAATTTGGATCCCCGGTAGGAATTTGTTTCCAATATAGACCGTTGTATTTCCTACGGAGGTTCTCAACACTTCGATTGGTATCAGGGAAGTTGTCATTATGGATTAGGCCGACTTGCGCCCAATCCTCAGGACCAACAGGAAGGATTGCTTTGAGGGTGTATAGAAGTTCCATGACTTCTCTTCTGCTGTAGTTTCTTTTCCCGGTCCTTTTTCCTGCTGCTGTCTTCACCATCGCTGCTTTATTACGATATAAAAATTATGTCCGGAGCTGAAGAATATGTATCTCTTCCTCCATCGTTGTCACATAGCAGCAACAACAGCAGATAATCCTTTTATTAGAAATTCGGTTTGGTTGTTGTGGTGCGTTGGACAATATTTTGTACTAGTACTCGTACTAATACTACTCGTACTGTAATCAGCCAAAATTGGCGATCTGATCCGTTGGATGTGTGGGTTCCGATGTGTGATTAGTCCGTTGGGGGACTGACAAAAATTCAGTCAGGAGTTCCGTTATAAAAATTTGTAACTTTACGACTGGTTAAGTAGAAAATTTCCGGTTTATGTAGTACATAAAAGTATTTCGGGAATCACCCATAGTCGAGGTGAGCTCACGTGGACTATGATTTGTAACCGTTACACTTTTTATAAGGGAATCTACATGGTTTCCCGCCATACTTATTCATACGAAGAATTCCACATATATTCCAAAATGAGATAAAATGAGATTCCACATTCCAAAATGAGATTTATGCACTTTCCCGCCAAAAAAGTATGTACAAAATTTTCATTCCCGAAATTCTTAAAACAGAAATCTCTGTACGTTATAAAAAGTATTTCGGGAATCACCCATTGCCGGTCGCCTGTTGTTTTGCTCTCGTTGAGCCTACTTCACTAACACACTTCCCATGTAGAAGTAACTACTAAGTAATATTTCAGTGATTTCAAGTACTCGTAGTACGAAGTAATATTTAAACTTTGTGAGTGTTTCTCCGGGTCAAGTTCTGGGGAGGCATCAATTTCGGGCCTATATCCAGTTACCACCAAGGGTGATTTTGCGGACTTTGGGAGTATTCTGAAAGCATATTTATCCTTATCCAATTCCTCTTCGATGGCCTTAACGGCCTTGGAGGTATACTTAGTAAAAGACATGGACCAATATTGAGTCCCATCAACAAAAGTGTTTCCAATATCTGCCTCTAGGTAGAAAGTGGGGGATTCAATGGTTCCATCCTTCAATTTGAATTGCCCTTTGATTGTATCCATCTGAAATTTTGGATCCATCTCGCATACTAGGATATTGTCCACATATGCCACACAGTATTCGTAATATGCTGTGCCATCCTTCTTAACTGCTGGCCGCATATATACGTCTGGATCCGCCTTGCAAGACTTATATCTGAAACCTCTTAAGTGTTTGGATAAATGAGACCGGAATGATGCGCCCCCGACTGGTAAGCCATACAGAGTCCTTACAATTTTGCAGGGCCTTCCACATAACTCCGGTGCAAACCCTTGTTCCAATGTAGCCACCGTGCAGTAGCTCTCTTTGATTGGTGTGGTTAAATACGTGTTTTGTGTATCAGCGCTCAAGACTTCAAGATCATTAAGTGCCGCAACCAGAAAGTGCATCCAAACCAAATCCCTGCTAGGCACGCTTGAGTATGTATACTCCCCTGATATCTAAGGCACTTTATGCCCATCCCCAACAAGTCTCGCTTTCCGGCATTGAATCAATTTTTACATTAAATACCATGTGCATAGTAATTTTGGTATGCCCCATGGGTCTTTTGTCTTCATCATTGAACTCAAAGGCTATAGAGTTGTTCTTCATCTCTTTTGCAATAGCCCAGGCCCAGAGGTCCCTTTTGGATTCTTTGTCAATTTGCCGTGCTTCGGCAATTGTCTTTGGTAGGCGAACCTGTGCTTGTCTGTGTTCTGCCACCAACAGTGGGGTTGTATATAAGTTTGGCAAATGCGATACTCCATTCAGAGCCTAGTCCATCCGGTGCTGTGTGTATCATGATTTCCTTGGGCCTTTGCCCCATCAGTGACAAGATGTTCCGGGATTCCTACCTCATTTATGAAGCAAGATAGTCTGTCGTGACATCGTTTCTCCCCTCTTACTGGAAAGAATGCTACATATCCTTTTCCATTGGTAAAGACCTGTGCGTTGGTATTGTTCCAAATGATGCTTGGTACTTTGAACTCCATAGTATCAGTAAACCACTGGACCCTTAAGTACTTTTCTGTTTCTCCACTTTTGGGTCTTTAGTCTTCAAGTGATTGGCTGTGTAAGATTTCTTATGCCTTCCTGGGTAGTGACCTTAATAGTTTCCTTGGCCCTCTTAACACTGATGTTCCACATCTTTGCAATAGCTTCGGAATCACACCGGTCCACTTTCTCTGGAATTCTTATCGGAGGTCCCCATTGTCTGCGTAGGATGAGTGATCTCTTCTCAAGGGAAGTCTCCTTATCTATCACATCTTGCTGGCGTCGGAGTAATTTTCTTTCTTTTGTCCAAGCTTTTGCTTCCTTTTGGATGGTAAGCACTTCCTCTGTTAGGGAAAACCAAGTTCTGGTGAAATTAGCTGAAAGCCAGAGTATCTCCGAGTTTTCTTCCTCATCCCCGGTACTTCCAACATGAGCTGAGTGTAACCGGTCTCCAATCTCTTGTTGAGTGTACCCCAACCTTTGAGTTCGAGTGGTACAGATCTTTTGGAGATAGCTGAGTTGATACTTGTGGCGCTTTACATTGATAGATGTAGGATTGTCTGTTGATTGTATCCAAGACTCAGTTTCCTGCGCCCGTCCTCCTCCTAAGAGGGCTGCAACCACTTGTGGGAAGGATGCGTTGGTGGCAGCCTCTTCTTCTTCTTCAAAGTGACAGGCATATGGATCCCAGGTATGTGTATCCATTGCAAGCACGTGGTCACATGTATCAAGTTTGCATTTGGTTGGCCTGCGCGTATCAAAGGAGGATATAAGTCGTTGACTTGTAGCAGAACCATCAGTTCAAAGCTATTGGATTGAAAGATGAGACTGTGACTGGAAGAACTGCTATATCCCTTTGGTGTGTCTTCAACCACATTCAAATTGCAGTCCCGGATTTGATTTGGACAAATCAAACTGTGCTGTAGCGAGTTGCCAAAATAGAGAGCTTGTCCAAACACCAAGATGTATGTGACACCATCTGTTGGATCTGTCCATACAGTAGCGCAATGGGCAATAGGAACATCTTTCATTGGTGAGTAAGCATCAGAAAATGGGGCAACATCAGCAAATCTCATTATAGAATCCAATGGATCAAGTAATACCATATTGGATCCTGCTGCAGCTGTGTCTGCGTGGCTATCCAGCTCGCAGCGGCCTGGCTTAATAGTAGATGACTAGCTCATCCCTTTGAGGTAAACAATTGGCTGGCCTACCCGAGGTTCTATCTTAAGGCCCCGACCGGTGAATCAATTCCCATTTCCAATATGGCTGTGACAGCCAAACTGGTTGCCGGCTGGGCCGGTGTTAGTGGGAGGAGTTGCAGCTGTTGCTGCTACTTTAGATTGTTGATTGCCCCCGCTATTAGCATTCTTTGCCTGTTTTAGCGCTTGGACTTTTTGTTGCTGATCTTGAGGCATACTCAACCAGACTTCTTGCAGATTGCATTCAACGGGCCCTTTGTAGGTCCCTTGTTGTGCTTTCGTACCACTATTATTATGGTTGTTACCTTGTGGCTTGCTAGAAGAAGAGTTGCTACTTTTGTTGTTGCCTTTCCTCTTCTTGTTGTTGGTGAAAGCTGACATGTTTTGGCCCCTCTTGTTGGTTTGGCTCTGGAGTTTCTTTACTCTGAGTGCTGGAGCAAGATCTGCCAAAGCCTTCTCAAAGTTGGCATAAGAGTCAGCGCCTTCCGTTGTAATTATTGGAATGGAGTGTTCCAGTCATGCGTCCTGTAGGGATCAAACAAAGTCATATACAAATTGATCTGCAGGAAGGAATGCTTTGTGTCTTAGCAATGTTTGCTTGTTAGCATCGTGCTGCAATTGCTTGTGCCTATTGAAGTTGTAGTGTTTGGAATCCCCTGTGTAGACCAATTCCCGCATGAATTGGCATTTTGTCTCAACAATCAATTTATGTTGGTTTCTTCATAGGCTTGAGAGTAGAGGGCAAAGTATGCCTTACGGCCATCACCTCCTACTCCTCCTTTTGTCCCGTAACTTTGGATATAGGACCAACCGGGACCGGATCTGACCAATTTAAAGAGTATTCCCCATAGAGTATTGTTGTCTTTGGACCAATGTGAGCCATCGCACATTGTGCATCTGATTGCATACTCAGTCCAGTCGGCGTACATGTTTCCGGGTCCCGATCAGACAGTTCCATCCGCATCAATGTCTTCAACGGCAGATTGCTGTCTTACTGTGTAGAGTAGAGACGTCTTGGTGACTCCTCTTTTATGTCAAAGGTATTCTCTTAGGTTCTCATCAAATTCCCTGAACTTGGACATGGTTGTTAGTCTGTCTGGAAGCGTTAGATCTTTTACTGCTGTGTTAGTGTCCTCCTCCTTGGTAGACCTCAAACAATTGCGCATGTCTGACTCGGCCGTTGGGTTCCCTATCCAGTCTACTTCAGTGGCAATTGCGCCTATTATTGGCTGAAATTCAATCCATGCCACGAATAGTTTTAGTTGGTCCCCGAAGGTCCTTCCAATAAAGACTTCTTTTGGATCTGGGCATAGGTGATGCTTTGACTTGTTCAACAACCCAAGGAAAGACTTGATCCCTTCCGGGTCCAAGTCCATGATGGCTTTGGTGTTGGAGTATCCATTTCTGAATATCTTGTTGGCTGTGGGCCTGTTGACCCCAAAGGACTTGAGGATCTTCCTGAAACAGTAATCTGCTGCCGTTAGCTTCCTCTCTCCTGCATACCCGGGTATGCCTAGGTTGGTGTCTACTCTCTCCTTGGCCTCACTTGCTGCTGTTGATAGAGACAGGCTTCTGTCTGATAGCCTTGCGACCAATGTCCTGGTAAGCTGCTCGAGCTGTTCTGGGTCCAACCCTATTGTCACCATTGGAGGTGATAACTCACCCAAGTTTTCTGTGGCGATTGCTTCCGCGTCTGCTGTTGCTGCCGCTGTTGCTGCCGCTGCCGCTGTCGCTGCTGTCGCTGTTGCTGCTTCTGTTGTGGCTTGTTGAGCTTTGGTTGGTGGCGCCATGGTGTCAATGTTGATGTATTTTGAAGGGAGTAGGCTTGTAATGGAAAGGTAGGTTGCTATTTGCTTTTTTGAAGAAGCTGAAATTGTGACTTTCTGAGTTATGGAGCAACTTGTGGAGTATTTTCTGCTCCATGTGCTTTTGCTAGTAATCGACTCATTTCCACGGTGTGAGGACTGATTCCTATCTGAACCCAATTTTTCAGTTCCCCGATGCTTAAGCTGGATCGTTTGTTATCTTTTATTGAAATGGTATCAAATATTTGTTTGTCATTTATCAAATATTTGGTTCGTCATTTTTTCGTCATTTTTATTTTTTGAATATGTGTTTAACCAATCCTGGGTATGTAGATAACCTCGGCTGGCTTTGTTATCATATCATTCGTATATGTGTGAGTATACTGGGGTGCACTTTTAGGAATTGAATATGATTCCTGTATGCTTGTTTTCAAGGTCACGTGTCATTTTTCAACGGTTGCATTTCGCGTCACGTGTCACTAAGGGTTCTCGTTTTTGAATCCCTCTTTTTGTTCAGGGTCCTTTTGTAGCCATTATGCGATTTCCTGTACTGAACACGCGTACATCGCATAATTTTTCTTTACTCTGCCGGCTCTACTATTAGAGCTGCTCTATTTAGAGCTATGGCTGTTTGCGTTTCCGTTTGTGGTTACCAATCGGTGTTAAGAGTACAAGTAGTTGTTAACATACGCATCCTTTAGAGTAGGGCGGGCATGAAATGCCATGTGTGCAATGATGACACACATATTCTGTGTTTTCGGGAATGTGTGATTCCCACCAGATGAAAACGAATAAAATTAATGAAAAAACACATAAAAAGTATGTGTTTTCTACATAGATTTATTCACTTCTGAATAAAATTTGTCAGTCCATACGTATCGACTGACAGTAAAATTTGGCAAGCAAAATTACAAATTACTCACTAAAACAAGAGCAACAATACAGTTCAAAAAATTGACCATTCTCTTTCCGACTTGAGGTACAAGAATATGGAAGTAAATGTGTACAAATAATACTGTTATCTATTACTTACATGTTACACGGCCCTGACATTGACTTAGACAGGTGATTGATCAAACCCGCCGCATCTTTAATACTCAACAAGACCGGCAACAAGACCGGCAACAAGACCGGCAACAAGACAGTTCCAAAAACCGGCCATTCACTTTCCGAGCTCCTGAGGTACAAGAAGATGGAAGTAAATGTGTACAAATAATACTGTTATCTATTACTGACATGTTACACGACACTAACATCGACTTAGACAGGTGATTGATCAAACCCGCCTGTGATTACAGCACACGAGACGCATGCAACAAAGAACATGAAAAAACTTGAACCAAAAAACAGAGCTTATCAGCAACAACAGGGGGGGATACCCTATCCAACAAGCTACTCCTCTCCTCCACTCCACTCCACTCCTCTCCTCTCCTCTCCTCTCCTCTCCTCCATCGATCGATCAATTGATCAATTGAACCGATCAGACCAACCATCGAACCACCAGCAACAATCGATTGTCAACCAAATTGATCAAACGAATCAATTGATTAGAATCGCCGCTGCCGCTGCTACTCATTGAAGTTCCGGATTCCCTCCATCACTCCTCTCATCACGACGCATTGCCTTGATTAGCTTTGTGATGGACACATCCCCATAAACACGCTTGATCTTGCTGATGGCAGTATTCACATCGTTGCCACGATTCAAGAGCCTCTCCATACAACTCCACATAACTTTCCTGTTGGAATACTTGAACTTCACTCGCCTGCGCTCAGCTACAGTGAACTCCGTTTCTGGCTTCCTCCCTCCTATTCCATTTTGGTACTCATCCCACAAGGCTTGGATGGTTCTTGGAGTGGCATACAAGGTTGCAGGTCGCTGCCCCTCTGGAAGCTCGGGCGCGGCATCCACTACAGCCGGTCCTCTCCCTCCTCTGCCTCCACTAAATCGACGCGCCGGCGCCATTGCAATCCCCCTACAGATCTGTTGCAACTGCTTCACCTGTCTCTTCATCTCTGCTATCTCTGCAATGTTATAGTTCCTGAGCTCTGCAACATGGTTCTGTGTCGTACACATCTTTGCATAAATAGCATTCTTCCATTGATGACCATGCCCTCTCACTCCCCTTGCAATCTCATTGTCTGTGGTAGGAATTTCATCCAAGAACACGATTCCATCATTATTTGAAGCAATCACTCGAACCTTTTCCATAGGATTTGCTTCTTCATCCTCCATCCGGCCCTCCAACAGCCGATATGGATTAAGAATCTGAGCCTTCAACCCAGCTGGAACCATATCAACTGCTGCTGGATCAAAGCAAGCCCAAAGCAAGGGCTTTGCAAGGATGGCGCCAGCTGTAGGGCCAAACTTGGCTCTAATTGCTGGCACGACTGTATTGCAAAGCCAATCAGATGTAATGCCACTACCATCTTTCTCTTTGTACTGACAGATACCCTTGTAACAAAGCTTACTAGCTGCATTAATATCCGGCCAATCCAACTGTACATCCAGATAGTCTTCTTGCATGCCTCTAGTCTTCCATCTAGCTCTGTAGCTGACATCGTCCCTAGTAGCTCCTGCTCTGCGCGCCATCGTAGTACCCTACTTCTTAACAGAGTGAGTGCCAAGCTTCCTATCAGTAACAGGTTCAAACTCTGGATCATCGATGATTCTCCTGAGGTCATTCTGATAGGTGGTCTTGCAAGAATTTGCCTCTGCATCTTGCACCTTTACAGAAAAATCAAACACAGTATGTCCTTCTGCAAACAACCATTGGCTTAATCGCCCTGCCCCAGTGCTTAGCCAGGCCTCCAGATAGATTGCAAGCCCAAGCAGAACACAGTAGCGGTGATCCATAGCCCCCATTAGCAGCTGCACTGGGCAGTCCCCTTCATCCTGAACATTCTTTGACCATCTCATCTGCGCTGTAATGTAACTGGTATAGTTCAGGCTTGCTTCCAAGTTCACCTTCTTCATATGGGATGTATCATCCCCCCTACCAATCATATGAAGCTGGAACTTCAACATTGCTTGGTGTCAAAGCTGAACAATGCTGTGTCCCTTTGCTAGATCAAGCACTTGCAGGAACTCTTCATTTGTGAAGCACTGATCAGCTCGACTCTCCTTTCCTAGGCGCGGAGTCTCTTTCTTCTTCACTGCTTTAATAAGGTTATTAATGCAGAGTGACTTTGTGGGATTTCCTATGCGTGTGGCTTCATTCCAGGCGGCATGGCTTGGCATGAAGTATGAAATAGCCTTTTTCCAGTACATCAGAGTACTTGATTGACCAAGTCTTGGATTATCATTTGTTCCAGGGTCTTCTTTCCCATACACCTTGAAACACATCCATCTGTAGATATCCTCAGGTGTAATGACAGCAAGCTCCTCCGTAGTGAACATCTTGTCCGTGCAATATTTGTATTCATGCAAGAAATCCATCAGCATCAGCAATGACTTGTGGTATCGTAATACTTGGGTGGGAGCATTCACATTGTTTGGGAGGACAGGTGTTGGTCCTGCAACTTGTCCTCCTTGGCAGCAAGGCGTGGCTGTTGTATCATCATCATCATTGTCCTCGGCGTCGACGTCGGCATCCACATTCACATCCGCGTCCTCGTTTGATGCTGCTGTTGCTTCATCATCAGATTCAAGAGGTTCTTGTTGGTCCTCTTGTTCTTCTTGCCGATCTCAAAGTCCAAGTCGACCGCGAGCCCTTTCAAGTGTTGCCAATCGGCACGTTGGCTCGTTTCCAAACGTTGAATTATTCTTGCTGTTCTTGTTCCGCCGGTGGGAGGGCGGGGAGGAGGAGGAGGGGGAGCAGTAGTAGTAGGAGATCCGGGTGCTGACAAGGATCCACTATTACTAAAATCTAGAAGGGATCTAGCAGTCCGGATTTCTTCCAAACTCCAACCACGACCTTGTTGTGGAAGGGGGAAGACTGCTTCAAATGCTGTGTTGGCAGCAGCGGCGCGGGCGGCAGCACGCCGTTCCCTGGCTCTAACAGCCCGTGGATTTGTACTGAGTACGCAGGGCATACTAGCTTGGTGTTTGTTCTTGCTGTTAGGTGTTTTTGATGAATTTGGATATAAAATGTGAGCAAATCGATGTGTTGAATCGATGCGTTGAATTGCAATTGGCAAAAGAAATGAAGTTAGAAACGAAGCGGAGTCTTATTGAGAGTAACCAAAAACAAGTTAAATAATGGGCCGGTATTCAAGGGTGTGGGTTGCACAAGTTGCGCACCTCGTGTTAAAATACAGCAATAAAAAGCAACTAAAAATGCAACCCTCTTAAGGTTGAATATGCAACCTGTACTGTCCGGTGCTAGTACAAAAAACGTCACCGCACCTCTGTTTTTGGAGGGTGTGGAATGGGGTATCTTAGTCTACAGAACGTGCAGTACAAAGCTGTACGCAGCAAGGAAAATTCAACCCGGGTTGCATTTTATGTGTATCGTACCGATATGCGTGGCACAAAAATAAGAAGAGAATATATTAGGTCAGAGAAAAGTCAGACCTCAGTCTTAAGCATTGCGCTGTTTAGCACTGAACGGTAATTCCTCTGACTTGGTAGAATAACAACCACTTTCAGCAATTCTAACCAATGAGAAAATAGGTTCGCAAACATGTGACACGAACATGTGACAACGCCGGGCCCTCCAATGATACTCTAATTATTCTTCAACCAATCAGCTTTCAGAAGGCTAGGGCGCCCGGACCGGACCCACAAACACAACAAACACATACACTTTGATTCCAACAAACCAAACATAAAGACACAAAAAAAGACAAACGTCACAACAACAAGACAACAGCATCAAGCACACTTACAACAACACCCACCAACAACACCCACCAACAACACACCCAGCACCATTATCCTCCACAAAACACTCCCCTCGGTCTCCAGCAAGCAAAGTGTCTTGCAAAAGTGGTATATTGTTTGCCAAAGCAGCACAGCAAGTTCAACATGATGACAATGATGGTATTCCAATTAAAATTCAACTTGCCTAGTATGGTCAAAAATGGGAAGAATTCCTTCAGTATTGCACCAGTGCTGTGTTTTCTTCCTGTGGTTACTCTACTCAAATAGTAACTGAAGAAAAGGTCTTTGGCTTCCTTTTCTATCAGACCTATCAAACCTGAAGGGCAAGAGGCCGCTGTAAGAAGCGACAACCCCGAGCACAAATTTTTGACGTCAACGACTAGTAGTACCACGCCGCCCGTGATGGTAAAATACAACAGCAATCATGGTGCTGCTGGTGTTTGTGAGTCGATGCTGGAGACAGACCCTCCTGTAGGTTATGATACTGTGAATCAGTTCTGCCTATTGTTTCATTCTCAAAATGTTGCGGCATCTGAAGGAGTCAGAATGTCAACACTCTTACAAAGGAACACCTTTGTACTGACAGGGTTGCACAGTTGCTCCGTGTTGTTGTCCAAGTAAGAAAGAAACAAATCAAGAAGATGCGACATGACAAGAAAATAGATCACGCATTGTCACCACACTACATGATGACAGTGGAGATCAACAAGCGAATCAAGGATTTCTTGTTCTCTAAGCATTAGTACAAACATAACTACCACATTACAGCTGTTGCGGGACCAATTCTGTTTCCTTATAACGAATTGTGGTGTTCTGCTGCGCGGCGAGTCCTTCTTATTCAAATGTGAATTGTTAGATCTGTGCAGCAGCAGCATCAAATCTGATGATGAGGCACCCACTCCTGCCTGATCTTTATGATGCAAATCATGACGGGGAAAACAAACAGGTCAGAAAACTTGTATGGACGTGTTTTGAGACACAGAGATGTTAACATGTGTCCCACCATTGGCGTGTTGGGCTTGTTCTACTTGATGGCTTGATTCCATTCAACTGCTGGAGAGCTTTTGCAGCAATACAACTTTGCAAATACCTACTAGTACACGTTATTTAAGATGCTTATAATAAGAATATCAAATTGAACCTGAGGGTTTTGACAATTTTTTTGTTACTTCCTCTATCACAAACACAAGGCAGTAGTAACAAGCCAACTTTGCATGGCTGGAATTTTATGTGCGTGTTTGGAGAAAATGAACACGGTACGTACAGTACGGTATGGAGGGTACGTACGACTTGTACCGAGGAGAAGTACCATACCGTAACAAATACTTCCGTACTTCTAATGGTCACTATCGCGCGCCCAAAGCATTCGCGCACAAGGGGAGAGAATCGGACGGAACTTCAAGGAAACAACGATCCGTTCGTCCTCCCGCTTCTTCGTTCGTTCGTTCGTTCGTTCGTTCGTTCGTTCGTCCCATCGGTTTCGATCATTGGATGGACCAACCAGCTGTTCCGGTTCCTGGCTCGCGACCAATCACGGTCGGTTTCGTGTCGCAGGGAAGGCAGTCGGTGTACGATAGTAGGCTACGGTACGGTACGGTACAGTACTGGATAGCACTGGATGGTACGAGTATGAACGGTAGTAAGATTGTTCCGTTCACGGTCATCTACCGTATCTTCCGCCAACAACAAAGACAGGCATGCATGCATGCATGCATGCATGCAAGGCGAAGAACAAAGACGCCAATCAACAACGACCTTCAGGGATAGAGTATCGTAAAAATCTTACGGTACGATTACGATAACCCAAACAAACACCGAAGAAAAAAGTATCCCAAACAATAGTACCGTACGGATTTGTACGGTATCCGACGTAAAAAACCGTGATACAACAAGACACCGGACAACAAACGGTGTTGTTGTAATCTTACCGGTACTCGTACTCGTACTCGTACCGTAATTATTTATGCGAGATAAGCGATATCATCTCATCGTCCAAACCCGGAACAAGCCAACGCTCGGTAACGTAACGTAATTACCGTAGATTAGACTCCATAGAATACATACGGTATACCCCCAACACCCCCATACTTTACACATCAACCATGGTAAGATTCTTTCGACGACTGATTGATTGATTGATTGATTGATTGATTGAGCGATTGATGGAGCGATTGATCGAGCGATCGATCGATCGAGCGATCGATTCGGTCCAAACACACTGACTGTATCGGCTTGGGTTTCCAGTCACCGAACGAACAAACACAAACTGCGGCAACGACTCCTAAATTTTGTTGGTTGGTTCGGAGCAAGACCAACCGGCGGTACCGTCCCGTGTGCCGTCCCGTGTGCCGTGCCCGTGTGTGCAGTGTGCTGTGTGCTGTGCTGTGCTGTGCATTACCAGCAAAATGGTTGTCGTCGGAAAATCCGCAGGGGTGCCAACAAACAACAGTATGAGCGTCACGCTCGACTTCCCGTGCCTCGTGCCAACAACAACAACAACAACAAAAACACCAACAAGCCAAGCTTGTAGCTACGTACTACGTACTACGTACTACTCCGACTCCTACTACTACCGCACAGCCCCGGCATCGATGGGATGAATGCCGTTGCGGTTTAGTTTTGGTGGAGATTGCTCTTGCCGACGACTTCCTCGGATTGACTGTCCATACCGTAGTTATACCCAAATAATGCATTCGATGAAATGAAATGAAATGAAATGGAGTGGAGTGGACTTGATCGAATCGGAAGAGTTCCTAGACAGCTCTACTGGCGTTGCATCGTTGTTTGACGAAGGTTATCGTGTTTTTTTTTAAAACTACCTACTCTCGTGCTAATGGACTTGTGCTTGCTTGTTTGCTTGCTCCCCCTTCTTCCCTTTCTTTTGGCTTGTCGTTTTGGTCCTCTTCTCTCCCCACCCAAATTGTGCAACGCGTCGTTATGCTGCGATGGCGTGACGAATGCAATGCAATTATCAATGCAATGCAATACGAAATGCAATTATCAATGCAATGCAATACAATTATAAATACGAAACGCAAAATACCAAATTCCATACAAACTACACAAACCGCACTCACGCACGAAAAAGTCCGACGACGACGAACCGGTCGACAAGATGGCCGACATCCGCAAGGGTTGCGTTCCCACCTGTCCCAAGCCACTGGCCAACTACGAGGCCTGCAAGGAACGAATCAAGAACAAACCGGGGGCAACGTGCGAGATTTGGTACTACGAATTGCACCACTGCGTCGACAAGTGCGTCGCGCCCAAGATATTTTCCGCCACGAAAGAATAATAATAAACAGCGGTACCGTGTCGTAGCTAGTACAGTAATGATGGTGATTGGATAGGATTGGATTGGATGATTGGATTGGATTGGATTGTGGATCGAATTGGATTGGGGTGCGGATCGTCGATTGTCGATTGTCGATTGTGCGAGCAGGGAGGTGTACATGGATGGATCGGTCGATCGATGGTGTTGTATAGGAAGGAATGAAGGATGTATGTCGGTGTTCATGTTTTTGAAATGAACGTTATGGAAACGACACGACTCGGAAAAGCACTTCACTCGAACTAGAACAGAACAGAACAGAACCGATACAGTATATAATACAGAACAGTACACGCGAAACGAAACGAAACGAAACGAGACTATCGGTGTTGATTGCAATGGAACGAACGATCTGTATGTACCGTACCTGCCTGCCATTCATTGAGACGACATCTTTTTCGCTCTTCTTTTCTTCGATCAACTTGTTAGGAACCGATTCCCGCAACGTGTGGACCCAATATCGTTATAGTATTATTATAGATTGTTCTGTTCTGTTCTGTTTCTTGTTCTGTTTCTTTGTTTGTTTGTCCCGAGGAAACGGACCGACTGTTGTTGGGTGAGTTGGAAAATATCGTTCTTGTTCTTGGCACACGCAGCGCAGTGAAGTGCATTCGAAATCGGGCACAATCAATCATGAATTGTTTCGATCGAACAATCGTTCCGAAGTGTACGGTATAGGTAGTACGTACAACTGCTCGAGTACGTACGGTACTCTTAGGTTTGTTTGGACACAAACCCTCGTCTCGCTGTCGGAGCGTTGCGTACCGTACGGTTATACTTACCGTATCTATGGTATGTTCAACTGGTGTTCGTGCGACGAAGGTCGGAAGGGATGCTTATGCTCCGAATTCGTGGTCTACCGTGCCTTTCTTTGACACGGTCGAATCCAATTGCGTCGGAACGGTCGCCGGTTCTCTTTTTTTGTCGCTCGATGCACCGGTTTGGTGCCAAAACCACCGTACGAGTATCACACCATGGCGTGGCACGGCACGGCACGGCACGGCACGGCACAGCATCGCTCATTTTGACGGAGGGAGAACAAGAAATGGACTGGTTCCCTGAACATCGAACCTTGGACTACTACCGGTACAAGTACTCGTACTACTGATTGTAGATCGTTCTTGCTTCCGCACACACCTACACGCACACACGCACACGCACAGACACCGAATTTCTATCGTATGTCGTTGCCAAGAAAGAAAGGGAAATAAAAGCGAACGAAACCGAGCAAAAGAATACCAGCACTACAATTATTCGAACCTCGTCCGTTCGAAGTGCTGTTTGACGGAATCGATAGTTCCTATCATACGGTGCTGGTCGGTCATTCATTCATAATATATGCTGGTTAGTACTTTGTATGAAAATCAATGAAGCAATGCAGTATTGTAGTAGTACGGTATGTACCGTTCCTGTAATATTTTTTAATCGAGAATGATTCGGCACCGATGATGTGCACACCGGTAGAGCTGCTTTCCTTCCACGGTTTTGAGTGGGTGTAGCTGTAGCTGTGCAGTACAGTACAGCACCTTCGATGCCATCGATCGTTGGTGTTCATTTCCAAACAATAATCAATCATCGAAGGACGGGTCCATCATCGAATGCTACACGTAATTACGGCACGGTACGGTACCAGAAAAAGGTTTGCAGCAACTTTTTACATTCCTTCGTTCCGTCCAAGACAGCGGGATTTTTCCTTTCCTTTCCACACGAGTTGGGTTCCGTGTCGGGCATTTCTCATCTCATCGCATCTCATCTCATTTCATCGCAACGGCATTGCCAAATACTGAAATCAACCCCCGGGGACGATGGTGTTCTTCAATGCAGAAGTTAACGAAACGAAACGAAACGAAAAGAACGAAACGATCGATTTCTCTTGTAGACTATAAAGTAATTCAATTCGTTCATCATCGGGTTTGCAACCGTCGCACCGTCGCATCCATCGATCCATCGATCCATCGATCTGCAATACTGCGGTATGGGATTGCGAACGGTCGTTCGGTCGGTCGTGTGTTTTGGTTCTTGTCTTATTTTCTCTGCCATTCGTTGGTTGGTTGGTTGGTTGGTTGATTGGTTAGGCCCCGATCACCGCACTCACAGTCGCACTCGCATTCGCCGCCGCCACCGAGGAGACGCTCGCCCACATGGAGCACCAAAAGGACACGACCATGAAGATCGTCCCGGCGTGAAACACCTCGTGCGGGCCAAAGAAAATCTCGCGCTGGGCCTTGTTGTGCACGTTCCTCGGCCACTGCAGGCTGTACGCGATCGCGCCCATCGTCACAAAGACGCCCCCGAGGACCATCCCGGAGGCTTCCCCCCTCGGCGTCTTGGTGAGGAGGGTCGGAACGCACGGGAGCGTCGCCCATCCCTGCACCAGAAAGACGCTCGCGTTGGCCCACGGGGGAGCGTCCGGGATCCACCACTTGAGGAGCGTCCCGGCGATCGCGCAGGACCACACCACCGGCTCGATGACGGTCAGCCACAGCGGGTCGTGGTGTCCCAGGAAGCAGCCGTCCCATGGAGGAGTAGAGGGAGGCGATACCGACGAAAATAGCGGTGAAATCGACCTTGCGGGCGACCCCGTGCCACTTGTGGGACTTCCAGGGGAACCGGTGGAGGGTCGCCGAGACGACCATGATCGACTCGACCGCGAAGCTAAAGAGGAGGCTGGCCGCGAACCAGATCGTGTCCGGCGGAGGAAGCGGAGGAAGCGGAGGAAGACGAAGAGGCCAGCGCTCCTCCCGCTGCTTGCTGCTGCGAATGGTGTTGCTGTGGCTCCTCCCGTGGCCGTGGCGCTCGCGGTAGAGAGGGCCCGCAGGTGCAAAGGAATCCCCAGCAGCGGGGGATAGAGAATGGCTCCCCACTTGTGGAACTTTCCCCGCAGGACAGGGCTTGTCGACGTAGACGCCCTCGGGCTCCGGAGGCTGCTCGATCGTTTGTTGTTGTTGTTGTTCTTCTTCTTCTTCGTTGGACTTGCTTTTGGAATTTGTCAACGCGTCCGCGTCCTCCGTTCCGCCATTGGCGGCGCGGGACAAGGCGGTAGTTCGTGCCTGTCTTGGACTGTGATTGTGATTGCGACTGCGATTGCGACTGCAAACGCCGTGTTAGGGACGACTGCTTCCACAACGTTCGTCCACGACGAAAGAAGGACTACGGCGATCGCAACGCCGATCGCCAGGGCCGTCGATCCTCTCTGGACCGAACAACATCGATGCGTTTTCGAGAACGGAGGACAACGATTCGGTAAAGGACCAGTAGATGGTTCCGCTGCTTGCGTCCATCGGAACGTGGTCTTGTTTGAGCTTCGTGAGTAGGTGAGAATCTCGAAACCAAACCAACAACAACAGAATTATGAATCGATTGCCTACGGTACCGTACGGTATCGGCAGAACCAGCAGGGCGTGACCGACAGAAACGCACCTTGGAACAACAGCTGCATGGTTTCGAATACCGGTACGACTCGGTACCAGGACCAGTACTACCGCTACTAGTACTCGTACCGGGTACGTACCGGGAGGTGGATACTAAACACGGCATTGTAATTATCGTTTGGTCATTACCCGTACAATAATGTACGTCATGCACCATAGTACCGTATGTATTCGTAAACGGAACAAATGCCAAAACCAAAAAAGATGAGACGTTCACGGTTCACGTGTTTGGGAAAGAATGCCGCTGCTGCGGTACGTACCGTACTGGTACGTAGAAGATTTCAATCAATCTTTCCCGAACAGCTACGAGCCGACCGTACCGTACTATCGGAACTCGTACATACGGTACGGTATTACCCTTACGCAATTACGCAATTTTACGCCACCAATTGGATCACAGCAGAAAGATATTCTTCATTAATTTCATTCCTTCGACAGCTGGTGCCGGTCGTGGCGGAGTCGCGCATTTCAAAAATTTCCAGTTGACCCGTTGGACTCAATGAATGGATGTCCAAACAGGTGTCAAACCAAAAACCAAAAACCAAACATCATCGAAGTTGCAGTGGTTGTTGATCACTCATTCATTGTTGGTGATCGTTGTAATTGTTGCTTCGGCGTTGTTGTTGTTGTTGTTGTTGCTGCTGCATCATCACATCCATTATTGGTATTATTACTCTTTTCAAAAACATCCATCAACAGCCGTGCCATGCCATAGCCATGCCATGCCATTCCATTCCATACCGGTATGGGATGCATCCTGACTTTGTTCTTTTATGATTACAGGGGTGCGTGTGTTGATTGTTGATCGATGCCAACTTTGACGAGACGAGCAGTTTCATAATATTATAAACAAGACTGTCCATCAAGAAAATAGTTTATAGTTCCAACCTAACAAAATCTCCCGGAGCACGAATCGCGAATGTTGCTGCCGTCTTCGTCGTCGAACAGCGGTCGTCACCTGTGGTGCTGTTTCTTCGTGGCCGCTCCCTGGGCTGCCAGCAGCAACAACAACAACCACCACCACCACCAGCAACAACAGCAACAACAACAACAACAACGACAGCAGCAATGCCCAACTCGTTGTTGTCCTCCCCTGGGTGGTGCTACGAATTACGGTGAAGCTGGTGTCGTGGATGGCAATGGTGATGGGGACAGTCGGATCGATGACCTCTGCAACTGCTACTGTTACGATCCGCAAGTCGACGTCGACGTGGATGTCGATGTTGATGTCGATGTCGATGTCCACGAGTGGATCTCGGCCGTGTGGTGGTCTCTGAAATTGGATGTCGTCCACACGCGCCACTCGAAAGAAGTGAAACAACTGCTGTTTGCGGAAGACAACGATAACGATAACGACGACGACGAGAACAATCGCGACAACTATTATTCGCAACCGATCGGAAACGAGGGGCAGCATCAGCAGCAGCAGCAGCAGCAGCAGCAACAACAACAGCAGAGCAAACAAAAACAAAAACCGCCATGGATCGTCCGGGGCATTCCAACGAGGCCCTTTTACAAGGGAAGTGGCGATTCGATTGTTTCACTGGAATCGGCAGTTACAGTGGCATCGTTGCTCCCGCTCCTCCACAAACACCGTTTCCACCGTGCGGCCCGGTGCATGCGCAACCACTGCCAACTCCGCGAATCGAAACACTCCGAACGACGAGGCCATCAACAACGACAACAGCAACAACAACGACAGCAACAACGACAACAACAACGACAACGACAACAATCGACAACGACAACGACAACGACAACGACGACAACGATTCTCCCGTCCGACTCCTGGTTCCGGCCCGGGCCCTGCGATTCGAGGAACGCCGCTCCGAGCAGACCGCGTATCGTTCTCGTCCTCGTCCCAGCCTCCCGGCCTGGCCGCCGGAATCCCCGCGATGCGTTCGCTCTTGGCTCTCCGACGCCGGCGATTCCGGTATCCTCCGGCTGCTGGGCCTCCGCGACACGGTCGGTTCCGTCCGTCCGATCGAGCGGGGTCTCTCGTTTCTGCCCTCCCGGAACCGACTCGAACTGGCGGCGTGTGCGTGGCACGATCCGCCCCCCAAGCGGCGCAAGGCAACGACAACAGCGACAACGACAACAACAACGACAACAAAAACGACAACGACAACGACAAGTTCGGACAGCGACCGCGACCGCGGTGACGATGGGAACAGGAATGGCAGCAGCAACAACAGCAGCAACAACAACAGCAGCAGCAACAACAACGAGGGTCAATCACCACCAAAACCCAAAAAACCCAAACAGCCCCCCTTCTGCTACCCGAAGAAAAAGAGACCAAAACCGAACCAGAGCCGGTTGACGGTCGCGGCGCGAGCGCGATCGAAACACGCCCACCGAGCGGTGACGGGGCCGTCCTTTTTCGGGGTAGCAAAAGGAAGTCCCTCCCATCAGAATCGGGAAACCGTCGCCATTCTCCGCCGGCTCTTGGACGACTGCGTGTGGATCAACAGCCACGCCTTTGGTGGACTCCGGGAGGAGCAAAAGCGCGAGCACGAGCAGCAACAGGAACAGGAACAGCCACAGGAACAGCCCACCGCGGATGGAACCAGCAACAGCAACAACAGCAACAGCAACAGCAACAGCAACACTTCGAGCATCGAAGAGTGTCCCTCCAGCTGGGTTCTGGAGATACGGCAAGAAGAGGGATACGGTGCGAGGTGGTTGCTGGAGATGCCGGAAGGAGAATGCTCGAAGCGGAAGGCATCCCCGAGTGTTGCGGTGACCTTTCGCGGATTTCTGGAACCACACACGGAGGACGGACACGAGAACCGATGGAGGCACTAACTAAGTAGCGCGCTTGCTTGCTTGGTTGCTTGCTTGGATGTGGGATTTCTTGCTCACGCACCATAAAAAACGCTCCTTGTTGCCAGCCGGAGGAATGAGCGAGACGCCGTCGAGATCTCCGGATCCCGTTGCTGCCCGGTGTAACACAACACGACACGACACAACCATTACCATTACCATTACCATTACCATCCAGTTGTTTTGTGATTCTCTGTTGTTCTCGTTGTCACGGAGCAGTGGCTATCTTTTCTCCTCTCAATCTAGTGGGAGGAAGAGATGAAGGAAGAAAGCCATCGTTCTGTTCAGTGCTCCGTTCAGTGCGCAACGGAGGGCATTCCAACTCTCGGAGTTGCGATTCCAAGTCGAACCATGCGAAGACGCAATCGTCAATCCATATATATATATATATATATGAAGAGATAGAGACACAGTTTGATACGATACCGTACACTCATCCTGTAGATACAGTTGGAAGCATTTCTCTCTCATGATATCCAAGATTTCATCGACAAACGTTTTGTACCGGCAAGATACATACCATGCGAAAAAAATAGTCTAGAAGTAATAGTGAAGCATGATCAATGAGGTGCAATGCGCTACAATACTTTTTATTCTTTGTAAGACTGGTTGAGTCACGCACGGAGATCAATGAAACTAGCTCAGTACTTCCTGCCGATGGTGCCAACACATAGACGATTGGTCTTGTTTCGTAGCGTAAGATTTACAGAGTACGAAGGACTATCCTACCGTAATTACGTTACCGCTCAAACCACTTTGTTTACCCGTAATTACGAGTGTGAGTTGTACCTGTATCTCCAAAACTCGGGTCAGAAAAGGAAAGAACCAAGTGTTTCGAGAATCACACAACGAGAAATACAACAAAATAGAAAGCTCTCCTGCTATATATCCTTTATTCGACACAACTGCGAAGACGACAGCGATTTCGAAAGACATACGGTCCCACCGGAAGCTGGTGGAAAAATCAGTATGAGATCGACGAGACTCGTGTCGAATCTGTGGCTCGCTTTATCTTCATCGAGAACGAGAACAACCAACACAATTCCGGGAACAACAGCGCGTTGCAGCGGTTCGGGATTCGCCATGGCACTGGGACCCACGACCGGTTCGATCGAGGGCGCGGTCGAAGAAGAGCCCATCGACAACAACAACAACAACAACAACAACAGCAGCGACATCGACATCGACATCGATAGCGCGATTCGCAAATTGTCCGGGTACCATCCGATCGTCATCGAGGGAATGGGATACTACGATCCCCGCGATCCGTCGGTGGTCGCCAAGAATATCTGCCGGAGCCTGAAATCGCACCTGGCAAAGCACCATTCTTCCTCCGGGGATACCGCATCCGAATCTGAATCCAAACCGTACCTGGTGGTCGTCCAGGGTGATCCACTGAGCGAGCGCGGAATCTCGGCCATCACGCCGCTGGTGGCCGAGTGCCTTGGACTGGAGCGCGGACTGGTTTGCCTGGATCCCCACATCGATCCGGCCCACTCGCAAAACGCGGATCGCGAAAACGTGGTGCTGGAGGTAACGTACTCCCAGCTGGCCCGGGTCCTTGATAACACTGGCAACGACAACGACAACGACAACAACGACAACAATCCCGTGCTGCAAAGCCTGGAAGACTCCGTCGATGCCCTCATTGCCCAAAAGAACCACGAGCGCACCCAGCTCGGAAAGCCTCCGATGAAGGAGTACTTCAAGCAGTACGCCATGCTGCAGGAGGTGACCAAGGCCTCCCTTCGCAGGCTCTGCGGGGACCGGCTGACGATTGCCCACACGTCGGCCGAGATCAATCCGTTTTCCGTCACTAGTTTTTACCGGGTGGGCCTGGATCTAGGTCTGTACCACGAGGCGACGGACATGGTGGCCTATCGCAACCACGACGGCGGAGACGAGGTTCTGGACTTTGATGCTATCGACACTCGGTAGCAAACAAACAACATCGGCAACAGCGTCGGCATTGATGAAAAGAATAACAATAATGCTGGCCTGTTCCGCTTTCTACTCCTTCAAGTGTAGCGGTTTACTCGATACGCCGTGGACAGATACTGATTGGTACGAGTAGGAGTAGTTGTTGCCCAATGAGTTTTGCATTGTTTAATGGCAGTGTTGTATGAAGTAGTGGAGTACGAAAAGTACATCAGCACTTGTAAGGTGTTGGCTGTGAACTTACTCCCTGTCCCAAATTTGAGTCAGCTCGTGTGATCTCCACTTCCACTATCGTTTCACGGTCCGATTCAGACACAACCGGAATGAAATAATCGAAGTCGTATAATTCGAACAAGTCCGTGAATTCAATATCGGTCATTACATCGAGACTTTTTCTCTGCCTTTTACAAACCTTCGTTGCGGTGTACGAAGTACGAAGTATGGAGTGTTCATTTTAGTTAAAAATTAGTGTTACAAAGCTTTATTAGAGAATGCCATATGCACCCAAGTGATGTGATATGTTTGTCTTGGGATCCCTTAAACAAAAATGGCAGTCCTGGCGGTTGGTCGGTTCATTTATTAGCATGTACCGGAATAGACCGACGACCAAATCCAATCGAATCCAATCGAATCCAATCGAATCGAATCGAATCGACAACTACTTTGACAGCGACTTAGACATCGATGAAGTAGTTGGTTCGTTGGTTGGTTCCTTGCCTGTTTGTTTATTTTTCGGTATCCTTGAATCCCGAAAGATCCGTTTGCTTGTCGGCATCTTCGTAGATCTTAGCGGCAATCTTGGCGGCCTCCTCGTCCTTTCCGGCCATGCGGAGCTCCCGTCGTTGCTGCGTCTTGAGTTCGTATTCCTCCATCTTTTCGGGGTTTCGACGGCGCTCCATGATTTCCTTTTGCAGGCGTTCCTGTTCGGCAATAACGGCGCGCTTCTTGCGCTCGCGTTCCTCCTTGGCTTCCTTGCTGAACATGTCGAAGAGTCCCATCGACAGAGCGGACGGAGACGGAGTTGTCGCCGTGGTTGCGAGGGACGAGACGGAAGGAGTGGCGATAGGGGCAAAGGCCGAGCACTGCTGCTCGGGGAGGACGAGGACAGCTACGATTGCGAAGAGGAGGGGGAGCGAAAACTTCATCATTGTGATTGGTAATGAGTTGTATATTGTAGTGTCAACAAATTAGCGTTTGGTATGTAGTCGTTGTATGTGTTATGAGCAAAACGACAATCAGTCGAATTTTGGTTTTTAAAAGAACGGGAGATACCGTATAGTACCGTAACGAACGTACGTCGTTGTTGCATGAATTCAAACAGTGATGTGCCGTTTCGTTCGTGTTATTCGAATTGCGTGTGTGTTTCGTAATCTACGTACCGTGTTTTGCGCCTCATACGTTACGCAATATTACTTACTTACGATGGGGACCATCAGCAGATGGGCGTGCTGCTGAGCTAGGAGTTTGTGACTCAGCTCAGTCGTGCATACCGCACAGCAAGGGAGGGAGGCAATCGTGTTCACGTTTGAGACAACGAGAAAAGAATCGAATCCTAAATCAATACCGAGTACTTCGTAAAATCTTTCATTTGACTAGAACGATTGATACGGTGGAAGGCAAGACGATCGCGCAAACAACTATTCCGCGCGGCGAACCGAACATCCAAGAAGTCCCCTCGTCACCAATCGGACCAATCAAGCGATAACTCTGTTTCTAAACGACTAGGAATTGCGAAAATGCCGATCGCTCCGGAGTCGAGGGTACCGGTACGTATCCAAACGAAAAGTTCAGGAGTTGATGGATCTTCGATGTTCCCGAACAAGCAAGGCACTCGGACCCAAAAGGTAGCCTTTGACGCTCATACCCTTCGGGTTTTTTCCGCGTGAATCCCAATCACAAACATACTTGTTCTATCAGATACCGTAGTAATCTTAGTACTCGTACCTACCGGGTTCTCGTACTGGTACAGTGTTTGCCATCATCAAACCGATGGATGAATTCCGAGAGAGAGAGATCCTTGATTTCTCGCTTCTCGAAATCACCTTCTGCCACTAATTGTTCCTGGTACTGGTACTCGTACTCGTACACACTCTTTCTCCCGTTGATGCCGCTGCTTTCTCATTGTCTCACCAAAAGTTTCTCGTTGGCTCGTTGAGAAAAGTCCCTGAACCAAGAACGGATCATTGTTTCCCATTTGAAAGATCTCCTATCGCAAGCCAATACTCATAACCAACACATAATTATCCATCATGCTTTATTCTGTCTTCAAGCAAGCCACTCGGTGAGTCCCAAGTTTGTCCATCTAGCTAGTAGATGGCAAAAGATCTATTGCTGTTAGAGTTGTCCTATAAATGTGTGCCTGTCATCGCCGGTTGTCTTTTTGTGAATGCACCTGATCTTCGAGTATGGTACATCTAACATCCAACGTACCGTATGCTTTCTGATTGCCTGCTTCCTCGTCGACGATCCGAATGCACACAATCACATCGGACACGCAATGCAATGCAATGAAATGAAATGCAATGAAATGAAATAATGAAATGCCCAGCACGAGCGTCCAAAACATCCTCCGCCGCCGGTCATTTGCGACGACGACAACCCCCGCCTTTGTCAAGGCCAAGCGGGCCAACGCCAAGGCCGGACAAAACCTCACGGCGAACTGGTTGGCGGATCCTTCTACCTACCCCATTATTGTTGTTATGGGCGGTGCCCTAACGATGGTGCTGGGGGTCTCCGCCTCGTGCCTCATGTACAATCCCGACGTGCAGATCAAGAAGACGGGCAGCGTCATTCGCCCACCCGTCGAGTAAATGAAGAATGAATGAAAAAAAATGAGTAATCCATCCACTGCCTGCCGACAGGGACCACCGGAATCCCCGTGTTTGTGTAGAGTTTGGATCGATCGGCCGAGCATTATTTTTTTGTAAACTAAACCACGATTGCTGAAACCAAGCGAAGTAATTGTACTACTATCCTTGTCTCGTGTTGTTTTCTCGAACGCAAAGAAACTCGTTGCGATAGGTTCGGAGCCCGAGGTCGGACAAGAACCGGTTTCTTTTTCTGCTTACTTTTGTACTTGTACGTTGCTCAAAACGCAAGATTGTAGAACCGACCATCATTGCGCACGACACTACCGTACTAGCTCTTGGTTCGGTTCGGTTCGGTTCGTTCCAGTATTGTACAAGTACTAGTCGATAGTAGCGCTTCCGTGTCGTCGTTATCCTCCTCCAATCAGTTGTTGCGTTCTGGCTGGTTTGTGCACTGGTGTCACGGTACGAATCAATGAATCGCCAATGGTTGCATCCCCCACGATAACGAGGACTGCAAGAGCTGGCAGCAGCTTGCACAAACACAGTCACACACCATTCATCGGTATCGAAAGCACTGAGATTGCCTTAATGCACAGTTTCCGGCAGCAAAAGAGCCTAGGTAGCTAGATTGAATTTTCAAAAGACATCCTGTTCCAAAGAACCAAAACTACTACTACTACTACCAGCAGCAAAGTCATGCGAGTGGTGGCATTTGCCACGACTGTTGTAATGCATTCTTTGCACTTATCACACGCAAAGTAAACTCCTTCCATCACCACCTGACGCCAACCCTCTCTATTCGACACGCAAGATTGACACCATCTTGATGCTTTTGAAGATATCGCATCAGTTGGTTTTAGACAGTCACGTACGTGTGCATAGTAGAAGATTTGAACTCGCTCGGGCTGGCGGGTACTTTAGCAGCAATCAGCATGTCGTCGTGTTGGTGGTGCGTTGTTGTCACGTCTCTTTCAAAAGAAGGCAAACAAAAGGAACACGGCGCGATGCTGATCATTTCAAGTAAGCCTGCGCTGGCGGGCCCTCCTGCAATGCATTTTTCTGAATAATGATATGTTTTCATACAAAAAGAACATCAACAACAAGTTTTGGGATGAATGATAGCCTACTACTAGTAATAGTTGCAATCATTGATATTAGCAGCAGTTGAGTCACGTGCGCATGATGCGAAGACTCCGACTTCTCCAAAGGTCCTCTCCGAATACTAGATCTATGGAAGAAATATATCATTATGCAGCATTGTTGTTGTTGTTGTTGTTGTTTGTTTTCACTTTTCTTTCATTGCATGAGCAATGCTTTTTGATGGTACGAGTACTAGTAGTATAGTAGTCTACTGCTCATCCTCGTCCATGAGTCTCCCATTCTACTAGCTGCTGTGTTTTTGTTTCGAAAGTTTGTCACTTGCAAATTGAAAACAAAATTGAAGGAGGATAGTAGTAGCTAGACAGCACCCTTGGCACCCTTCGCATTGGGGTGTTGAATAGTAGCCAGCAGTACTACTACTAGTACCGTAGCTCCTTCTGGGTCTTTGGGGCTTCCATTTCCCAGTACACGCAGTAACATTTTCAATTACTTTACAAGTTTCAAGCAAAATGTTTAGTGTGTACTGTAAGATTACGGTACAAGTACGGTACTCATATGTACCGAATGCGCTCATTGTATTGAACAGATATCCCAGTCGTGCCTTTTAAGCGCGATTGTTTTTCCACATGCGTCACTCATTTACGCGCATCTACTATTTCCAGTTCAATCACATCGACACTATGGGGCAAATCTTACGAATATGTTGACACAGAGAACACAGCCAATAGAATGCGTGTAACAGTGAACCGAAATGAAATCTTTTTCTCTCTTTGGTAGGACTTTGCTAGGAGTATCGTACGGTACCAAATAAGTTACCGGTACGATGATGGAAAAATTGGACGTATCTTGCAGTTGTCCCAAATTCATTGCATTTAGCATTCGTCTACGAAGTCCAAATCCAATGCAGATAAGCCTTTCACTGAAACAAACTCGTACCATCTAACAATACCAGTCTCAATGCAGTTCTTTTCACCATCAGTTGTCCTTACATTTGCGGCGATTGCCGCCATCGCTGCGGGCCCCACGTCTGCCTTTGTGACATCCAACCCGGCAAGGTCGACATCGACATCGACATCGACATCGACATCGAGCAGCGTTCTCTTTGCCAACAGCAAGAACATCCGCGCGGCCATGGAAGCGACAGAAATCTACGGCATTCACTCGGCCGAGGCCCGGCTTGCCTGGGAAGTCGTGGAAGAATTCGACGCCAGCACCAACGATTCCGCGGCGTACGAGCCCAACGAGGGAGCGGGCCTGTCCCAGGAAGAACTGAACCGAGCCTACCAGGAACTCCAGACCAGCATGGAGATCATGCAGCGCAACCAATACGCGGCCGTCTCCTTCCAGAACAACCAACAACTGATGAAGGATGTTGCCGCCGAGTTGCAGGCCATCAAGCTCAGTCCGCCGGCCAAGAAACCCGCGCCGAAGATTCCCGGATTGTGGGACGCGAAGCTCAAGGCCCGGGCCATGAGCCAGCAGTTTGGGAACGCCAGTCCGGAAGCCAAGCTTGCCTGGGAAGAAGTCGAAGAAATTGCGTCGAGCGGACTGAGCAACGCCGTGGGTGGAACTCTGTATCAGGAGGAGAGCTGCGATCTGGTGCAGGCGGCGGAGGCCTGCATGGCATTGGAAGAACTCGATCGATTTTTGTATTATGAGAATTACCACGTTGGGGACAACATCGACAACAACTACATCGACGAAAGTGGCTATGATAATGGTTATGGCAACTAAGGGCAAGGGACAGGACGTGCTATTGATTGAAATGGAACCGTCGAGAAAAAAACGAATTCTCGTGCTGCTGCTTGAGCAACAATCTTCTCGTAACTTTTTCTACCATTGGACGGTCGACATAGGATCGAACTGAACTCACAACCTGCTTGAAGCGCACCGATACACAATCGATTGATGTCATTTTGGACTGCCGGGATTCGAAGGAAACTATTGGACGAATAAGAGTGGAAACTTAGATACCACGCATTGCATCGTTTCGATGCAACAAGAAGTAAAGGAAAAAAATACTAGAAGTACTTCGTAAACAAACACAACTTGTTGGTCTCTCTGACAACTTTTAGAATAAAATCTGTTGCAACTACTTAACGGTCGCGTCTTGCAGAACGCAATGGATGGAATCTCTGGTGATTCGCTGGATTTGTTGTTGTGGATTATTAGTTTGTTTGTTTGTTGTTGTTGTTGCTGTTGCGTCAGTACTCTACTCTAGGTCTTCCATGTCCTCCATGGCCACCGTTCGAAACTCCACATTGAGCATCTTTTCCCATCCCGTGATGGCCTTGGCGTGGGCCTCGCTCAGCACGTTGACGACCCGTCCGCGCTTTCCCGCCCGTCCGGTCCGTCCCGCGATGTGGATGTACTCATCCGGACCGTTGGCCCGTCCGACGACGACCACGGTGTCCAGTCCCGCGAGGTGCATGCCCCGGACCGTGTCCTCTCCCGTCACCAGGATGTAGCCGTCGGATGCATCGCCTCCGGTGGCATCGCCGTTGCTGTCGTCTGCGGCATCCGAGGGCTGCTCGCCATCGAAATAGGACGACGACGATTCTTCTCCGATCCCGTCGCTCCCCGAGATCCTCCGGTGGACGTCGATCAGCTGGTCGTTCCCGTCGGCGTTCTGGAGGACGTCCAGGAGCGATTGGGGCTCCGGCTGGCACTTGAAGTGTTTTAGGGCTCCGATGGCATTGGAGGTGGTGACCCCGCAGTTCTTGGTCAGGACCATCAGAATCTTTTGCGGCTTGGCACCGGACTGGTTCAGGTTCTTGATCGCGAAATAGCCGCTGGTCAGCAGCTTGCCCACCGAGGCGTCGCCGACGACCGGCAGGACGTAGTTGGTGACGCTGTCGGGGACCGTGACGGCCCGGTCGACGTGCCCCTGTCCGTCGGCCGGTTCCACGTCGTCCATGTCGTACCCGTCCTCGTCGACCTCGTAGGCGCTGTCCCAGGAATCACCGCGGATCACCCTGGGGTATTCCTTGGGAGGGAGGCCCAGCACGCGGGATAGCTCCCGCTTGAGACCGCGTCCGACCGTGGCACTGGCACTGATGACCTGGGCGCGTCCCAGCGTCCGGCGGGCCACGGCCGAGGTCAGTACCGCGGCGGGTTTTTCGTGGAGGGGACCCGTCTGTTTCTGTTGTTGCTTTGCCCCGGACTCGCCGTACTGAAATGCGTTCTTTCGGGCCATTTGCTGCCGCTGGGCCGTCGACAATCCCTTCTTGGTCTTGACGCTGAGCAGTCGGTCGACCTCGTCGAGGACGATCCAGCGGGTCCGCGAGAGGAGCTCCTTCGCGGCCGGCTTGCGTGTGGGAGACGCCGGCATCTTGCCGTCGCCGTACAGGGATCCCATGAGGGCCTTGGCGGATCCGACAAATAGCCGGGGCGGGGACGCCCGTCCCCGGAGCTGGGTTTCCTGCTCCATCGCGTCGGGGTCGTCGACGCGGTCCCCGCGGCGCTCCTTCCAGTAGCGGCCCTCCGACACCAGGTTGGTCGGCCGGGAGACCAGCCGCACCGATCCGGGGGGTGCCAGGACCGAGGCGACACCGGCCACCTGCGCGGCGAGCTCGCGGGTCGGGGTGAGGATCATCCCGTACCGGAGTTCCTCGTCGGTGTCCTCGCCGAGCTCGTCCCTCCAGAGGGCCTCGGTGATGGGGAGGAGGTAGGCGAGTGTCTTGCCGCTTCCCGTTTCGGCGTGGAGGACCGCCGAGTGTCCCTTCGAGAGTCGGGGGAAGCTCTTGCGCTGGATGGGAGTGGGGGTGTCGAATCGGGCCTTGCCGAGTGCCGCTCCGGCGGTCTGCGACAGCGGGATCCCGCAAAAGGAGGGCAGGACCGCGTTTGACGACGACGACGAAGACGACGACTTCGAAGACGAGGATGCCGCCGCGGTTTGTTTTTGTTTGGGATCCAGGTAGTTGGTCGGCCGCTGAGAGGAGGCCGATGGATCGGAGGACGCCGGATCGTCGCCGCTGTTGTCGTCCTCGAGTATCTCGTCGGGATGCTCCTGAAGGTACTCGAACTCGGCCAGTCGCTTGGCGAGGTCCGGCTTGCGTCCCTTGGTGGGCAGGCCGTTCTTCTTGAGTTCCTGCTTGAGCGCGTTGGCCGGGAAGGCAAGGTATTCCTTGGTCTGCTGCTCGATGCGGGGATCCAGGCTGCCGTTACCGATCGAGCGTCCGGATCGTTGTTGTTGCTGCTGCTGCTGCATCTGTTCCAGTTGCTTGCGGGTGCGTTCCAGTGCCTCTTGCGCGGAGATTTCTCCGGACGCGACGAACAATTGGGTCGGTGTGATGGTGGTGGTCGTCGTCGTCGTCGTTGTTGTGGTTGCGGTTGCTGTTGGGAGGTTGCAACTGGTAATTGTGATTGCAATTGTAATTGTAATTGTGGAGCGGACCACTCGAAGGGACAAAGGCATCGGCCGTCGACAGGGAGGACGAGACCGCTATCGTAGCGAGGATCAGGGCTTTCGCGGCTGCAGCCGGCAGAAGAGTGCCCGTTCTTTTCGATTTGTTGCCCATGCTGCTGTTGCTGTTTGTCGTTCTATATTGCCGTCTCTTTGATCACTGTTCGAATGATTGTTAATGTAATTACCGGTAGTAAGTTTGGTTTCTAACAACGTTTGGATACGGTACCGATCGCCAACGATGATGAATGATGGATGATGGATGAAGGATGTGATGATGATGTGATGTGATGCGATGTACTCCGTATGCATTTATTCGTCAATCGTCGAGGGAGGAAAAAAATAATTTTTTTCACCCATTTTTTCTGCGTTCTTTGGTTTGATGGCTTGCCATTGTGCTGCGGCGCCTACCGGTTCGTAGCTTAGTGCAGCTGGTGATGCACTGCGTGGAACGCCCAACCGTCGACCGATATTCAGCAACCAGTCCAGTCCCGAACAAAAACGGAGTGAGTCGGTCACGTTTGCACACACGCACACACCCAACCAAAATCGCGCGATTTCACGGACCAATCCAAACCCAGGAAAGGGCCTCAGGCCAAGCAAGAAAGAAACAGGCACACCGGCCGGCCATGTACCCAAGAAGAACACCGATTGATTCGATTCGATTGATTCGTTCTTTCGTCCGGCGAAGAATAACCGCTCCATTGGGGTGGTGTCTCGTAACTACCGATAGTACCTACGTACGGTACTTGTACCTATTATTGTTACGAAGTATTTTTTCGAAACAGAACCGATCTGCACGCTCGCTGCCCGTGTCTTTCCGGATGGACACTCCACCACGTAAGATGCGTGCAATGCGCAAGTAAGATTATGTGTCGATTGGCCCCTACAAAATCAGAAAAAAAAGAAACGAGAAAAAGAACAAAGAAATAATTCTTTCGACGCCGACGACGACGACGACGACGCCGACGCCGACGCTGCATTCGGCGTGCCGAACACCAGCCGACCGAACACATACCGTAGCTCGTGATCGGATCGAAGGAGCAACAACAGCAAGAACTATCGACTGCGGTTACAAGTAAGCAAGTAAGCAAGCAAGCACGACAACAATAGCATCGAGAAGCGGAACATCAACAAACGAAGTCGAAAATGCCATCGATCCTACCGCAATCATAATAGAAGCAGTCGTCTCGCAAAGCGAAAGATCGATCCACCCAGTTAGTTAGTTTGCTAGTTGCCTGGAAACGACCATATCCATCCATCCATCCATCTATCCATAGTTGCAGACAACCGAAACAGAACCACAACAATGATTCGGCGTCCCTTCGTTCCGCGGGCACTGGTTCTGGTTCTGATTCTTGCGGCGGGGATCTGCCTGTTCGATTTGGATTTCGATTCCAACACCGGAGTGGACGCCTTTGCCAATAATCACTGGACTGGGACGAGGGCGGGGTTGCCTCTGATCCGTGGGGACAACCACGCTTTCGGTTTCACCACCGCCATAGCTGCGCGTTGTGTGCGCAGTGCCCCGCGAGCCAGAAACGACAACGACAACGACAGCTTTCACGAAAGCACCGACGGTTCCGGTCCCGTTGGAACAGTCCCCTCCGCGAAACGCACCGTTCTCGCGGCGGCGGCGGCGCTATGGATCGGTTTGGGGGCAGCGGGAGGAGCGGGAATCGGAATCGGAATCCCACCGGCGCACGCTTCTTCCGAACCCTTCCAACCCGTGCCCGAATACCTCTCCATCACCGATCGGGACATTGCCATCCAGGACAACAAAAAACTGGTTGACTTTGCGGTGGGAACGATCAACACGCAGTTTTACGACAATTCCGGCGGTGCCCGGTTCAATCCCTCGGATTTCTACCGCCAGTGGAAGGAGGTCCAAAAGACCCTAGAGAGCAGCAGCAGCAGCAACAACACACAACAACAACAACAACCACAATAGTGGTGACGAAACCACCAGGGCCCTGCGACTGGATACCCGGGACGGGACGGTGCAAACCCTCAAGTACCTGGTGTCCTCGCTGGAGGATCCATATTCCAAATACATGACAAGAGAAGAACTCCGCTACGAATTCAAGGGCGCACACGATGGGTTCCTCGGCACGGGGGCCTACATAGAGATTCCCAAGGGATCATCAACGTCATCTTCGTCGCAGCCATTGGAAACGGCAGCCCTCTCGTCCAAGCCACAGCCACAGCCACTAATACCATCCGGGGGGGCATCCGACCGGGACCACGCCAAATCCAATTTTCGGACGAACCTGGCAAAGGCCGGCCTCCTCAAAAAGACTACGCTCGCGCGCACCCAAAACCCCAGGCAGCTCTTGACGTCGACCAAGGTGGCCAACCTCCCGGTGGTCACCGCCGTGGCACCCAACAGCCCGGCCGAGCGCGCGGGACTGGTGGTCGGGGATCGCATCGTGGCCGTCGGGGACGGGGACACCTTTGTCGGCTACGGAAGGGACGAGATACGGACCTGTCTCGAAACCAAGTGGGGATACGGAAGGAGCGGCGGCGGCAGCAGCAGCAGCAAGGACGATGCGGAGAAAGACGGTCGGTATTTCGGGGTGGCCGATTTGACCATTGCCAAGCCCGTCTATTCGTATTACTCGGTGATGGATCCTCCATCGGTGGCGGAGGTCGCTCTGTTCGGGGACGGCGGCAATGGAAACGGCAATAGCAACGAGCGCGAAATCGTCCTGGGATACCGATCGACCAAGCTCAAGCTTCCCACGAAAGCGACCGACGAGCAGTCTCTTCTCTCCAAGACACACGCATCGTCGTCTGCGTCTGCGTCGGCGACTAGCGGCATCCGCAGCGGTGAACACAGAAATCTCCGGGGGGACTCGATCGTCCAGTACGAAATGCTGACGTCGTCCTCGTCCTTGTCGTCCTCCTCCGCTTCGTCGACGGGAATCTTCGACGTTGCGCTGCGATCGCCGATGTACGAAAAAAATTATCACCAGGGCA
This sequence comes from Pseudo-nitzschia multiseries, assembly GCA_037355745.1. NCBI lineage: Eukaryota > Bacillariophyta > Bacillariophyceae > Bacillariales > Bacillariaceae > Pseudo-nitzschia > Pseudo-nitzschia multiseries. The sequence continues at coordinate 4,740,998 of CM074785.1, read as the reverse complement.
ACGTCGATGCCATTCTCAAATATCCGGTGGCGAGTGCCAAGGACGTGGCCACGGTCGGGACTCCCTACTCGTACACGAAAGAAACACAAACACCCCGTGCCGTTGGCACCGATGGGAGCGCCAATCCAAACAGCAGCAACAACAACAACAACAACAACAACAATTACATCGAGGACGACGTGACCACCAAAAAGGTGGGATACATTCGCCTGACGCGTTTTTCCAAATCCTCGACCGAGGGATACCTGGAAGCCGTCCGGGCACTGGAGAGCGAGGACGCCATGTCCTACGTCATCGATCTCCGGAACAATTACGGAGGGGTCATACAGGAGGCCATGCTCACGGCATCGACGCTCCTCGGGGATCCACACGCCATTCTCTGTTACCTGCTGAACGCCAGGGGGGGATTCACCCCCGTCGACGTGGAATCCTACGCGGTAGACCCACGGTATCCCGGATACCTGCTGTCGCACGAACCCCCGTCGGTGGTCGTCCGCCAGGTCATGAGGGAGCACCCGACCATGTTTCGGACCGTCCCCGTCGAGAACGGGGCAGCGAACACCGCGTCGGCAGCTAACACGAACACAAACACAAACACGGACAGCCTGAACCAGCTGCTGGGTGGCGGCGGGGGAGGAAAGCGTGTGGTGGCCGATTGGGATCCCCCCAGTTCGTATGCCAGCATCCACGAGCAGGTTGCCAAGCGGGGAATCCATCGCATCTCCTACGTCAACTACGAGAAGAACAACGAGGATTCGCAATCGCAATCGTATTCGTCTCCCTCTCCGTCCTCCGAAACGGCGCTCCGCCAGCGACAACGACGGCTGCAACAAAAACTGTTGCAAAAGGACGTGGTCCTCCTCATCAACGAGGGCACGGCCTCGTCCGCCGAATTCTTCGCGGCGGCACTCCAGGACAACGGCCGCAGCGTGGCCGTCGTCGGGACCAAATCATTCGGAAAGGGCCTCATCCAGCACACCTTTCCCATGCCCGACGGAGGCGGACTCAAGCTGACCATCGGCGAGTTTCTGCGGCCGAGCCTCCGCCACGTCACCAACGTCTTTGACGCGCGCTTCTACGACAAGTCCACCGGAGAATTCGTCGGCGGGGGCGGGATCCGTCCCGACGTCTACTGCGACAGCAAGCAGGGGATCCCCGGGAACCCGCGGGCGGACCTGTGCGTCGGGGTGGCCCTGGACGTCCTCGAGGAACACGAGTCGTCGACCAGGGGGGAGGAGTCGGCGTTGTCGTCGTCGTCGGCGGCGTCGTACCCGTCGCCTACTACGGAGCAATCGCAATCGCAATCCCGGGCGACGGTGCGCACCGTGGGTGCTTTTGCCCAGAGACCCGGCACATCGTAGATGGGCTGTCGCACACGCACATGCACACGCATGCAGTTCTTTCGTTGGAGCAGTGGCGAATGGATTTCACAAAGTTTGGATTCCGATGCGTGCAGTTGCTTCCTCTCTTTCTCTCTAGTTTTGTAATTCTAGTTTTGTACATGATATATCACTCTTACCGTACATTGATTCTAGGTTTTTGTAGATATCACCATGCCCGGTATATACGGTACCGTATATACAGTAGTAGTAGATCCTAACTCTGTTTGTGAATTTTCTGAGAGCAACGTATCTTGCGCAGAGGAATATGGTTGGATTCCAGGGGTAGATGCTAATGGATTCGGCGGATCGGTTCGGTTGTCACTACTTTACGTTGCGGTACTCGTACGCAAGATACCGTATTCGTCGACCAGGTGTTCTCGAACCTGAGCATCCCGCGAATCTTTTCTTGGGCATGACTGTATTTGCCGGGAAGGGAAGGGGGGTCGTACGGTACGGGTGGCGATCCTTCGCGGGTCGCCGTTCGTTTCGGATCGGATCGGATCGGATCGATCCAAACGAATACGATCAGAAACACCTCGAAAAGCAAAGGTTTCTAAAACCGGCGTCCGTGACAAGGGAGGATTCTAGCTCTGGATTTCCAACCACGCTACGCGCATCCAAAAACTCCCTAGTACTCACTATAGCTGGTAATCGTGCAAATCAAACCGACCTATTCGTATAATAGTAAGAATGTAGTGGAATTATAGTTGAGCTATTTCAAACTTAGGTCCATCGCGTCGTGGCATTACTTCGATCTCGCACTTTTTCCGGCGAAAAATTCCTCTCCTTGGGTCGCGTGAATTGGATTGGGATAGCACTGGAACCAGATTAAATACAGTGCCGTCCAATGGATTGGCGAGAAGCACGAGAGAGATGATGAGACATACAGTAGAAATATAATAGGTGAACAGTGGATTGACATCAGAGAACGACTCCAATGGCATCAAGAAATTCAAGCAAATAACTGGCAAAACAGCGTTGAACATTCAAATCGTAATGAAGAATATCTTACCAATTGGAAGAGGCCAATCAGGCACTCGGGTAACTCGTCTTCGGTCCGTCCCTCGATACAGAAGGCCAGTGTTGCCAAAATGTTTTTGAAAAAGCCGTCCTTCATGTAGCAAATGCCCTGTTTGGCGAGGTAGGGAAATGGATGCAAGGAAACGTCAAATTCCATGCAGGACTTGTCGGGATGTCGGTACAAGAAACCCGTAGTTCCCGGTCGCTTGATCAAAAATGGCTTTCCGTTGTAGTTGGAAATCCAAGCAGGTAAGCCAATTTCTTCCAGGTTGTTTCCTTGGGGAATCACCTTGAATCGAGCCATCCAGTTGTCGTCGGAAGGTGCTCTCCTGCACCACTCGTCTAGCAAGCGCGCGGCGTTGACCGTGCTCTTGTCCGGATCTCCTTCCCTTTCTTCGTCGGCAGGGTTGTATCCATCGGCAGTAATCCTCCGGAGAATATCTCGTGTTTGCTGTCGCATAGCACAATACATGGTAATGGTATAACCTCCCCCGTTGTCGGTAGCTGCATAGAGCTTGGGTGGGTCCGTCGGAAGGGCAACCGTGATAACAAACAAGTCTGGAGCATTCCATGTCTTTGGACCATCGTCGTTCTTGAAGGTCACTGTAGGTAAAATGACCCTTCCGGCCATATCCGGCACACGCTTTTTCGATTCGAACACATCTACTTCGATGCATTCGTATAAATCCCCGGGGCAGGGAATCTTCTTTTTGCTTGATTTATAGGATGCACCCCGCACCGGGATTTCGGCAGGGTCGACCTGTCTCCATCCGGGAAAGATGACTCCATCCTTGGTTGGAAGATCCTTCGGGTTCTCGATTTTCATAGAAGTGCTCCCCGCAGGAGGAATGAAATGTTCGTCGATAATGGCGGAAGCACTAGTCCTGACTGAGCCGTCGGCGCTCTCGCCGCTCAGTGCCATTTGCAGATCAACTGTCTGTTTCTTTTGTTTCTTTGCCACCTTTCTGCGGCCATCGAGGCCGGGCTTGAGCTGGATTGTCCCGCCTATCATCACTTTCTCGACCAGAGAAATCGCTATGACGTTGAAAAAGACCAGAACATACCAAAAGTTATCATCGGTCAGAGCTGTTTGAGACCGTGCCGACAATATGACAGCGTTCATCGCGTAAAAGACGGGCTTCAAGTAACCAACAGGCAATCCCCAAACCTCTTGCCCTTGGCTCGTGTCGAGGAAATAATCCTCTGCCATAGGTCCCATCTCGAAATCGTCGTCACTTTCGTTGTCTTCCGTAGCGGAGACATCTAGATACTCCACGCTTTTGACTATATACTGCTCGGTCGACCACAATTGATGGCCACCTTTCTGTCGTTCTCCTTCCGAAGATTTGGTCGTGACGGGGGGCTCATGCCAGGTGCCTGAAGCGGTAATCCCTCCCCCAGTGCCAGTGCCAGTCTCGCCACCGCCGTGCGAGGAAGGGTTGTTGGCTTCCAATATTTCCGCATTGTAGTCGTCAACAGATCCCGCTACCACGACATCGGTAATAGCCGCAAGCCATGTCATCAATTCATTCTGGGTGTCAAAGCAAAATTTATACTTGGTCAGGCCTGCGATCTTGATGGACAAAGCAAAAGGGGTAGGAGCTCCTGTGTGCCCGTATGAAGCTGCTGCCGAGGCCTTCTCCTTGTGCAAATCGAGGTATCCACGAGCGCCCGGGCTGGAACTGCCTTGTTCCCGGGGCATCACAACGCCAGTCTTATCCATGAATGTATTAATTAAGAAGCCAAGAGCTCCCGTATCTTCCTCTGTTTCCGAATATCCTCCCGTATCATCTTCTTCTTCGTCGCTGTTGGTAGAAAGAGTCTCCTGTAAAGTTTTGTAATAAATGAGCTTCGTTCCCTTGAGGACAACACGCCTCCGTTCCCATGATGCTGTCATGGAATATTTTCCAAGGCCACTCCGGCGCTTCCAGACGACTCCGGCCAAACGGATCTTTTGCCCATCGTCGGCGACACCCAAGCCGTCTACCGGGGAGGTAATAGAAGATTTTGACCCACCCTGAACACCGCTATCAATGGTCGGTAGCGGGGGCTTTCGAGGGGCCTCCACACTAGATGTAAGTTGTTCAGGTCCTTCTTTCGAGGTAGTACCTCCAACAACGAGACCCATGGCCATCAATCCCTTTTTGAAATCATTCTTGACCACTTTGAAATTTTGTTTTGTTTCTTTTATGGTTCCCTTGACAGTGTCCTTCACAATTTTGCTACTTTTGGTCCAATTTTCCTTGCTGATGTCCGCCAAGGTGGGACGTTTTTGTTTGTTGGTTTTTGATTTACTATTGCTACTGCTCCTGATTTTAAGCGAATTCGATTCCTTGCGTTTTTCCTTCCCTTCTTCCAGATGATCTTGGAGCTCTTGCTTCAGTTCTTGAAGTTGTATGGGCGACATGGAAGGGTTCTTTGCAAAAGCTAGAGCCATTTCTCTCGCCAGCAATACTTCTGGATCGTCTTCGTCATCCGAGCTTTCTTGCCCCGACGACAATGCCGTCCCGATCACTTGCGAGTCGTCCTCGTCGTCATCGGCGAGTTCAAAGTCCTGGGTACGGAAAATATTTTCGTCTCCGCGCGAACTTGCGGGCGAGATCTCACCTGCGGTGGTGGGCGACTGTGACTCTTGCTCCCGTGCATCCACGACGTAACCGCTGCCGAGCGTTTGTTCGTCGCCGTCACCAACGCTGCTGCTGGTTGGAATGATCACCCCGGCGGCATTGTCTCGGGACAGCAAAATTTCCCCCGAGGCCACAGATGCCACGGTCGTTGGCAATCGGAGAGGGGCTACCGCCGTTGTCTTTGCCTCCTCACCTCCCCCACTTGTCATCAATCCCGCTGTTTCCGAGGAAAGCACCCGATCCAAATTGTCGGCGGAGAAGCTTCGATTCAGCTGGAGATCTTCGGTGGCTTCCGCGGCCGCTGTTATTGTGGGACTGCTCTGCCGAGAAACTCTGCTCGCCGAATCGAAGTTGTCGTAGGATTTGGAAATACGAATGGTGGGAATCGCATTGCTATTGTTATTGTTATTGTTATTGCCTGTGCTGCTGCTAGTGCTACCTTCATCGTTTAGTGGAGAAAGTTGCCCCTCTTTATTGCTCTCAGCGGAAGACGCCATGTCGAAGTCAGATTCTACGCAATACAGCAATTAGATTGTTTCCAACGAATGAGTCAATCAATCGCACGGATATGGGGTTCCTCTCAACAATGGGCTTCAATCGAATTGAATCCAGTACTTAATCGCTGCTGTTGTTCGACTCACTGTTCGAAACAAAAGGACTGGATAGATAGATGGAAGTCCTTCTATTACTATTTTTGGTGACTCTAACGGATGCAGAATACTGTACTGAATGCTTTCCACACACAGACTTGCAATGGTAAAGTAGAAAATAATAATAATAATAATCCTACGGTAGATTCTGCTTCCTAGGAAAAGGTGCGTCCTTCGAATGCTTCTTATTTTTTCTAGTTTCTTGTTGTTCTTGTTCGTTCGGATGCGGTTTGTACACATCCATCATTATTGCTTATTTTTTCAATGTACGGTGAGTCGATGCTCCTGCGTAACGGGTACGAGTACGGAATACGTAACGTGTTGTACCGGTAAATCTTAGACGTAAGATTAATTTACTCGCACGGTAGATACGAGCGAAACCGATACTTTCACTCACAAGCGTTTCAAATGCCGAATGTTCGCATAGACCTTGACCACGCGTGCATGCGCAAGCGCTAGGGTCAATTTGTACACAATTGGTTCTTATTACAACGACTTTAACACTTTTACGTTATGAACCGTGGCATTAGCCCTGAACGAAGTTACCGTTGGTTACATAATAAATACTTCGTAATAGGTAGATTACTGTTGGTTCATTGTCACGTTGGGCTATTGTCAAGGTGTCAATGTATTACGAAGTATCATCTTATTGGGCACTTTTTTTGAAAATCTAAGATGCTTCTACCGTTGTAAAAAAATTTAAAAATACCGAAGTACTCGTACGTACGAGTACTCGTAGTACCGGTACAAAAGAATAATGAAACAAAAATTTATTGTCGTATCCAGATTTTTTAACGGTATCAGTACGTGTACAAGAAAAGCTACCAACTCACGTTACGAAGTCACATAAGGCACATGCAATGCCATAAGATTGCAATGCACAGCATCGCTCATTTGTCGGAAGAATCAGCAAGGGAAGGTAATTTCTTCAAAATCCAGTGAAATCTCGTTGGGAGGACTTTTTTCTCTGTGAGATGAGGTGGCAGCAATAGCACTGGGCCTGATACTAAGAATGCCGTGACGGCTGCTGGTAGTAGTACAAACTGATCATTGGCCAGCCAACAGCCCCTCATTGTTACAACAGTTTTATACAGATTGTCTTGGCTGCTTATAATGGCATGTACAAATATACCATGATCAGCAGCTACTATATGGACCCTTTGTTAAATCAAGACATTTGTGTGGGTTCTCTCAATTTCTCAATTCCACCCATGATGGATGTTTGTTGGACCTGCCAAAAAAATTCTAACTAGCTGGTATCTTCTCTTTGTCTTATGAATATGTTGTTATTATGAAGTATTTGTATCACATATTTAGTATTATTATCTTAATAGGCAGCTATTGTGATTGAGCTTAAAGAAACCTAGTATGATGTTTCAAATTGGATTTTGTCGTGAAGTAGTAGTAGTTATTTTGTGAATTGATCTTCACCACGTCCGATAACTGTCACGCGACCCCACGCGACCCCTCGCAAGCCCTATTTTCAGAAAATCGACCCTGCGTTTGTTATGCGCAAGGGTATTTTTTTAAATTTACAATTTTAGTTGTAAAGATTTTTGACCCCCCTCAGGTTGCGACCAAAATTCTCCCCGAAGACTCAAAATGTCCATTGATCTCTCCATTTTGACTAAATTGATTTAAAAAATCTACTTTTCACTTCCACACTTTCTAACCTTATCCCAAGATATGAAATAAATTTACTTTCAGAAGTGTTAGTTCGCTATTTTTCCGCGTTGTTTTCTATGGTATGTCACGTCGTGTCTTCTTTCATACCATCGTGCCTTTTAATGCTCGCTTCGATAGCATCATGCTCGTCTTAACGAATTTTCGTACAACTCTACAGCACTAACTTCCTCATACACGACTTCACCACCATTCTTTCTTTTTTAGATTGTTTCCTAAAATCCTTTTTTCTTAGATATGTGTCCGTGTGTATTATGATAGTACTACTAGTAGTAGTAATGTAGGTATGATAGTATCAATTTCTGTTTGAGTGGTGAAACGATTTTTTGTACAATTCATGTCAACAATGATGGAACGGCGTTTCAGAATTCAGTCACCGGAACGGCATTTCATGCTTTTGTGTTCGAAATCATGTTCAAATTTGAAATCTTGGTGCCAAACAACTTCCTAACCTTAACCCAAGATATGAAATAAAATTATTTTCCGAAGTGTTTGTTTGCTACTTCGTACTAGTACTATGTTTCTGCCTTGTTTCTGTTTCTATGTCACGACGTTTCTTTTTTCATACCATCATGCCTTTTCATGCTCGTTCCGATAGCATCATGCTCATTTTCATCATGTTCATTTAACACCCCCATCGAAACCATTTCTCCCCCTCCCTTCTTCCATTAGAAGAACATGTCACAACCTAGTAAAAATCGCCATCACTTCAAGAGTGGTTGTTATACCAAAATTCCCAAATCATTTATATGTCGTAGCTGCCTGACCTGTAAGGGCAAATCGAAGACATTCATCGGAAGCAGACAAGATTCGTCTACACACAAATCATACCGATATGTATCACGAGGCCTTTCACGTCACCTTGATTCAATATCTTTTTGCCGTGATTTCTATTTAAAGCATAACCTAATGGAATTTTCGTCATCTGCCAAAGAAGAAACCACTAGTACAGTTCGTCATTCACCTACACAATATGGCCTGACATTGACGGAGAATGGTCCAATCGTTCCTTCCGCTTCTTTTGCTGCCGCTCACACTAACAAGGCATCCTCAAACGAAACGTTCAACTCTGTTCTAAACAGTCAGGTAGTACACAACTTATTTGTTCCACCAATGGATAGAAATGTAATGCAATCACAGTTGTTTCCTTCAGAAGACAATAGCAACAACGATGACATGGTTATTCATGAAGAAATTTGCCTTCCTATTCAGAACGATAATGGTATGGATGGTTCGGAACCCACCGCATCCCAACCAAACATCAATGAAAAAGAGGAATTGATCCGATCTCATCTTTCTTTTTCACCTACCAATAGGCTCATTGCTGAAATAAAGCTCATGAATCTAATGACGAAACACAAGTTACCTCTAAACACATTCAAATCTATTTTTCAATGGGCAAACGAATGTCAAACTATTCATGGTGTTGACTTTAGCTCTATCTACCCCCGCCATCGAGAAGCCATATTTAGTGAAATCAAGTCCAATTTGGGTATTTCAGAGACCAAGTTCGAGCCACACATAATTAACTGGTTACCTTGCAATTTACCCACCCAAATATTTGTTCGATCCTTCCCAGATGCACTTCATTCCCTTCTGACCAATAAGGAGTTGATGCAAGAAACCAATTTGTCTTTTCCGAATGTCGAGACTCCTCTTTCACCCGAAAACAACCCACCACTCACCAATGAAACATACATAACAGAACTACACCACGGCTCTTGGTGGACGGAATCGTGGAAGCAGATCTGCAATGAAAATGATGAAATCCTTGTTCCGATCATTTTCTACATGGATGGAATCAGCTTGGATGCACATGGCCATCTGTCACTCACTCCTCTCAACATGACTCTTGGTATTTTCAATACTGAAGCAAGAAAACGACCTGACGCTTGGACTACAATTTATTTTCATCCCGACACTGAAATTGAGAGCATAAGACACACGAAAAAAACCACGGCGAAAGATAATATTCAAAATCTACACACCGCGCTTGCATCGGCTTTGCAATCTTTCAAGGAAGTATGTGAAATGCAGGGCGGGTTGGAGTGGGATTATCTTCCGTATGCAGGAAAAGTGTTCAAAGTGAAAATGAAATTTGCAATTGCCTATGTTGTTGGGGATACAGAACTTCATGACAAACTATGTGGAAAGTATGGATCCTACACGCAAAAGGTGAAGAAATTGTGCCGACATTGTACATGTCCTACACGTGTCATCCATAAACCAAAAGCCCAAGTGGAGGAACTGACTCGGCTCTGGGTTCCAGAAGATTTTGAATCCCCCCCAAACAATTCTGCACGGGAACACCTGGAGTACTTCAAAAGCATTTTGCACCATCCCATAAAAAATGCTTTTCACAGCCTCAATTTTGGTAGTAATGTCAACAACATTCACTTTGCTACTCCCGGTGAGTGTTTGCATATGCATCAACTGGGTGTAGCACGTCGGGCAGTAGAATCACTCGATTCATTGTTAAAAGGTAGTCCTAAGTGTTGGTATGCCCCTGATTTAAACACGAATGGCACATCAGCTACTATTGGTTCACTTGCGCAGTTATACGGTGGTCTTTTGTCAAGGCAATCGGACAGAGATTTCCCCAGAACCAAGTTTTCCAGTCAGCTTCTCTCCATTACCAAAAAGGAGGGTAATGATTATTCGGGAATGCTCATTTCCATTCTGATCACCCTTTGTTCCGATGTGGCAATAAACATCATCAAGGACGCGACATTTATTCAGAAACAAGTAGAGGTAATTCAACTGATACTCTCCATGGAAGAATTCTTGAAGCATGGGAATATACCCATTTCTGGATTGGAAAATCTCCCCAAGATGATAATCCATTTTATCAATTGTATTAATTCGACCTGCCTCAGAGAGGGAATGGGTACAAAACTGATCAAAAACCATCTATACTTTCACCTTGTTGAGTACATTAAACTTTGGGGACTTCCATGCGGATGGGATTCTTCTTATTCCGAATTACACCACAAAACTGAAATCAAAGCACCCTCGAAGAACACTCAACAGAATGCTTCGACATTGATAATGCAAACGGCAAAGCGACAGGAAGAAAAAATGCTGCTACAAGTAGCTACTTCCAAGTTTAATTTAGTGACGGCAGAAGATGTTTCTGGTAATCGAGTCCCTCCCGAAGTTTCTGGTTCAAAATTTCACGTTTTCACTAACGACGATGGGGCAAGTACTATGAGATGGGTTAGGTCATCGAACAAAACAAAACCCTATATTTCTCCCATCGTGTTGTCTTTTGTATGTCAGAATGTGCTTCCACTTTTGGAGGACTCTACGTTTGTGAAAGGATTTACTGAACATAACAGGTTTGATGAATGCACACAGCAAAATTACTTGTTTTGGAGCCACCCTTCATATCGTTCCGATGGTGGCCAACTAAACTCTGTCTGGTATGATTGGGCGTTGTTTGATGTCGACGCATGTGAAATACCCTGCCATATTATGTGTTTCCTTGAACTCTACAATCTGAAGCAGCCTTACTCATTTGTTTCTGAGTACGAAATTGCCGATGAAGGCATTTATGCAGTAGTGACCAAGTTTAAATCCACTCCACTACCAACAGCTTCGTCGTTTGTGACGAGAGGTGAAGTAGACGACAATTCCCTGTTCTTATTTCATGTCGACAGCATACTTTCCGATGTAGCAGTTGTCCCTGAACTTGATGCAATTGGTACGTTGCAATCTAACTCATATCTAGTTGTCTCTAATCGAAGGGCTTGGCTGGATGAATTCCACAAGACAACGTCATCTTTGCCTAATGAAGAGGCACTCTACTCCCAATGCACTATTGTTGAAGAGGACAGCGACAATAATGATGATGCTACTAATTCAGGTGATGATTGTTCAATGTCATCGAACGATGATGACTATAGTGAGGTCCTCTCTGATACATCCAATACTTAATTGTTTTCGTACTACAATATCCATAATCACTTAGTATTAGTGAAGAATTGAATGCTCCTCCATATTGATCGTAACATATTTCTCCTACGTTTTGATTGATAGCTACTATGAAACGATTGCACAATGTCGCAGTAAAACAAACGAAGTGAATGGAACGTCTAACTTTAAATTATTGTTTAATATATTATAGAGGATCAGCTCTTCTCACAGTTTTTGTCGACACATAGGCACTCATAATATAACAGCCTTCGTATTTTGGATTCGAACAGCTATGTAATACTAATGGATTGAACAATAGAGTATCGCCTGACCTCAATGGAACTTTCACTTTATACGTTGGGAACACAAAGTAATAAATCACCTCGTCATCACTTACATGTTTTGGAGCAATAACCGTCAGCCTTGTATAGAACATATCGGCATCGGTATGGCATTTCGAGTGATAATCCTTTCCAATAGAAAAGGCCGTTGCGTGATGGCCGATTGCATTCAGTGTTGTACGACTAACAACCTCATTCATCACAGTTGTTTCAAGGTTGACAAATTTGGACATTTTACGTAAACAAAGCTGCATTTCCTTCACAATGTGTAGGGCTTTCTGTTCAAGGTGGTCTTGTGTTTTCGGTTGCACATTCTTGTTGAAAACATACACACCATTTCCCGATTTCAATCGATTTGGTCTCATCCCAAGAATCGCATATCCACTGTTTACACTGTCACGTTTGGTTCCTTGGCCTATTTTGGGTTTAGATTGAACAATTTCCGCAGCAAATGTTCTTGTAATTTCTATATTTTTGGGAGTACCCAAGCGTTGTTTTGCACATTTTTTGGAACCTTTTGCAAAGATTCTCAATGATGGTTCTGATTCGGCGACTGCTAAAAGCAACTTATTGTCGGTACTATCCAATGTCATGAAACTATCAATAGACACCGCCTCTTCTGATGTGTATTCCCTTCCTCCAATTGTTTTAAAACCCCATCGTGTTTCCATGAATTTACCTCGAAACCCATTCTTGTGAACTGTTTTCAATGCTATTTGCTCCACATGTTGTACAATTTCCTTCATACTTTTACGCTTCTTGTGTTTTATCTCCGACAAGTGTTTGTAAGTCTGGTGGATTGTTGATGATGACGTTTCTCCGTTTTTGAGAAATTTTGATTTCATTCTCTTTCTCTCTGTCTTCCCCCGTTTCCTCTTTGATTTTTGCTTCATTGATTTTGTTGCCAATTGCTTTGTTGTTGTAGTCAATCCCATTGCACCGGGTGCCTTTCTTGTGTGACCGTTGCCGGACTCTTTGCAGATAAGATGTTTGAGGAAGACGATGAATCGATTTGCCCATGGAGTGTGTTTCCGTGTCAAGTTTGTGGAACGGCGTTTCAGATTCAGTTGTCGGGAACGGCATTTGTGACTTTTGTGGCCGCTTTGAATGTTCCCACCTGTTGATATCGCTGCCGCTGTTGGTTAGTTCGTTCCCGGTTTCGTCCGCTTGAAAATCCGCAGAATCTCTGTAGTGGCGTTTCTGGGTCAAGTTTGTGGAACGGCGTTTCAGATTGAGTTGTCTGGAACGGGAATTATGACTTGAACGTCTGGTGTATTGGCGTTTCTTGGTCAAGTTACTGGAACGGCGTTTCAGATTGAGTTGTCTTGAACGGCAATTCTTACTTGAACGTTTGCTGTTTTTGCGTTGCCGGGTCAAGATTATGGAACGTCGTTTCAGATTGAGTTGTCTGGAACGGCAATTCTTACTTGAACGTTTGCTGTATTTGCGTTGCCGGGTCAAGATTATGGAACGGCGTTTCAGATTGAGTTGTCTGGAACGGCAATTCTGATTTGAACGTCTGGTGTATTGGCGTTTCTGGGTCAAGATTCTGTAATGGCGTTTTGGACTTACTATTCTGGAACGGTAATTGTGTCTGTATTTTTGTTTGAGGGTAAACTTTCTGGAACGGCGTTTCAGAATGAGTTGTTTGGAACCGCAATTCTTACTTTTGCGGGCGGTTGGATTGTTCCCTATTGCTGCTGTTGCTATTGGTGTTGCCGCTTGCTGCTGTTGCTGCCGCTGTTGTTGGTATCGCTGCCGCTGTTGGTTCGATGGTTCCGGGTTGCGGCCGCTTGGATCGTTCTCGCTTGCTGCTTTTGCTATCGCTGTCGCTAGGTTTCCGGTTGCTGTTGTTGCTCTATGTCGTTGCCGTAGTCTACGATTGTATTCGAGTTTATCATGATATGTGAATTGAACCAAATGGGTAAGTATCTATGGATGTGCTACATTTAGTAAATAATAACAAAAGAATAGTATAATCTACGTGTCACTAACCTACACTGTTGGCCTTCTTTTTGTTGTTGCGTTCAATTCGTCCGATCAAATTGTTACGATCCTGCGTCTGCCTTGTCCGACGTTGTCTCAAATTGATTGTTCTACTGATCCGTACCTATGAAAATAAGAAGGAGGGAAACACAAGTAAGGTGGACATCATGAGCAATGCAGGATGTAGGCATCATTTTCCCTCTATCTTACGTTGTTGTTTTTTCCGCCTTCGACCCAGTGTTGCCTTCCGATCCGTTGTTTCCAATACGGTCCTATGAAAATAGCAAAATAGAAATAGGAGGAAATACATTCTTATCAGCAATGCAGGTGGCATTGTAATCATTGCCTATCTCTCACATTTGTACCCTTCTTGCTTGTTCTTACAATAGTTGTTCGCCGTACCTCCGTCCGTTGTTCCGATACTTTGTTCCGAATCGTTCTCTCAAACTACAGGGGAAAATTGTCAGTCAAATTGTTGTTGCCGATACGTTGTTCAATTTTACTCCTTTCTCACGAAAAACTGGATCTTTATCCTGTTGATATATCTACGCAATGGATGCAGATTCATTGATTTCAAGACGTATATGTAAGGCTGCAGTCCAAACAATATCTATCCAGCAATTCCTCTACAGTCCAATGCCGTCCAATTCTTTTTCCAGCAAAGGCAGTTTATTCGGATTAAAATATCTCGAGCCTGAATTCCCTGCATAATAGTGACCATTGCTGATCAGTTAAGTGGGATCCCGCATTCTCGGACGGAGTGCTTTGTCGTACAAGTACGGTAAACCAACTCTGCTCAAGATAAGTTTGGTAAGATGATTATTAAGGGAAACAGTATTTTTTGACTCGAAAAGAAAAAAAATTCACGCTGTAAAATCACACTGTAAAATAACACTGTACAATCACCACACTGTAAAATCACAGTGTAAAATCTGTTCGAAAAAAAATGTTTTCACTGTGTGTGTGTGTGTGTGTGTGTGTGGCCATGTGTGTTCCAAACAAAGAATCGAGACTTACTAACCTGTCAGATCTACCGCTGTAAATCTAGAACAATGAAGAATAATTCCATTTACTTATTTAAAAATAAGAACATTAAGTAAATAAATCTCCACCCGCGCTATTTTTGAATAGAGAACAAGAAAAAGTAGTGCAATGAGTTTTATTGTTAACGTTCTCAACTTGTGATGCAGTGAGAACTTTTATGTACCGGTGAGGTTGTACTTCTTAACAACAACACATGTGTGCCGGTGATCTTACTGGTAATGAATTTGCCTAGTTTTGTCCACCAGTATTCTATGACATTAGTAGCTACGTAGACAGAAACCTTTGTGTATAGGTATAATAC
>CM074785.1:4547901-4725549 GCA_037355745.1 Pseudo-nitzschia multiseries | reverse complement strand
TTGTCTTGTGCATGTCCAGCCAAGACCCGCATCACCTTCATTGGGAGTTTTGACAAATATCAATCTTCTCTGACATCAAGGTTCCAATTTTCAATCATCTTGATGTATTGCGGATCCATCTCTTGCATTGCACATGCAATATTGAACTGCACATGTACTGCGGCCAAAGTGGCTTTGATACAACGCCCAAGGCTTTGCATGCTGTCCACATGGTTTTTGCATAGGCTTGGTCTATTATGGGATGGTTGTTCTGCGCGCTATTACAATTGGTGAGTAATTTGATGTTGAACCATGACACATTATCTGCAAAGTTGTATCGCAAAAGCTCTCCAGTTGAATGGAATTGTGCCATAAAGTAGAAGCCCAACGCGCCAATGGGACACATGTTAACATCTCTGTGTCTCAAAACACGTCCATACAAAGTTTTCTGACCGTTTGTTTTCCATGTCATAGGAAATTGCCGTGAGGTCTGACTTTTCTGACATATTTTTTCATGATTCCAGTAATTACTATCGTTACAGTGTTTCTAGTCTTGGTTCGCTCCAGGGAAATAGGTAATTATCGGTACTTAGTACAAGTATCGTACTCCTACTCGTTGCCATGGCATTCCAATACTTTCTGGGTGCGAGTGTACCGTAATCGTACAGGTACTTACTGCATGCGGAGATGTTTATGTCCCCTACTATTCTATTGTTACAAGGTATGCCGAATCTTCCACTCTCTCTCTCTCTATAAATACGTACTACTTACTTCAAAGATTGCATTCACATTCACATTACTTTCGCGTCGGTTGCGGGATACGATTACATATTAATATACCAATACATAAATAATGATATATACCGTACAATAAAGACCTACACGTAGGAGTACACACGTGTCCCGGACAAACAAACGATTCCATTGGAATATCCATATCCCGCGCTCGACAGGCGTTGCATTGCATTGCTTTGCGTTGCCCGTCTCGTTTCGGCTGCCGCCGACACGGGCCGTTGAACTCGGGAACAGAGTCACGGACGGCACGGCAGGGCACCACCCGGGCGGTATTGATTGGATCTACTATGGTTTTTCTTGTTGTTGATGTTGTTGTTTGTGTTTCAAAGGTTGGCAGGCGGCGCCTCCCTCGTTGCGTTGCGTTGCATTGCATTGCATTGCATTTCGTTGCCTTGCCTTAGTTCACCGGGGCCTCCTCCCCAAATCGTAGCCCGGGCGAAATGAAAATGTCCCCGTAGGATTCCTCCTGTTCGAGCTCGATGAAATCCCAGGTCTTGAGCTGGAGCATTTCGAAAAACACCGACGAGGCGTTGCGTCGGGAGACGACGTTCCTGGTGAGCTCCCGGAAGCGGACCGTATCGGGGAGGTCGGCATCGGTGTCGGCATCGGCGTTAGAGTTGTTGTTGTTGGAATCCCTCAGGCACTTTTTCAAGTGGGAAAAGACCCGTATAGTGTGCTTGTGCCACTTGGTGGAGGACGAGGCCACGTCCCCAATGGCCTGGCGATCATTGTCGTCGTCGTCGTTTTCGTCGTCGTCGTCCAGGTCTCGTTCCGGGTCCGAATCGAGGACCATGTCGTTGACCATTCCGAGATCGAGCGGGTCGTCCCCGGCTCGCTCGGCAGCAACAGCTGTAAGGTGCTCCTCGTCGTCTTCCTCGTCTCCGAAATCGGGAACGGGGGCATCGACGTCTTCCTCCTCGTCGTCGTCGTCGTCCATGGTGGCGGGAAAGTCTACATCGTCGTCCCCGGTGGTTTGTTTTTGGGGTCCTCCCGTTGAAACCACGGATCGCTGCTCGTGTTCGCGGTCGTCAAAGTCCAACCCGTAGCCGGCTTCGTTGAATTCGTCGAGGCGCTGCGACGCCAGCGTGCTCTCGTCGTCGGCGTGTCCCGCCCCACGGCGGACTCGCTCGACGTCGTCGGCCGTGGCTTCGTCGTCGTTATCGTTATGGTTATCGCTCTTGTTCGAGCGGCGCTTGTACGGACAGGGCTTGCCCAGCGCCTTCCAGTAATTCTCTTCCCACAGTCCCTTCAACAACGGGTGGAGCGCGGGTCCCCCTCGATCGGCGGCGTCTTCCAGAAAGGGACGGGTCAGCGAGGGGACCGCCGCGTGGCTTCCCGCACCCTTGGACGACGACGACGACGACGAGAACGAGATGGAAGCAGCACCACCGTCCGCAAAGCCGACGGTCTTCTTGCGGCGCTTGTTGCTGCGTGTATTGGTATTGGTGTTGCTGTTGGTGCCCTCGTCGCGGGCCCGTCGCTCCCTCACCAGCGTCCGGTAGTCCTTCCCGGTGTCGTCCTCGTCCCACAGCGATGCCGGGTGGATCATGGGAATCACAATATCGTCCGTGTCCTTGAGCATGCCCCGGATGTGATCGTTGGTGAGTTCCGTCTCGTGGTTGTCGATGACGACCTTGCGGCGGCGCTTGCGGCGTTTCTTGGGCTTTGTGGTGGCGGCGCTCGGTGGTTGCAACTGCAACTGCATCTGCAGTTCGTGTTGTGTTTGTTGTTGCGGTGAGGCATCGTCCATGCTCAGTCCCAGCAGAGCGTCCGCGTTGCCCGTCTTGGAGAGTGGTGTCCCGCCGTCCCGGGAGAGCTGCAGGGCGGAATCGTCGAGGGGAGCGGAAGCAGCAGCAGCAGCAGCAGCCAGACCACCACGGCCGTCCGCGGATTCCTCCTCCTCGTCGTCTCCAAAGGGAACGTTGAAATCGTAGTCGTCCCCGTCTTGCGCGTCGTTGTTGGCAGTAGCGTTGGCATTGGTTGGATCCGTGTCATCGGTAGTGAGATTGCTCTTGTCGAGCAGTGAGGATGCGCGTCGGGTCTGCGAATCGAATCGAATCAAATCAAATCGAATCAAATAAATACAAAGCAAGGGCATCAAGGCAAGCCGGGTGAGTTGAGTTGAGTTGAGTTGAGTCGAGTCGAGTCGAGTCGAGTCCGTGTAGTATACGGTAGTGTACGATAGCAAAGAAACGCACGCGGTGCAGAATCCGAACCGCACGAAACGATAACTCGGAGCAAAAGAAAACAGAACAGAACAGAACAGAACAGAACAAAAGAAAACAAAACGAAATCTCAACGCACCTGATCGTCGCTCAAGAGAGAATCGTTGGCGGCCCGAACCACCTCGATGTCCGACACCCGGCTGTCATTGGGATTGTTGTTGTTGTTGTTGTCATCGTCGTCTTCTTCTTCGTCGTCATCGGGATCAAAGGGTGCCCATGCCTCCTCTTCCTCGTCCCCGGGAGATCCCGAAAGATTCGTAGTAGCATTATTATTATTATTAGCGTTGTTGTTGTTCGCACTTGTATTATTATTATTATTGGTGGGAGGGTGCGCCGCCAGTTGCTGCCGGGAGTTGTAATGTTGTTGTTGTTGTTGTTGTTGCGAGGCGGATCCCGATCCAGATCCCGATCCGTCCACGCTTCCCATGGTCATGTTCATCATGTGCATTTCCATGGTCAGGTTCGTGTTGTTCGTGTGTTGGTCCTCCGCCAGGATCCACTCGTTGTCCTCCGGAAGGGGCAGACAGAATCCCTCCACCACGTGAACCTGGTCGTACTCCCCAAAATTCGTCACCAGCTGGTGGGACGGGGCGTCCCGATCGGAGAGCAGCTCCCGTCCCGGTATTGGATTCCCGTGGGCGTCCAATTGCGGTTCGTTGCCACCCTTGGTCGACTGCATCATCGTTGCATTATTATTATTCATTGCATTATTTGCATTTGCATTATTATTATTATTCATTGCATTAATAGGCTGAAAGGCCATCTGCAGCTTGAGCATCGCCTCGGTGCAATCGTTCAGAACGTACTTGACCTTGCGGCTGTAGATCCGGACGACACCCAGCAGCAGGTGTCCGCTCAGGCGGAGCGCCAGGGGCACCGAAGGGTTCATGATGTCGGTGCAGGACTGGGAAATGTCCGTCGCGAAGATCTGGGGACGGGCCAGTTTCTTGTCGCCCCAGTGGGCGGCCAGCCACACCTTGGCGAGGGGACCCTTCTTGGCGAGGATCACCTGCGAATAAAACATGATACGGGTGCTGTTGTTGTTGTTGTTGGTGGTGGTGGTATTGTTGTGTTATGTTGTTGTTATTGTTCTTGGTATAGTATAGTATAATAGTATAGTATTGTTATTGGTATGTTGTGTGTTGTGTTGTGTTGTGTGTTACGGTATGGTATGGTATGGTAGTACCGTATGGTATGCCTTGCTTCTTCTTCTTCTTCTTAGTTAGTTAGTTAGTTAGTTATGGTTGCGTAGTTATAGTTATAGATTTAGTTGGGTGCTGCTTGTTAAATTTGCCTGTTGCTTGCTTGTTGTTGGCCGTGTCTGCTCTCACCGTAGAAGAAGAAGCAGAAACCGTGCTTCTCAATCAAATTCAGGATGGGTTTGTGTTGTGTTGTGTTGTGTTGTGTTGTGTTGGATTCGGTTCGGTTCGGTTCGGTCCGGTCCGGTTCGGTTGGGAGTATGGTGCCGTACCGTATGGTTCTAGTAGACCGTGTCGATCTATCGATCTATCGATCTATCGTTTTCGTGAGTGTAGTTGGGATGCAAAAGCAGTGGTGTGTATTCTATTGTATCCTTCCCTGCCGTTGCATGCACTGGATGTAGTTATGGTAATACCGGTAGTTGTTGTTGTTACTGTGTTGTTGTTGTGTTGTTGTTGTTGTTGTTGTTGTTGTTACGAGTAAGATTACTGCTACCGTATCTGCGTTTTGAGAGTTTGCCGCCGACAACAACGATGGATTGATTGATTCATTCATTCATTCTGGAGTTGACTTCAGTCCTCACTCGCCAGGTCGTCCCGTAATTACCGTAATCTTACTATTGTATCGTACCGGTACCGTACGGTACAATAATAATACTTGTACCATACCGGTAGGAGTAATTACTCGTACCGGTACTCATACTCGTACTCGTACGAACTCGTTACTCGTAGGTATATTACCGTGCCACAAGGGAAATCGTGGCAGTGCGTCGGTCCTCCATTGCATTACGGTACTACGAGTAAGATTACGGTAGTGTTACTACGTACCCTTCTGCGCCGTATCTTACTGGACCCGGGTTTAATACCAGTACGGAACTGTACGTTGACTCTACGGCTATTGAGTAAGAGAGAAGGAACCGAAGAATCAATCCCGTACGAGTACCGTACGAGTACCGTACGGTACCGGTACATAAAAATACCGGTAGGTATGGAAAATTGGAAATACCGTACGGTACAATGAGTAGGATTCTTACGCAATGTCGTGCACGTGGACGCGTACTTGTACTCGTACCGGCCCCGTGACAGCAAACGAACCGAAAAATTCGGGCGCGGTCCTACGAGTACTCGTACCGTACATCCCCATTCCATCAGCGCAACGAAAATCTGGAAAGAGCAGTTCGATGCTGTTACTGGTACGTATCATACCGTAATTATCTACCTTCGGTATGTACTAAATAGTACTGTATAACACGTAGGTACCATACGTACAAATACGATGGTCAAACCTGGGTCGGTCCAACACAAACCTCATTTTTTTTTTGTTCCTCGATCTTCCGAACCGAACGATCGTCGACCGCTATCACGAAAGCATCATTTTATTTTTTGATTTTTGGTGTCGTCCTCCGTCTGTCATCCAAGCATCAACATCAACATCAACATCACGAGTAATCTATCTTACCGTTCGGGCACAACACGCCCAATCCTTCCAAAGACAACCAAGCGGCGACGAACCGAACTCCATCCCGAATTTTCCGATCCGCGGAGAGAGAGAGAGAGGGAGTTAGAGAGAGAGAGAGAGAGAGAGATCAATAGATCGAACCCTTTGTTTGTTCACCGATCCACCAAACATGACAGGAGGACACAACAACACCAACACCACCAACACCCGCTCTCGCTCTCGCGTTCCTCGTGATCACACACCCTTTCGCTCGTTTTCGTCTTCCGTCCTCTCGGTTCCGTCTCGTCCGTGGCTCCTACTGCTAGTGCTGCTGGTGCTCCTGAATGCAATGGATTCCTCGCAGTCCTTTCAGCAGCAGCAACAACAACCCCAACGACCCGTTGCGACGTCGGCGTCGACATCGACATCAACATCGACGGTGCTGTTGTCCGAAACCAAAACCGCTGGCAGCAGCAACAACAACAGCAACAACGAATGCAGCAGCAGCAGCAGCAGCACGCAGAACCTGTCGGTGGGATTTGTCGGATGCGGAACGATTGCCTCGGCCATTGCCAGGGGACTCATCCGCGCGGCTTCCAACAGCGCAGCGGCAACGGCGGCGGCTACAGCTACAGCTACAGCTACAGCTGGAACCAACAGCAATGATTCCGATGACGATACAACACCAGCTGCAACAGCGACGGCGGCGGCGGCGGTTGTTGTGAGCCTCGATTCGGTGGTGGTGTCCAAGCGGTCGGAATCCAAGTCGAGAGCACTCCTCGACGAATACTCCCACCACACAACAACAACAACACGTTGTGGTGGTGACGACGAGACAGAACAACAACAACAACAACAACGGGTGAACAAGCTGTTGTCCGTTGCCGGGGACAACCAGGAAATCCTCGACAAGTGCGATCTCATTTTTCTGACGGTCCTTCCACAGCAGGCATCCTCGGTTTTGAAGAGCCTCGACTTTGATCCCGACCGGCACGTACTCGTGTCGCTGGTGGTACGTACCGTACCGGTATACTATACTATAATACTATTATAACAATAGTACAATAGTGTGTTGCAATTGCGTTTGGTGTTTGGTGTTTGGTGCTGTATTTCTCACGTGCCCTTGTTGTGCCTGCCCTGTCCTGCCATGCCATGCCATGCCATGCCATGCCCTGCATACCTCCATACTGTACGATACAACACGCTACCACCACCACCACCACGACAACAACAACAACAAACAGTCGACGGCCAATCTGGAGGACCTGGCGAGGGATTCCGGGCTGGATCCGTCCAGGGTCGCAAAGATGATCTGCCTCCCCTCGATCGCATACCACAAGGGGGTGGCCCTCCTCTGCTGCGGTGGCACAACACAAACCGAAACGCAAACACAACCACAAGCACAAACCGAAACGCAAGCACAACCACAAGCCACAACCACACGCCGGTTGCTGGTCGATCTCTTTGGCGCTACCGGCGGGGTCGTCGCCCTCGACACGGAGGCCGACCTGGAGGCCTGCATGGTCACCACCTGCACCATGGGACCGCTGTACGGGACCATGAAGAACCAGCGCGATTGGCTTCTGGCCAAGACGGGATCTCTGTCCAGGGAGGACGCGACCCTCCTGGTCATCAAGCAATTCGCCGGGGCCGTCTTTGATGCCGAGCAGCGGGCAGCAACAAGCACGAGTACGACGGCAACGACTGCGTCTGCGTCTACGTCTACGAAAACGACGAACAAACCGTCGCTGGAAACCCGGCTGGAGGACCTCATCGAGGAACAAACCCCCGGTGGCTTGAACGAACAGGCCCTCAAGAATTACGGAACGGTCCTGGGGGGATTTGCGGACCTGCAGGAACCGGTCATGGATGCCATCCTGAGCCGCATTCGGGGAGAAACCGATGGGAGCATCGATCGATCGAAGGAATAACAAAAAGTAATAATAATAATAATAATATATTATATATTATAACGAATAACGAGTTGCGCGAATCAAAACGAGCAGCACGATTGCAGCAAAAAGTCGTGTGGAAGTCGAATGTGAAACCGAATTCGAAAACAGGAATAATGAAACGGCGACAATGCTAGTTCCGGCTGTCAAACAATTTTTTTTTTTTTCAAACCGCAAATTTCTCTTCCTATGGAATACTCGTACTGTAGCGTAGGCATATATTCCATTCAAAGAATCGATCTCGGTAAATGATGGGGTTGGTCATTCTGCAAAGCAAAGTCCACTACAACAGCGCAGCATGTTTTTCGCAAGGATGCAACTTTCCGATCGAGCGATCAGCGCAACTACTTTCATCATATTGCTCACGCTGATGACGAATCTAAGGCATATATATATATATATATATATATATACATATTATATACATAGTCACTCGGTTGTCATCGTTACATTACCCTGAGCGATCCGTAGTACTGTATGTACTAGCATAAGTCATATTGTAGTCTGCTTAGCTGCCGTGCCGTGCCTTGCCTTGCCTTGCCGAGTTGAGTTGAGTTGAGTTGAGTGGAGTTGAGTTGAGTGGAGTGGAGTGGAGTGGAGTTGAGTTGGGTGTTCGTTCCTCCCGGAGGCGCCAATCACCGCGAACAGCTGTGATTCCTGCGGTTCCCGTGGCAGTGATCCGCGGGGAAAATCCCGTACGTGTGTCGAAGCCAGAGACCCGCGGCAGCGTCCTCGAGCTCGATCAAATCGACAATGGAATCGAGAATGCGGGTGCGAATGCGAATGCGAGTATGTGTATGCGTATGTGTATGTGTATGGGTGCCCGTACGGGTGCTATTGCCACCGGAACCGCGACCGAAACCGGCGTGCTTCGGTTCCGCCGACGCTGACGCTGACGCTGACGCCGCTGCTGTTTCTGCCTCCTTTTGGCGTCGGCGCAACCGACATCCCTCGACCCGGAGCAGAGCCAACGCACATGCCGTCGCGAGCCGTTCCCAGTCCTGGAACTGGACCATTCGGTGCGTTTTGGCGCAGACCACCAAGACCCGCAGAGCCTTTTCGGTCAT
This sequence comes from Pseudo-nitzschia multiseries, assembly GCA_037355745.1. Taxonomy (NCBI): domain Eukaryota; phylum Bacillariophyta; class Bacillariophyceae; order Bacillariales; family Bacillariaceae; genus Pseudo-nitzschia; species Pseudo-nitzschia multiseries. The sequence continues at coordinate 4,716,894 of CM074785.1, read as the reverse complement.
TGCCAAAATGTTGTCGTCATCGTCGTCGTCGTTGTCGTCGGTTTCATCGTCGGTTTCATCGTCGGTTTCGTGCTCCTTGTTGTTGTTGTTGTTGTTGCCGTGTTCCCGGCAGCCGTCCGCGCAACACAAGACGCCGATGCAATGGAGGACGAGCTGGTGGTTTCCCTCGAAACCTCGCTCGGTGAGCTCCTTGTCTTGGAGCAGCACGTGGAGAACGTCCAGGACGTGGAACAGAATCTTGCGGGTGGCGGCGATTCTTGCGTTTGACTTTGCGTTTGCGTTTGCGTTTGCGCTTGCGTTTGTGGCTCCTTCGCTGCTGCTCGTTGGTTTTCGCGTGTCACTGGCACTGGCATTTACTGCGGCGGCGGTGATGGTGGTGGTGGTGGCTGGCGATAGAACGATGCACCGGCCCATGCTCATGAGACATCCATCGATGATTACTAGTTTCTGGTTTCGTTTGAGAACGGTTTCGCTGTCGCTGTCGCTGTTTTGGTTGCCGTGATGTTTGTGACTGTTACTGTTACTGTTACTGTTACTGCCGCCACGCAAATGCAAACACAAACGCAAACGCGCAGAGTTCTCACCGACGACGGCATCCACGAGGCTCCAGCAGGCCGCAATGGCCCGGAGGTGATCGTCCGCGCGATTGTCATTGCCGTTGTTGTTGCTGTTGCTGCTGCTGTTGTTGTTGTTGTTGTTGTTGTTGTCCACGTCATCATTGATAATAACGTGCTGTTGCTGTTGCTGTTGCTGTTGCCGCAGAGACTCGACAACGAACCAGATCACGTCTTCTATCGCTCCTCCCTCCTCGGTGGAAAATGCCTCGAACAGTCGGTTGTGGAGGCGGTGGCACCTCGGATACCGGGAGAGACCCGATCCCACAAAGATTCGTTCGGTGGTCGTCGCAACGAAACACAACAGATTCGGGTCGGTGGCCGGGTCTCGCCGTCGGAAGACACCGAGAAGCCTCTCGGCGATCCCCGCAATGGATTCGCCGTCGTCGTCCTTGTTGTTGTTGATGCTGTTGTTGTTGCTGTTACTGTTGCTGTTGATGCTGTTGTTGATGCTGTTGTTGTTGCTGTTGTTGATGCTGTCGTTGATGCTGTTGCTTTTTTCGTCGTCGTCGTCGTCGTCGTCAAAGATCCATTTCGAGAACGTGGCAAGGAACGTTTTGGTTTCCACTTCGCCTTCGCTGTTCGAAGTAGCGCGCTGATTTCCTTCGGATAGTTTGGCTTGATGGTTGGGATCCGGGCTCATGGTGATTGTATTGGATGATGGATTGATTGGTTACGGTTTGTTGCGTTCTTGCGTTCTTGCGTTCTTGCGTTCTTGCTTTTGACAGATAGATTGATTGATAGATTGATTGATAGATAGGTTGATTGAGTAATAGACTAATCGACTTATTGACTGTTACTGTATTTACTCTGCTCAGCTGAAATTGTAGCTGTACAATCGGGACTACTACAATGATGCAGCTAGTTTTCCGCTTTCTGTGGAAACCATTCCCACCCGAAGGACGCAATGAACAACACAACACAATACAACACAATACAACACAATACAACACAATACAATACAAACTAACCGCCAGTGCCAAGCGACAACCAGTTTTGTTAGTTTCCGCTGCTTGTTTGTTGGTGTTTGCTCCAACCGGTGTTCTTTGTTCAATTCGTTTCGATAGCAAGCAATATCTGCCTTTGAATGGCTAGCAGGCAGGCAGGCAGGCACCGACCGTGGAAACTCCCTCAACACACACACGCTTCACGCTTCGGTTGGTTGCGAAAGTTTTTTTGTTGTTGTTTTGTTAGGTATTATTATTTTGTCATCGTGGAAGATGAATGACCGACCCGGTGATAGCTTCGAGCTGGTCCTATTTCAATGCCACAACAAACACAACTGCCGTGTGTGTGTGAGTGTGAGTGTGAGTGTGTGAGTGTGTGTGTGTGTGTCCCTGGGACTTTCTCGACAAAATCTGAAACGAAACGAAACGAATTGAAACGAATTGAAAACAGAACGACAACACAACAAGAACAGAAAACGTGACTCGGCCCTGTACGAGTACGAGTACGAGTATGAGTACCTCGTACGTAGTCGTACGGTAATTAGTCGTTCTCTCAATCGACTGAACGAAAAATGAATCAATTCCGATCGCGCGAACGACTATTCTTATTATTATTTAGGCATTTTCTGGTTTTTAGAGAAGAAACATAGTCAAAACTCTTAAGCAATACAGGTACAGGTAATTAAGATCTTATCGCACTACAAGTACAGTACGAACCGATAGGCAAAAAAAATAAGTGTCAGAGATTTCGACCGTTACGGTTAAATCATGCGCATTTTGCTAAGAGAGGTGTCGGACATTGCTCTGACATACTAATAATAATCTCTCATTATTATTGCTCATTTTACAGGATACGGTGAGATATTGCGTACCCGTGTACAAGTAATACGGGCACAAGTTCTGTTCACTCCAGTATGCTAGAGGAAGAGGGAGCCAACAACCTTCGGAACTCGAGTCTCGAGTTGCAGCAGAATAGAATCAATGCCGTATTGAGTACGGGTTCGTACTCGTACTCGTATCCAATCCACACAATTCACAGAAAAGCAAAGCAAAGCACACAGCCGAGAAATTTTGCGGTGTCGACGCAACGCAACGCAACGAAATCTTCGCAACGCAACGAAATCTTCGACAACATACACGCACCGTTCCCGTTTGTTGTTTGTTAGCCCAAATAATAATAATAATAATAATAATAATAAACGAAAGAATCCATCCGAATCTTCGAAGCATCGCACACCGTACATACATACATTGTATTCCTCCCCATTCCAAACAACAACACCCAACAACCACGGCAGCAACGAGCAGCACCTGCCCGGTCCGGCACAAACGAGAGCAAACGAAACAGAAACCATCGAGACGGAGATGGAGATGGAGACGATGAACCACAACCACAACCACAACGACAACGACAACGACCACAACCACAACCACAACCACAACCACAACCTCAAAACGAGCAACAGAAGCACGAGAACCGGCGCATCGGGAGACGCAGACGCATCCATTGCAGCGTCGTCGTTCTCCACAAACACAACCACAAAAAGCCAGCGCGAGATGGTGAGGGATCTCCGAGCGAGGGCCCGGGAAATTCTAGCCTCGGAGAGCGAGGAGGAACGAAGGGCTCGGGAGGAACGAACGGGAGGGCGGAGTTCCACAAACGCAAACGCAAACACACCGCGCTTCCTGGAGGGTTCCGACGCGGATAGTTGCGGGGCAGAAATGGGCGAGTGTTGTTGTGTGTGTTGCGTCGTCTCGTGACGGGTCGGATCGGATCGGATCGTGACGGATCGCACCGCACCGCACCGGGCGGTACATTAGGGTGTGTATGGGAGCGTGTGCGATACCAGACCGGGTTGATTTGCCTCCCCCGGTCAGAGCGAATGTCATCATCGACAAAAGCGGAAGCGAGCGACTTCGATTTAGACCTCGACTCGTCCATGACATCACACCACATCACGTCACATCACGTCACGTCACATCACGTCACGTCACATCATACCACGGCACGACTTCACACGTGCCCCCTTCGATCAATGGAAGCACTCATCTCCGAGGTCATGCGGTTGGACACGGAGAATGGAGACATTCGTCATCATTATTATTATTTCGTGATACAGATCAAGGCCGGCCGGCCGGCCGGCCAACCAAGTTGTGTGAGAAAAAGCTATTGATTGGTTTGAAAGCCCAAAATATTCCTCGTTGCTGGTCTGTTCCCTACCGGTGAGTACGATATCATCGTGCTGCCGCAGCGGCAGTTTTCGCCTCCCGTGGAAAAATTACAGATCAATGTTTCTGCTATTTCTTTTTGGTGAAATAATTAATGGAAATTGTGATCGTGGATGGATTGCACTTCCAGCGGCCATCCCGTAGTGATGATTGATTCCGTATAGTAGTAGTTCGCGGGTTGGTCCGATAGATCACGACACGTTGGTGTTGTTCTACAAGAATTGACACGCGCAAGTGGAATCATGCTGATCCCAGCAATGCCTCCAAACCGGTTTTGATTCTTGAAAACTTGCTTAGATTGTTCATACAAAGTGCGAAGTAGCAACCATTTGTTTTACTGTCTGTTTCTGTTTTTCTCTTTGAAATTATCGACAGAAGTCAAGCCTATTTTTTTCTAGTACGAGTACGAGTACCGGTAGTAGTAGGACTAGTTGTTCGTGGAAGAAGAATCTTTTTTTCTCGTTCGTACAAGTTTTCGTTGTCATTAGTTGCTGGGGTACGAAGCACGTCTGATGTACTCAATTACTGTACGGAGTATGGGCTAAAAAATACAGCAACTGCGATATCGATACTGCTGTATATCCTCGTTCGAATAAATTCCGTGAATCCAGGCTCTTTCTCGCTGTGAATTATGGCACTTTCGTGAGTTTGGTGACAGTCCCGTAATTACAGGTACTGGCAGGAGATATCACCATCGGTTCGGGCACGTGAGCTGATCGGGATGGTGGCGCTAGTAGCACCAACGAGAACAACAACACAAAAAGATGGACATCGATCACAAGGGACTATACTATTATCCAAGAACAGACCCACACGTAAGTAATCGTATCACCACCACTGGCAGGTGCGTAGTACCATACTGTACCATTTGCGGGCTACAATGCTGTCCTGTACGTACATACATACATACTGGCACGACATGTGGTTTGGATTTGTTCCTAGACCAGCCAGGTATCTCTACCGTTATATGCATAATTGAACGGAATTACGGTATGAATAGTTGGAATGCAGTAGTACGCTACGGGATCATTGATGTTATGGTTGCCGTTGTGTGAATTGTGGTGTATTTTTTTGCATGCGCGCACAAACACACGCACAGAGAGACGCACAAACTTTTCTCTACAGCCGCATCATTCCCTGCACAAAGTCTCCAAACTTGTCCAGCGCCGACGGGGGTTTCCGTCCGACCTCGTTCCCGAATTCGTCCACCACCAGCTTTCCGGCGTTGACGGCGTCGTAGATGTCCTCCACCTCCGGATTGGACGGAAGGTAGGGCAGCGTTCGCATCAGATCGTATCCCCCCTCGGCGTTTTCGTTTTCCTCCCACAGGCTGTAGGCCTTGGGCCAGGAGCGCGTCAGTGCTCCCCACTGGAGGGTTCGGAGGTAGTAACACCCCTCGAGGCCGTCCAGCAGCCGCTCCCTCAGCATGCGGCCGGCCATTCCGAATCCCGTCACGCCCATGTCTACCAGGTTGGGATTGACAAAGACGCTGAGGAGGGGCAATCCGGTGTTGGCCTCCTGGTGGGCCAGTTCCGTCTTCATCAGAATCTCCTCGACCATGTCGCTCTCCGAGGCCCGGGGGCAAAAGAAAAAGATGAGCACGTCTTTGGACATGTCCTGGGTCACCGACCGGACCCCCCCGCAGGCCCCAAATCGGACGCAGGCGGGCATGTCGACGCCGTTCTCCGCCGTCCAGTCGCGGTTGGCCAGGGCGGCGTTGCCCTCGTCGGGAAAGTAGACGCGGACGATGGGTCCGTCGTAGTCGTCCGCGTCGGCCGAGAGCCTGCCGTTGTTCTGCAGAATTTCGATGCACCTTTTTTTCTCGGCCGGATCGACCGGCTGCTCGCCGTCCGCGTCGGACGATCCCTCCTCCTGCTCCGCCCGGAGGATTCGTTGCAGTTCCACCCGCGCCTCGGCCACCCGCTGGACCTCGGCCATTTTTTCGGCCCGGAGTCCCGGCACCAGCTTGTAGCTCAGAAAGGAGACCAGGTTTTGCATGAATTCCGCGCTGGTTTTGAGGAGGGGATAGGTCTCGTCGCCGGCGTTGGTGTCGAAATCGACCCGGCACCGGGCCTGTTGGGGGGCAAACTTGGCAAACTCGGCGCACGAATTGGCGGCCCGTTCGGCGGCGTCGACCAACGAATCGGGGAGCTCCGTGGGCTTGTCGATTTCCGCCATGTCCGCCATGCTGCTGCTGCTACCGGCGGCGGGATTCGAGGCTGCGGAGCAAATAGAAAAGATCCGGTTGGATCCACAATGCCGATAAGACGAGACGAGACGAAGACGACACGAGGATGAGTGGAATGAATCAGTCGTTCGCACGACGGGTGTCAAATCGAATCGAATCGAATCCAATCCAATCCAATCCGACGGAAACACACGTACCAAGACTCGACGCGCGGTATCCATTCGAAGCGATAACAGGCGTTGTCGTCGTGAACGCCGAGGTTCCCCCGACCAGAGCTCCTGTTGCCAGGACTAATAGTTGATATGAATTCGAAAATCTCATTATTTGTTCGTTCGTTTGTTCGTTCGTTTGTTCGTTCGTTTGTTCGTTCGATTTGCCAATCAATTTCGAATACCAGTCACAATACGGTATGGGCGGAGTGATCGAGATGTCGTGTTCCTTTCTGGTCGATTCCTATTGTCCTCGATGGGGATGTTTTGTTTGTTGTCGTTGCCGTTTCGTTCTCCCTTGTTCTGTGAGAAACAGAAACCGGGATGCCTTAAAAGAAGATCAGGAGATGCTGTGTTGTCGCTTTTTGTGTTGTTGTTGAAGCACGACGCCAATGAGAAAACAAAAAAGGGGGGATCTAGACTATCCCATAGGGCCCGAAACGGTACGGTGCCGTATGTACCGGTATGTATTCCGCGTGTAATTCCAATGGATCCAGTTTCGAAACATAGATATCTTACAGTTTCTCGTGACCCCCACTCACGAAAAGAACTCGTATTTATTTTTTGTCCAAAGAGCTCGACTGATACCGCAACGGAGAACCTGCCTGGTATAGTACATACGTACGGTACTTGCCGTAGCTAAAGGCCAACCCCAACAGAACGCCAACAGCAAGCAACAAACTCAAAACGTTGCTGCGTCTGTTTGGCTACAAGTACCTACCCGGGCCGGTACCGTAATTACTGCATCGTATCGTACCAAGTATGTACGTTAATTACCTACCGTAATTACCGCAACATCATCCATCGACAAACATCAAGACGCTAGCTAACTAACTAACTGCCGTAGCAGCCGTCGTCGTCGTCGTCGTTGTTGTCGTACCTCTCTGGGAGAAACGACTAGAGCAAAGTAACAACCTCATCATGTCTTGGAAGGCCGGATTATCACGATACCTGCCGGCGATGCGGTTCTTTGCGTGCCCGGAGAGTCCGTCCTCGATCGGTGTGCGGTAAGTGATTGTGTTGTTGTGTTATTTGTTGTCTGTCGATGTTGTCGGCAACCGAGGAAGAAGCGTGTTACGGAAGTTTGGGCCCCCTTTCTTGTCGAAGGCTCTCCTTCGAGCAAGAAGTCGGTGGCTGTTTTGTGCGATACCGTTCGTGTGCCGCTTGCCCTCTGGCGAGATGTTCTAACCCATTTCTGTTTGTGTATTTCTGTGCGTGTGTGTGTATGTTTATGTGTGTGTGTACGAACCATTGGTATTGCTTATTTTATGCATCACATAACCATCACCTACCTGCCCGTCGATCCTACGAATGATTGTTGTACCCCTGAAACAATCTATGTGCTCGACACCAACGACGAATCCTATCCTATCTCGTCTCAACATCGTTCCCCGACAAACAAAATATCACGATGATGAATACGTACCGTACCGTTGTACCGTACCCACTCCCAATGCCCTCGTCCGCGAATCGCTGCATACACATCGCAACAACAACGTCAACCGTCAACAAACAATAATTCCAAACAACTACAGCAACTGGTACGTCAAATACCACAACGAGCTCAAACACCTGAATCCCAATTTCCCGTTGCTCCTGCGAACGGCCGAAAACTGCATGCCGGCCGTGACCACCGAGTTGGAGTGGACGACCGATCACCTCCTGCAGTTCATGATCCAGACGGGACGGTTCCGAAACTCCAACGGGACCATCGCCGAGGACCGCGTCGAGGCCGCCAACGCCTACCTGCAAACGGACTGGGAAAAATTCGCGGCCGCCCGGTTGGCCCGCAAGGGATTCGATCCGTTGCGGCCCTCCGCGAAGATCTCCGCGGGGACCTCCGACTGGACCGACGACGCCGCTCTGGCGAGCGATTTGTCGGAATACTCGGCCATGAAGGCGGCACTCGACGACCAGATGGCCGTCATCAAAAGCGGACCTGACAAGGAATACACCCGCGGGGTCAACGCGCTGTTGATGGCCCAGCGGGTCGATCTGTGGTGCGCCGGAGAAAAGGAGGTCGAGCTGGCCGTCCAGCACCTGTACAAGCTGGGGCGGCTCCTGAACGAGCGGGAGTGCGTCTTTCCGAAGCACATCAAGGACTTTTATCCCGGAGTCGAGGACATCTAATGGAATTGCATTTGATAGATTGAGCACAAGGAAAAAAAAATTATAGCAAAAAACAAACCGAAATGAAACGAAAAAAAAAGTAATCAAACACGGAATGCCCTCGTTGGAAAGAACCAAAACCGAGGACATGCATAACAATCATGCAATGGATCTCGACTTTCGAACAGTACCGAACAGTACCAACAACTATGATATTGTAACACATACTACAAAAAAGACGCTACCATGTTGTTTCAAACAGTGATGATACGTGTTGCGCCAAATACGTACACGTAGCCATGGTCTAGCACTAAATAGTATTCCTTCTTTCATCTTGTGTGTCGGTTTGCGTTGCGCCTTTGTGGCAATCAGCAACCAATTGGATCACGAAACAAAACAGCACACATGCAATGCCTTTGCTGCGATTATATATTATCAGAAACTACTCTTTGACGCTGATGAACGTGTTTCCCTGGTGAATAGACTCCGGAAGAACAAGCGCTCTGACCCGTGTGTGTGTGTGTGTGTGTGTGTGCTTATCATCCATCCGTGTTCTCGTGCGAGAAAGACTTCGTCGAGAGTGGACGCTCCTCAGGCAAAGAGCGCCATGCCCAATGTCCGAGGCAAAGAGTGCAATGTCCGATGTCCGATGCACAATCTATCGCCCTGCCGATATTCGGACCAACAGCAATCCCCCCCCCTGCCCGCCCCTTGAAAAGGCATTGTAGTAGGTGCGACAATCGTCTCCATATACCAAGCACGGTCGGTATGTATATGTAGTAGAGCTGACCAATGGATCTTAGCGTGGATCACATTGCACTGTACTATGCCGTGGCTGTTATTCTCAGTTGCCGTAGTACTATGATACGAAAGATTCAATCATGCTCGACCGAGCGCATGCCATTTATCCTTAGGTTGCCAACAATGAATCGCTTGCACGAAAGAGCGAGCTTGTTGGTGAATGTTTCCATCCCGTCATTGTTTGTTTCCCAACAAATACTATTTGAATTTTGGGGGGACAAGGACTACGTGTACCAGTATTGGCCTCTCGAGCGTATAGGGAAAATGGAGCAAGCTATGTCGATGTCCGTCCAAGCTTTCTACTAGTACTAATGGTAGGTTTCAACTGGTGCTACTACTAAAACTACACAGCACTCACTGCAACAAGGACTAGTTCTAATTACTCCGAAAACTAGGCAGCAGACTTCGGTACTAATTTCATGCGTCTCGATACTTTCTTCACGACAAAGCAGAGAGGCTCTTGTAGTAGCATTGTTGTTTGGTTCGCTTTTGCCTACAGTATATTATAATTATGTATATAGATGTCTGTGAATGAAAGAAGTACAGAGCAGTATAGTGTGTTACGGATGGATGACCGAACGTAGATTTGTTTACAAACGGGAACATCAGCACTCATTGATTTCTTAGAACACCAGTCAATAAGATGAGGTTCAAACCCATTGCCTTCTATTTCAGGCACAGTTGTGTAAATCTCCCTCATGACTTTTGACCTCATCTGTATGAGATTGCCTTCTTTTGTCCATGAAAATAAATTAAGCCGCTCCAATTTGATAGCCCATTTGTACAATTCCTTCTCTGCAACTAATGGTATGCTATGATTACACATAATTTTCATTCACTTGATCTTGACCTTCAGTTTGTCTGATACATGCCTTCTGGCACTGGGTGTCATAATTGCCATGTTTGAACCAGAAGGAGAATCATCGACAGAAATGTTGTTACCTTCTCTATTGACACTCAGAGAGGGGGGCAATTTGCTGTCAATTACTTCTTCCTCATCGTAATCATTATGAGAAAACAAATCATCATCACAAACAGAGACATTGTCATCCTCAATGTTTGATAATTCCTGGCCAATTAAGGCACGCTCCATTGATTCGACAGAAGGGTCGTACATAACTTGATTGTCGCGCAACTCTGGTACTAGGCCACTGCTCAGTGGACCGTTACGGGTGTTCGTTAAACCTAATTTATCACTAGCATCCTGTGGCTTCTGTGATTTTTGGATGATTAGGGAAGATGCAAAATCATCTACCCCCGAAGATTCCTTGTAATAAGAATAGCATGATTTGTTATGTGAAATATGGCTCAGAAGAGCAGGTGAAACAACTACTCCCGTTTTCTTTCTTAGTCGCGCTGGAAACAAGGTTGGTTTCATCTTCTTGGTAACCTTCTTCTTTCCATAACCAGTAGTGATCAGAGGAGAGTCCAGGTAGCAACATTTACAATAAACCTGATTTTTTGGAGTGTAGACCATCGTTAGTATACAGTAATAACAATAAAAATGAGGGGCCAATTGAGATTGTGAAATTGTGACCATGCACTATTTGTTTCAGGCATCAATTTCAGTTCCAGGCCACCAAATCAGAAACTAATGCTAGTGGGGTAGAAAGATGTACTGTGCGACAAAATATTCTGAGTTTGATATTAATTTCAAAAAAATGGGTGAAATTACAATGGGGGACCGGTGGAGTCTAGCCCACATATGTGCGTGATTCCCCAACAACCCCAAATCTCGTTTGTGTGACGATTCCTGTTAATTTCCTTTTGAAACTGGCTGTTGAGCTGATTTGTCCAAAGGCGAAGAAGAGCAACGTGATCTGTAGCTGCAGGCCGGTTGAGGTGATGTTCATAAGCGCGCCGAGTGATGGGTTTGCTGGAATTGGGATCTAGAGCAGGTGCTATATCCAGGAGTTCTGTTCGTAGGCTTGCGACCAGTTTCTTCTTGTCGTCTGTGGTGAAACCAAGCCAATGTTTCATACCATGCTTGGAGAGTACTGACCAAACTGGAGATGGTAACCTGGTGCTTGGGTCTGGTGTTCTTCCAGCTTTGTACACAGCATAATCTTGATAATCACCAAAAAATTCAATAGGGGGCAAACAGGGAGATGTATCGTCTGTGATGCCGGAATATGTGGAGTGTGTCATAGATGAAAGGTCATGTGTATGTGCCTTGACAGAGGCTTGACTGCTTGGCTGTGTGAGTGATGCCTGAGAATCCAATCGGGTGGCCTCTAGAAGAAGAGTGTTCTTAAGGTCACTGATAGCAATAGCTTCATGTTGCCGGAACCGGATCATATCATGTGACTCAGGTGGATCGCTAACCTTACAGAATTGCTCAATGAGTTGGAAGCTGCTGCTGCATTCTTTGCATAGATGAGTTTTGACAGTATCATAGTCAAGTGGTCGCTGCGGGTCCCGAAGTTTGTTAAGATGCTCTAACTGTGCAAACCATTGAGTGATAAATTTCACTTTGGAGTCCTTCCATGACCTCAAATCGATATCCAGTAGCTTCTGCATGACAAGAGAGGTGTCATATACCTTGGACTTGGATTTGTCGTGTAGAGATACAAAATCAAAGAAGGCTTGCCGTCCATCCCTTGTGCCCGTATGGCTTAGCACGCATGAGGAGGAGAGATCACTCTGGAACACATGAAGGACGATGGTCCAGAAGAACGCACATTGTTTGTCATGAAGTGCCTTGGTGTATCCTGTGAGGGGGGGGTCAGGCCACTTGGGATCAAGGAATGTAGCAATATCAATGTCCGCTGTTTCCAGTTTGGCCTTAAATTTTACAAGCCAATGTTCGAACCTTGCGTCATTCTGCAGAATAGGGAAAGTGGTTTCATCTCAAGATTTCCTGATCCAAGATTCGTATCTTAACTGATCCATTGGCTTTGCTGATTGGTTAGTTGCGTCACCATCTGATCTGCGTTCATCTGTTACTACTCTATCGGCCGTGGAGTCGCGTCTAGCCCTAACCATTCCACTCCAGTATTCCTTGAAGGCCTCCTTAGTGTAATGGACTCGATTCTCCCAGTCTAAGCCTTGTTCGGTGAGAAGTCGTCCAAAATCAACAAATCGTTGTAGTTTTATCTGGACATGCCGGGTAAGGGATACTCTTGTTCCTCTATCTTGATATGTTAGGCCGTTGATCTCCTCTATGAATAGGAAATTCGACCATGTTGTATACTGACCAGCAATGAGTGCGTCACAGAGGGTGCTGTTGGATTCCTTTGGGACATCAAAGGAATCATGTAGAAAGGTGGCAAGTTCTTGGTCGAATGAAGGGAAGAGATCTGAGATGGAGACGTTGTCCTCCTCACCTTCTTGATCTGTATCATCCTGTTGGCCGGTGGGCATGGTTGCAGGTGGTGTTAAAGGTGATCGGGTTGCCGCGCTACTAGGATGGAGGGAGAGGAAGCGTCCGGTGGTCTTGCTTCTTGTCCTTCCTCCTCGAGGATTGCTCATATGTTTGTTGCGTTTTTAGATCAGAGAATGGTTGTTCGTCGTCGTATCCTTGGTAGGTAATCGGATCAGAGAAGCATCAATCGTCGCCGTAGCCGTTCGTTCGATGATCTGCTGTTGGATTGTCTTTTGTTGTCTTCTTCTCTGCAAGCTTCAACAAGCTTGCGACTGTTAATCTGTTAATTTCCTTTTGAAACTGGCTGTTGAGCTGATTCGTCCAAAGGTGAAGAAGAGCAACGTGATCTGTAGCTGCAGGCCGGTTGAGGTGCCGGTCTGTTGTGTTCTAATATTTCTCTGATATCCACTACGATTGAAGGCTCGGCGTTCAATCAGATCTATTCTGACTACCAATGGGCTCAGTCAGTTAGATCTTAGGCTTGTAGTTCTACAGTGGGACGCAAGGACGTCCGATGCAAGCTTTAAGGTTGAATAATCAAATAATCTAAAAGTGTGCGCTTTAGCTTGCTGGGGAGCAAGATAGCACTTTAAAGCGTGCTGCCGCTAATACAGCACGGTGGAATTACGAGTATTTGCATGGTAAATTACCGTGTTGTTGGAAATACAACATGGTATACCATGTAATTCGTGTTGCCGCTAATACAACACGTATTTTGTGCAGCAGAGACAAGTTTGTGAACACAAGGATCGAACCTCTGCTGTCTTTTCTTGAAAACAAAACACTTAACGAGATTGCTAGCATATGCTAGTTTCTGCGTGTGTTCTCTCTTTGATCTTTAAGTATCGAATAATTCGATCGTACGAGTGACGATCATTTGGCTCGCAAGATTAAGCCATTTGGTCAATAATGAGACACTTGGCTCACAAGATCGAGCCATTTGGTCAAAAATGAGATATTTAGCTCACAGATCGAGCCATTTGGTCCATGACGTTAAACATCATGATTTGCGTGCAAGTAAGCTGGACGCGTGCGAGTAAAGAATGAGATACCACTGTACCATTGTTACATACTTCTACGCCGGACATGAAAGGAATTTAATAATTCCAAAAAGCACTTCATTCCATATTAACAAACGTCACGTTGGTAAAAGAAGAAAACCTGTCTTTCCCCCATACTGAAGACCCAATATTACCAGTCCGATTTCCAGAACTACAAGATAATGTTGATGTAGATGAGCTCCACCATGGTGAATGGTGGATTAATACTTGGGAAAAGAGATGCAAAAGAGATCTGAATGAGATTTTGGTGCCTATTATTCTCTACATGGATGGAATCGCAATTGACAATAGTGGTCAAAGTACTCTTACCCCACTGAACATGACACTTGGCATATTCAACACCTTAACTCATAACTCTCGGCCAGATGCAGGTGTAAGGGGAACTATATATTTTCATTCAACAGGTTCACGTGATAAAGGCAACAAATTGATTAACAATGTGAACAATATTCACTCTGGCCTCTGTTTGGCTCTTTCATCTTTGAAAGATGTCTGTAACGTAACGGATGGTATTGAATGGTCTAATTTGCCTTGGAACAAAAAATTGGCCTGTTTGAATGAAATTTGTGGTTGCTTATTTCATAGGCGATACTCCCCGGCACAACCAACTTTGTGGACATTATCAAACGGCCACTACAAAGATGATCTGTAGGCATTGCAATTGTCCCAGAGCACTTGGTAACAACTATTGTGTGAATGTTCTGAAGGTTCCCGTTTCAATTAAAAGTGGGGACATGCAGGTGTCTAAGCATGAAAATGGGGAAGAGTATTGATCCGTTCGGCTATGGAAGATGTCCAATTTTACTGCTCCAAGATTGGAGGAAGGAGTGAATGTTGAACAGTATTTCAAGAATGTCTCCCATCACCGTGTTCATAACGGTAACACATTTTATGATCTTGATTTTGGAGAAAACCCTCATAATATTCATATAGCGTCACTGGGAGAGAGACTCCATATGCACCAACTTGGTTGCGCAAAGCAAGCAGCGGAGACTTTCCGTGAGGATTTTTTAGGTAATAATATGCGGCTACTAGGTGACATGGACCGTATAGTAAGTTACTATGGTGCTGCTGTTAAGAGGCAATTCAATCATGATTTTCCGCGGACCAATTTTTCTGAGTCGATACATACAGCAAAGAAGGAGGGGAACTTGTACATTTGCATGGTTTCCATTCAGATGCTTGCACTTTTGTCAGCTGAAGGTTGCCAATTGTTGTTGTCCCAATGAACATCAACCAAAGTTGACAACCCAAACCCCATACGACGATATTTGTCATACCTCTTGTGCTCCGTGGATCCACAAAGCGTGTTGGTCGCCGCAGCCGGAAGAACCACGTCGCAACAAAATTTGAGAACATCTGATGGAAACCAGTGCGTTTTTCTTTTCATCCCACTTCATGTAAGGCAAACCATTCCTACTAAGGCAAACCATTCCTAACTGAAATCGAAAACTGAGACCCTGCTGACCGACCGCCCTCTGTAGGATGACTGGCTCCTGTAAAAGATTTGTGATGAAACAGATCAAATTCACGGTCAAGTCAATCAATAGTGTAGTATTCCATTACTTGCTTGCAGGTTTGTTTGATTAGCATGGATTTGATTTGTTGGGTTCTCTTTGCAGGAGCCTTCACTTCACTTTTATGGTTGCTCTCACTTGCTGCGGAATCCCATCCCATTGGAGGACCAAATAATCTCATGTACTGTGATAAATGAAAATACATGTGATTCTTCACCAGATTGTTACCCTCTCCCTTACTTTGGTGTAGGTAGTTATTTATACAGTTAATAAAATGAACAACCATCTTGTCAAGATTTAAAACACCCTTGTTGTCTTCTTTGAAAACCTCATCAAATGTTCCAGCATATTTAAGGAACTCTTCCATACCCAACAACAACTCAAGGGTGTAGATACGCTCATCAATTTCTTCCTCACACTTTTGGCTCCTATTCTCAAGATTTGTTGTTGTTCTTGGGAACAACAACAATTGACAACCTTCAGCAGACAAAAGTGCAAGCATCTGAATGTAAAGCATGCCAATGTACTGGTTACCTACCTTCTTCGCTGTATGTATTGACTCAGAAAAATTGGTTCGCGGAAAATCGCATTTGGATTGCATCTGAACAGCACCACCATAGTAACTTACTATACGGTCCATTTCACCTAGTAGCCGCGTATTATTACCTAAAAAATCCTCACGGAAAGTCTCTGTGGCTCGCTTCGTGCAACCAAGTTGGTGCATATGGAGTCTCTCTCCTGGTGACGCTAGATGAATATTATGTGGGTTTTCTCCAAAATGAATATCATGAAACGCGTTACCATTATGAACACGGTGATGGGAGACATTCTTGAAATACTGTTCAACATTCACTCCTCCCCCCACAGTCAAGGAAGTAAAATCAGACATCTTCCATAACCAAACTGATTGATACTCTGCCCCACTTTTGTGATTCGAGACATGCATGTTCCCGCTTTC
Organism: Pseudo-nitzschia multiseries; assembly: GCA_037355745.1. NCBI lineage: Eukaryota > Bacillariophyta > Bacillariophyceae > Bacillariales > Bacillariaceae > Pseudo-nitzschia > Pseudo-nitzschia multiseries. Next base: position 4,700,897 of record CM074785.1, on the reverse strand, counting down.
AATTGAAACAGGAATCTTCAGAACATTCACACGAGAGTTGTTACCGTGTGCTCTTGGAAAATTGCAATGCCTACAGATCATCTTTGTATTCGCTGTTTGATAATGTCCACAAAGTTGGTTGTGCTGGGGAGTATCACCTATGAAATATGCGACTGCAAATTTCATTCAAACAGACCATTTCTTCTTGTTCCAAGGCAAATTAGACCATTTGATACCATCCGTTAGGTTACAGGCGTCTTTTAAAGAAGAAAGAGCGCAATGAAGGCCAGAGTGAAGATTGTTCACATTGTCAATTAATTTGTTACCTTTATCACGTGAACCCGTTGGGTGAAAATATATAGTTTCCCGAGCATCTGGCCGACAGTTCCGAGTTAAAGTGTTGAATATGCCAAATGTCATGTTCAGTGGGGTAAGAGTACTTTGACCACTATTGTCAATTGTGATTCCATCCATGTAGAGAATGATAGGCACCAAAATTTCATTCGAATCTCTTCTGCATCTCTTTCCCCAAGTATTGATCCACCATTCACCGTGGTGGAGTTCGTCTATATCAATATGGCCTTGTAGTTCTGGAGACCGGACAAGTAACGTTGGGTCTTCAGCATGGGGGAAAGACAGGTTTTCTTCTTTTACCAACGTGACATTTGTTAATAGGGAATGAAGTGCTTTTTGAAATGACCAAACATAGATTTCTTTACAAACGGGAACATCACTAGTTGTTGATTTCTTAGAACACCAGTCAATAAGATGAGGTTCAAACCCATCACCTTTTATTTCAGGAACAGTTGCGGAAATATCACTCATAACTCTTGACCTCGTCTGTACGAGGTTGTTGCCTTTCATCCATGAAAATAAATAGAGATGCTCCGATTCGATAGCCCATTCGTACAATTCCTTCTCTGCAACTAGTGGTATGCTATGATTCCGCATAATTTTCATTAGCTTGATCTTTACCATCAGTTCATCTGATACATGCCTCCTGGCACTGGGCATCATAATTGCCATGTTTGTATCACGATGGGAACCATCACCCTCAATGCCATTGCCTTCTTCATCATTGACACTCAAAGAGTGGGGGGCCTCTGTGCTTTCCCTTCCTTCATCCTCATCCTCATCATTAGGAAAGAAAAATTGTCCTCAGATACAGTATCGTTGTCATCCTCTATGTTGGTTAATTCCCGACCAATCAAGGCACGCCCAATTGGTTCGACAGAAGGATCGAACATAACTTGATTGTCGAGCACCTCTGGTAATGCACCGACACTACTCTGTGGACCGTTACGGGTGTTCAATAGACCTGATTGTTGAGTAGCATCCTGTGACTTCTGTGATTTTCAAATGAATACGCAAGAGGCAAAATTGACTACACCCGAAGATTGTTTGTAATAAGAATAGCATGCTGCGTCATTCAAAATATGGTCCAGCAGACTGGGAGAAACAACTACTCCCATTTTCTTTCTTAACCTCGCTGTAAACAAGGTTGGTTTCATCTTCTTGGCGACCTTCTTCTTTCCCCTACCTTTAGTAATCAGAGGAGAAGTCAAATTGCAATGTTTACAATAAACTTGATATAAAGGAGTGCAGACCATCGTTACTAGCAACGTCTTACGATAGCCAGTAATAACAATAAAAATGAGGAACCAATTGAGATTGAGAAATTGCGGCCATGCACTGTTTGTTTCAGGCATCAAACTCAGTAACATGCCACAAATTTGGAAACAGATGCCAGCGGGGTAGGAAAATGTACTCTGCATCAAAATATTAGGAGTTTGACATTAATTTCAATAAGTAGGATGAAATTACAAAGGGGGACCAATGGAGTTCGGCCCAAATATGCGCGTGATTCCGAAAGAACCCTGAATCTTGTTTGTGTGACGCAGAATATGCCAAAAAAAGAGCTAGAATTAGTCTCCTGTAGACCTAGCTATTTCTTCCTAGTAGAGAGCACACCATGATGAATGTCTAGGCTGTTGGGGCCAAAATGGCCACAAAACAGGCAGTTTTCCACTGGAACGTAGTGGAAACACCAAAAAAAGGTACTCACAAAACAGCAGCCCAGCACTCACCATTTTGCTATATTGACCTACCTAGTAGCGAACGTGCTGCATCCATTCAGACCCTTCTGTAGAAACTGTTCCCCAATCATGGTGCTCAACAGCAGTAACTCGAACTTCGGGGTCATCAGAATCAAAAGATAAATCACACCCTGCCAGAAGTACGAGTGCTGTGAGAATACACTTCCATTGGAGATGGGCCCCATGCGCCATTCTGCTCTTCGTATGGGTAGTATTGATTGTCACCAAAAGAGACATGATGTGGGTCTTGAGGAGGAGTAGGAAATGCTTGAGAGCCTCTTTCAGCAAGAGTGGGGCGCTACTCATAGGATGGCGAACTGGTAGAAGGGGGACGTGGTGTGACGTGGTGGTTTTTGCTTCTCATATCACGGCTCGCATGAATGGCACGGTGCCAACTTGCGTTCCTTGTATTGGGGCTTCTCATATTGCGGCTTGTAGGATGGAATTTCACCAAAGGAGAGCAGATGGCAAGGTTCTTGACGAGGTGGTGGCTTGCGCTCATATCACGGCTCATAAGACTGAGTATGTGGGGGGCGTGGTGGCTCGTATCGTAGCTTGCAATCCTTGGGGCCAGCAATTTGACCGTTGCAGTCCTCGTATCGGCCGCTGTGATCCTCGTAGTATTGCGGTTGACGAGGATGATTGTATTGGTGTTCTCGAGGGCAATCATATTGGGGTTCGCAAGGACATTCGTGAGGTTCTTGTTTGTATTGGGATTTGCAAGGACGTTTGTCTCGGGGTTCATAAGGACGTTCTTGAGGACGTTTGTATCGGGGCTTGCAAGGATAATCCTCATATTGCGGTCAATCCTCAGCAAATCTACCGCAATTGTTGAAGTGGGGCTTCTTGGACAGTGGCTTGGACGGTGGCACATCACGGTAGTCACGACACCAATCCAAGTTACAACGCGGATCAGTGAATGGCATAAGGACAGGGGAAGGCTCTTCCCCTGTAGCAAAAGAGATATTGGAAGGCAAGGCAGGGGGAGATTCCTTGAGGACTTCAGATCTTTGGGTCGCTCATCAACCCCAAAGTTCCCGCAGCACAATCTGAAGAAACAGATTCGTTGGAGTGGTCACCAAAGGAATGCTGGATGGAAACCGTGGGGGATTCATCCAAGAACAGAGCTGGAACTTGGGATTCTTCTGCAGACGAAGCTGGAGATGGAGGTGCAGGAGCCGGCACGGGAGCTGGAGCCAGCACTCAAATCTTTGAAGGGGATCCATGCTTGGCCTGAACAGCAGTGTCAACAGCCTGCTGATCTGGTAGGATGTAATTGGTAGTAGTATTGAGGTGAACATGACCTCCAAGCCCCTTGATAAGAGAAGCAGAAACACCAGCATTTGTGACCTTGGAGATTGACTCATGTCTTTTCCCATGGGCAGTACAGCGTTCAGGGTTATCATAGCCACTCCAGGTTGCAAATAGAACAAAAAAAATGTTGATTTTCTTACTCTTTCCCATCACCTGATTAGCTTTAGTAGGATTCAACCTCCAAGAACAGCCCTCTTTCTTCCAGATCTGCAAAGACAGAGAAAAAAGCAGCGCAAATTGGTTAGCTATGTAAAAAAAAGATGTGACACACAAAAAACAGAACCTTGCCTCTTTTTGTTTCTTGGAAGCCAACTTGCAAAAGATCCGGTTCACACCTTCACAATTATCAGGGACAAGAGAGAGTAGCTTGATCGTAGTTTGATATGTAGACATAGGATCCCCATTGTAAGGATACAGAGGAGTAGTTTTCTTGGTGTTCCGATCATCCAGGACAGGATTCTTGAGAGACAGACTTCTCTTCTTCTGACCATTGTAGTTTGCCTTGAGCTGGATGTATTCAATTCCCACAAACTGCCCCTCAGAGAAGAAGACACCGATTTCAAAGTCTTCCTTGATGATTGAACTTGGCTCGAGACATCTGTGAGTGGCCCATTTGGTCATGATGTTCTCCATTGCACACCAAACAAAGTGTTCTGGGTTGTTGAAGGGATCCAATGGGCTGTTTGGACCATTGATTGCTTTGTTCCGTTTTTTGTACCAATGCTTGTTAAAGCGAGCCTTGTTTGAACACGTGCCATAGTCTGCACTGTAGATTTTTGCAATTTTGAAGACATCCTTCCAGTAGGCTTGGAATCCGCCAGCTTTGTTGAAATCTCAGGTATGTGAGTAGGTGATTCTGTTCTTCCTGAAGGTAGCAAAAATACACCTGAACTTCATTGATACAACCCCTGATTGAAACTGAGCTTGAGCAAAAAGCTTTGAATCCTTGGATAGATCCATTCCCCGGTATTTCATCATGTAGACATCCAATGAGTGAATCAGCATGCACCAGTTGATGAGGGTTTTCTTGTTTTGAGCAATAGGGGCCCTTGTTAGAACATAGAAACGACATGTTTTCATCGTTGGTGCTTCTGGGTCAGGAATAAAATCAACAAGAGGGGCAGTTTCCGGATGAACAGCAAGTGATTTGAAGAATGCAGACTCCAATCTGTTTTTTCTTCTTCTCGTGCACCATAGTATTGAAGGTAAGTGTCTTGATCCTCTCTGTGGTGGTTCCCAGAGATGTGGGGTTCTCCTCCTTAAGTGCACGTAGAATGGCTCAAAGAGAGAAATTCCCTTCAGCAGCAGCAGCAGCAGCGGAATCACAAAGTCATTTTCAGAGTCAACAGAGAGTGCTGGAATTGTTGGCTCTGCTACAAAAGGCAGATGAAACTCTGCAACAGCAACACCAGCAGCAGCTGCGGCCACAGCAGTGTCCACCTCTCCACCAGCACTCTCTTCCTCTTCATCATATTATGATCCAGGAGCAACCAGATCCGGTATTAAAGGAGCAACACCTCTCCATCAGCACTCTCTTCCTCTTCATCATATTATGATCCAGGAGCAACCAGATCCGGTATTAAAGGAGCAACAGGATAGTCCAGTATCAAAGGAGCAGCCAGCACCAGCAATGAAGGAGCAACTGGATCCAGAATCAAAGGAGCAACTGGATCCGGTATCAAAGGGGCAACCAGACCTGGAATTGAAGCAGCCAGTGCCGGGATTGAAGGAGCAACCGGCGCCAGGATTTAAGGAGCAACTGGGGCAGAAAGAGGAAGGGTCCACTGGGTGTGCTTCTTGTTCCCGACTTTCCAGCAGTGGTGGTTGGAGATCCAGAAGGAGGGGGAGGGACCTTCTTCTCTGACTGCTACAGGTCAACTTTGGGTTGTTGTTGTTGTTGTTGTTGCTGCTGTTGCGTTGGTAGATGACCAAGTCCGAGACCAAATACCTTGAGCTGAAGCATTAGACTGAGGCCGAGGACCTGGAGCAACCTTGCCATTCCGGAGTGGAATAGTTCAAACGATGGTGTAGTTGCTGAAAAGGAGCAATTCCTTTGGTTGAAAGCAAAAAGAAGCACCATTGTCGTGAGTGATATGAATGAACAAATGATGACGACGATGATGAATCAAATCAAACCGAAGCAGCCTGAACACCCCCCCTTCCCCCTCCCCCCAGTAAACAAAGGACCCGCAACAACTTACAGTGTGATACAATGGGTTTCTTGTTGTTGTAATAGGAAAGGAAGCAGTGAAAAGGGTCTATTCCCATGGCTGGGGGAGGACACTGAAGAAATCCAGAGCAAAAGAAAAAGCACCCACCCCCCAATCCAGAGCAAAATCAGTAGAAGCACCACCCCCCAAATAGCTGCACCAACAAACAGCAGCAGCAAGCAACGGTGCCTAGTATCAACAAGAACCTCCTCTTTTCTTCCTTTTGTGCTCCTCTCCCTTACAACCATGGTATTACATATTATAATACTATTTACTAACTCTCCTCCTTGATCTCCTCCTCATAGTACTAGTACTATCTGGTGGGGAGGAGGAGGAGTTTTCTTTAGGCTGCTTCCTGCTTTTTCCGAGGGCCCGCTTGGAGTCGAATTGGTTGGCACGTGGTGTCAACAAGAACCCCTCTCTAAAGAAAAATTCGAGGCGCTCTAGTACCGTTCGTACGGCAGAAGTGAAATAGTTTTGTTATGACTCTGAAGTAAGAATGACAACAACAAGAAGAAGTGTTTCTTGGTTTTCACAAAGAAGCAATCGGCACGAGTTGTGGTGACTTGGACCGAACCCATTATTAATAATTATTGTACTTCGCAAGTCTTACCTCGTACTTCTATTATTTTTTTAGAAAAGGTTCCCTCCCTCCCGTCCCCGGCACTTTCCAATAGTCGAAGTAGTATAGATGGGATGGATCTACCGTACTACTCGTGAAATGTATCATTGATAATTTTCTACGGAAAGAGAGAACCCCGAATTGCAGAGCATCATCGTTGGCAATTACGAAGATCGTACGGTACTGTACGTGATGGTCATATTATTTTAATAGTGATAGTGAGAGTGACACCAGTGTCTGTGATTACCGCACTGCTGTAGTGAAGACAACGCAATACGTACGAGTACGTAACTTACTCGCTCGTTCCAATCTACCATACCATCACGCCTGGTACAAACTATCAACACTCCGCGTCAGTCCTAGTAGACGTCCTCTCTTTCTCCGGCAGGTGGAAGAAAAGAATGAAACGAATGAGCACGAGGCATGAGAAGGAACGAAAGAATTGCAGGCTAGGAAGTAAGTAAGACTTACTTCAAGAAGAATCATTCCGGAACTGTTTTGAAAATTTCTCTACATGAAACCATTCACAAACGAGAAGAACCATGAATTGTAAAGAATGTCAATCGTAATTACCGGTAGGTAGCATACCGGTAGCATAGTGTGGTTGTTTTGAAAGAAGGTTTCGAAAAAAAAGTTGGTTACAAGTTACACGTATTTCGTATGATGTTGCTCAAAAAAGTGAATTGAGCTGTTTCTACAGAACCGTTTTGTTCGTACCTATTTAGGTAATCTTACTTGTACTCGTAGTTACGGAACGAAAAGGAACGATAGAATATTTGCTTCCGAAATGTACTAAAAGGTGCACTAAAAGGTGCACTATTTGTGTCTCGTTCAATCGCTTGTTCGTACCGGTATGTGCCTTGCACATTACATCATTGTTATCCGCTCTTGACTCGCATTACTAGGGCACGAACCGAAGCGTACATTGGTGCTGATGCTACACTCTGGTGGTCTTGCTGGCTATTGCTCCTCCTTTGCCCGCTGAGTACCATGATCGAGCATAACCATACGCCAAGTTGACGTATTCCGGAAAGGTTTGGTAACCATCGTTGGTGCTACCGCTACCGGTACTGTCACCGGACGATATGGACGGAATCATGTTGAGTCCACCCGAAACCAAGGCAAATGCCAAGGCGGTAGCCAGTGCCATGCTCAGCAGAGCAACGGCAGCCTTCGCGAGCGGGCTCTTGCTCCAAGGCCGACTCTTTTTCGGAGTTTTTTGCTGCGGCATCAACATGGTATTGTGCGATGAAGAGCGATTCGTTGTCGACGAGTCGCTCTTATTCGTGACGTTTTTCTCCACCGAAGTTCCCGCCTTCCAACCCGTCAAGTCGTACCCGTTGCTCTCCATGAGATTGACGACGTTAGGGTCGGCGAAGATGGGCCGGGCAAGATCCAGAGCCCGGGCCACATCCCTGGCAACTTCTGTGATCCTTTCGTCATCGGCACAGAATCCGAGCAAAACATCCCGGTGGGGTTCTCCCGCATAGGTAGGGATGCTCAATAGGCATTCCCCTTTTCCCGAAGCAGGTTTGCCAGCTCGGTTGTTGATGTTGATACGCGCCCGCGCCCTGTCGACGGCACGCAGTGGTCGAGAGGCGCAGGCTTTTTCGAGACTCGCAGTCCCAAAGTGTAGCTGCCCGGTGCGGTCGATCAGAGCCCTGCAGCCTCCGGCCTTGAAAACACCGGCCTTGAGCTTTTCTTCAGTCAAGGTTTCGGGCGTGATCTGGTCCAACACATCCTGGACCGTGAGCTTTAGTTCTGGGGGATTGTTGCTGTTGCTGTTGCGCTTGAGTTTTGTCGATCCCCCCAAATCAAAGTCCAACGAGAGCAGTTCAAACCGGAGCGACGAGGGATCTACCAGGAGAACGACCAAAGAGAGCAGATCCGCAGATTTCTTCTGTCTGTTGCCGAGCCAGCCACTGCCTTTCGAAGAACCCGACGTTTCACTGTCACCTCCTTTCCTGTTTCTGTTTCTGCTTCTGCCGTTATTTTTTTGGCGGGGACTCACGTCTTCAAAGTCGGATCCATCCTCGTTGGCTCCCTCCTTGATTCTGGAGAGCGATGTTTTGTTGCCGATTCGCTGGGCGGAAGCAACATCTTGATAGCTGTAAACGCCAGAATCTCCGGCATCGCTCTGGTCGTAGGAAACATAACTGCGGTCATCGATGGGCTGCCCCTTGCCCTCTCCTTCGCGAGCCAATTTCTTGCGCCGTCTTCGCTTCTTTCCCCCAAACACCTTCTTGATGGACGCACCCAGCTTTTTCAGGCCTTTCTTCTTGCTTTGGTGCGACTCGTCGCTCGGGATGTTGGGATCAAACGTTACGTTCATGTTGTTGTTCCTGCCAGTCATTCTGCACAGTTTTCCGTTCCGTTCCGCTGCGATGTGTTTGTTTGTTTGTTTGCGCGCCTCTCACGTTCGTCTCTCACGTTCGTGGGCCCGTGGCTGAAGTGCAACTCTACTAAGAGGTGACAAGATCCACACAACTCACAATGTGTGCACGGCGAACAAAAATGACCTCGTTACAACTCCTGCTGTTGCCAACGCTTGTTTGCATTCACTGGAACTTTTATTCGTTCCGGTAGAAATAGAAGCTTGAGCGTCAAGCTTATGGCACCTGATAGCCGGTATATATTCCAAACAAACCTTGCGAGTGCTTCAATGTAACAGTATTATTACACGAGCCGTCACCTAACAATTGTAAAGATCGCCGCACGAAACCGGAAGCTGCCGCAGTTTTTTGTGTGGGGAGAAAGGACGAAACCTGTACGATAGTTTTAAAAGACTTTATTACTACGAGCAACCTTGCTGGGAAGCAGTTTTGTTTTGCGTTCCGTACCGTTCCGTACCGTTCCGTACCGTACCGTACGAGTACGGTACAGATAGTTTTGAAAATTACTGTATCAGTACAAGTTGTACCAGTTAATTCTACAGTGCGTTACTTCGAGTACGGTAAGAGTTCTTACTCGTACACCATTGAATCCTAACGTACCGGTACGAGTAAGACTTACTCGTACCGGTTCGTACGGATATCATACAAAAATCATAAAAAATGAATCAGCGTCACCAACTCAAACGCTCGTAACGGCGATCTCGTTTTGAACGTTTGGAACGTTCGTTCCACTGGAAGGCGATTATAAAACGATACATAGTATTCATGATGGGGCATTTCTAACGTACCAAGCGGTCCAATCAAAAAGTGTTTTTAGATAACCGTCTCAGTCCGTCGTGACGCATGACTCGTTACACTCGTGAGTCATAAGAAACAACAAACAAACACAAATACAAAAAATAATAATAGAAGTAATACAAATACCGGTACATTACTCCTACGGTACAAGTACTACAAAATTCCCATGAGCTTTTCGCCCGGCTCAGCGCATTAAGTAACAAAAAACAATTCAACGGAGACGGTATTATTACGAAGAATTATTTATGGCTTCTAAGATGATATTCTTGTTCAAAGTTGTATCTTCGACAACATTTTAGGGTTGCAGAAAGAAAAAATATACAAGACTTACCGGTACTCATACCGGTACCGTAGTTTCTAATACTTCGTAGTAGAATTACTGTATTTTTGGTGACAAGAATATATAAGAAATACTCGGAGTAAAACGAAGTAGTAAAAGTAACATATTGAGGTACAGTAGTAGTAGTAATGGGACTAATAGTTGCAACAAGGAACGAATTGCACTGGATTGCAAAGAGTCTATTGAACAATGGCGAATTCGTCGTTCCTTCTCCTTCGCTCTTTTCCAGAGAAGCCAGCACATTCTGAAAAAAATAAACCAACCCTACCCTAGCAAGACTGATAGGAGTATATGATTCGTCCACGAACTCGAAACCCGTCCCACTGGATTGAAAGCTAGGCAATGAGTAGATTGTTGCCTCTGAATACTACTATAGTACGAGTAATCTTACGTGTAGCAGAACCTCAGCACTACTGATAATCTCTCGTTTTCATTAAAGATTATACCCGTACAACATGTGAATACGTATATATATACTTGTATAATACTATATATAGCTCTCAAAGCAGCTCGAAGCCTAGCTACTTTTACGTTTGTAAACAGTTATTTTGTACAATAGCCGGCAATAATACCGCAAGGACGACGCAGTGAAGCTAGAGGTTGCCAACCATTCCGAGTGCTGCAGAGTACTACAACAATTTATCTACATAGAAATGTTATGATTTCTTTCGAATTCCAAACTGTAGTATCACTATACATAATGGTTTGCTGCTTCCTCCTCCTCTTCCTCATCCTCCCCCGTTTCAACTAATGAGGAAGCTCCGGGTCGTATGCCATCTCGGAATCGCAGTCGAACTGGGGTTCGTCGGGGCGGTCCAGGACGCCCAGGTTGTACATGAGTTCCCGGAAGCTCCAGGCCCTCCGAAATGTCCCGCCGTAGGGCATCTGGTAGCTCCAGTAAAATAGTTCCACGCCGGCAACCTCCGCGGATTTTACCTGTCGGACGTAGGAAGCCTTCAATCCGCCGATGTCGTTGCAGGATCGTCGCACCGAGTGGTGGGAAGACGCGGAAAACTCGGCGCTCATGAGCTTGGCGGGGGCGTGTCTTGGTTTCGTTTTCGGTTTTGGTGCCTTTTGCGTCTTCGTTTTGCCGCCGACGTCGTCGCAGACGCGATTCATCGTCTCGCGGTAGAGCGTGACCCACTCGGAACACCGATCGAGGACCTCGTTTCGATGGTCGACGTCCCCGCAAACGTACGCGGAATCCTGGCCGTCTACGGTTCCGGAACAAATCGTCGACCAAGCGTGGTAGTGGTGAACGTCCAGGACCGCCCAGCTCGATCGCTCTTCGGCGGACGTCATCACGGGGCCGGTCTCCGCCTCCGCATCTGCATCCTCCGGAAAAGAAGCGCACCACCACTTGCCGATCGCCTCGATCTTGAGCGTTCCGTCCTCCTCCTCGCGCGGATCGAACGGGGGAAAGATGCTCTCGATGATGTTGGCCTGGAGCTCGATGCCGAGCGCCGGAAGCTTCGAGTTGCGAAAGAGGTCCACGGTGCGCTGGAACCAGTACAGAACCCGCAGGTGCGTCCCGTCCGGAAAGTCTCCCCCGAGCTGCCCCCGAAAGTCTGCGGCGAGGTCCGGGGGCAGTGGCGGCAAAAAGTTGTCGCTGTCGTCTACCTCAAAGTTGGACGACAGGTGGGCCGGCTCGTTCATGGGAGAGATTCCCCTCAATCCCGAAAAGGCCAGGGGATCCCGGACGCTCAGGTCTTCCATCCACGCAATCAGGTCTCCGATCAATCGGTGCCCGATGCCGAATCCCTTGCCGCCGCGTTCGCTGTGGGTGGAATCCACTCCGTCTCCACCGTGGGTCCAAAATCGAGGCCAGTTGGGCCAGACTCCCGAAAAGGTCCCGATGGAGGTTCCCCCCGGATGCGTGTGGACGTCTAGGGACGCCTTGATTCCGGCCTTGGCGCAGGACTTGAGCAGATCTTCGATGAGGGCCTTGGGAATGGCCGGCCAGAGGATGGGTCCGGTGGTTGTTTCGCTTTTCAGGTCGCCGCCGTCCGTAAAAAAAGGATCCTCGCAGGCAAATTCCTCCAGCAGCTCCTCGTCGGTGAGGGACGAGAGATCGGTGGAACGCGGATCGCTGTCGGTCCAGCACCAATTCATGGGAACCCGCACGGTGGTGATCCCCAGAGCCGCCATCCGCTGGAAATCGGTTTCCATGTCGACAAAGGAGGTCCGGTGGGCCGCAAACACCTCAATGGCGTGTTTCACGCTTCCCCCCCGCGTGACCTCGGGATCCATCAGGTTTCGAAACAAGTCCGTCTCGCTGTGCCACTTGGGTCCCGTGGTGGAGCCAACGTGCAGCGGGGGAAGGCAGGCGGCAATTTTGCTGGCATCGTCGCGAAACCCGGGGGTGGCAACCTCGATGGAATTGTGTGCGCCGGCAAAGAAGTAATCCTCCAGGGCCAGCCAGGACCCGAGATTGACCCCCGACGGGAGGGGAATCTTGGGGGCCTCCCGCACGGCAAACGGAACGTAGGGGTGCTCCTTGCTCAGCGCTTTTTCGTACGCGGCTTCCTGCTCCACCAGCAACTCGGTGTTGCGTTCCTCGGTCTCGTAGTTGTGTTCCTCGACTCCCTGAAAGACAATGATTGCCAGCAACAAGACTACCATGGCCAGCATCACGACCTTCTCGAGTGACCACGATCGGAAAAAGGAACCGGCGTCCCAGAAGCGATTCCGGTTCCGTCTTTCCCTGGCGCCGTTTGCCGAGGTGCCGACCGAGTCCTGGCCCTTGCCGTATGCCCCGGGGTGGTCCTCGTTGATTTCCGTGTAGTCGTTCTTTTTCATCATCAGAATGGGGAGCTTCGTGTACATTTTGGAAATGTTTTGTGCAGTTGTTGCGGTTTGCACGAAAGAGGGACAGAAGAAAGAAAAGAAACACTCGGGATCCGATGTGGTGCGGGGCGAAGAAAAGTTGTCGAATGCAGAGGATGCGTTTCTCGGGAGAAGACGAGTCCGTAAGGTTGATTGCGAAGTGCGCTAACGACGAACTACGACTTTGTATTGATCGATTGTAGTTGTTGATGGATGACTCTTTGATCTTCTCCTCGGTGAGAGGAAGTACCTATTGGACCTCTACCGTATGATAATAGTGATCGTACAGGCCAGATTGATTCAAATCAAGATGTACCGTACTACCATTCGAAATCCATAACGAAGATTGATGTCTACGTACCGTACGGCAATTAGTGGAAGAGGAACAATTCTCTATTTTCTGTCAATTAGGACTCCAAAATTCCATCTGTTTTGATGCAATTGCCGACAAGATTCTGTCACATTCGAAGGGTGGTCGGAGTATAGATGTACCTACTGGCAGCGCGTGGACGCTCTTCTTGTTGACGCACTAATACGGACTTTTTTTTGTTTTTCCATGCGCGCCGTCTTCGACCTACCGTACAGTACATACCAGTAGGACCGTATGATACGGTGCCGTACGTATCGTAATAACGCACTCGTAAGATTACCGCACCATCCAGTCTTTGAATGGGCGAAATTCAGATGATATTCAGTTCGGATAAGCTGAAATTCAATTGAATTTGAGAATGGAAGTTGAAATTGCATTTTAAAGTACGGTAATGCGGAAATAGAAACTTCATTATTGTTAGGTAAATGTTCAGTGTTGAGTTGAAATTCAGTTCTGATTATTGGAATACATGACAATTCGATTGCTCATTTAAGATGGATGAACAATTCTCAATTGTTATGGGATGCGTGGTACGATTCATTTAGGGAAGCTCTCTCTGTCTCAGACAACTCTAACGGACCGACGCAATTATTATTATGAATTGTCATTAATGAAGAACAAAATAATGTGGTCACAATGATGAAAGTTGCTCAAAACTTTCCCAATAAACTCTTAATGAATATTCCATTATGAGAGTTGTGCGTGCTAAGGCTCTCGCATCGTGTTCAATCTTTTGTGCGTGGTGTTTTTGTGTGCACTAGACGTTCCAATTGTATACCTTGACAAGCTGCAAAAGGCCCTGTTGACCAAGAACGATAAATGTTTTCAGGGGTCAACCCTGTTGCCTCATCTTTGCGCCACCTTCCACATCTCATGGTTGACCACAGTTCGCACTTCTCCATGCAAGGAACAATGCGTTTCCTCAAAATTGAACCCATCTGGGTCAACTTCACTGGGATCTGGTCTACCAGTACTAGACCTTCGTTCGGTTATTTCTTTCGTGGCGATTTTCTTAATTCCTAGGGACGCTTCCACAGCCCCTGCCAAACTATTTTTTTGTAGGCAATCTACTTATATGTCTAGGTGTACCGTACCTACTGTACACGCACGAAAAACAATCTGGTACAGGAAAAAGTTGGCGTTTCATAAAAGAAAAAAGAAATCAATTACTTGTTGTATCGTGTACGGTATCAACTACACCCAGCTGATTGTTCGAGATCCCCCGATATCTTACATCCCGAGGTTCTCCAACCATCGATCACTCTGTCCTTGGTTATCGCTTGCAGCAGCAGCAGCAGCGGCAGGCGTTGGTTGCTTGGTTTGTTCGTTTATTTATTTTGTTTGGTTCTTGACACCCTCGATGCGCGCGCGAATGGCATCCTGGTCTCCGAGGTATCGTCCCTGCAGGGGCGAGAAGGCTCCCTCCTGGGGGATGGGTTTCAGGTCGTCGTCCAATTCGTACACGAGTGGGGTTCCGGTGGGGATGTTGAGCTCGGCGATCTCGCTCTCGTCGATTCCGTCCAGGTGCTTGACGAGGGCCCGGAGGGAGTTACCGTGGGCGGCAATGACCACCGTTCGGCCGTCCGTCAATTCGGGTGCGATGGATTCCTCCCAGAAGGGAACGACGCGATCGAGGGTGGTGGCGAGGGACTCGGTGAACTCCTCGGGCCAGTCCTCCAGATCGGCGTATCGTTCGTCGTTGGAAGGGTGGTGCTCGCTGGTCTTGTCGACGGTGGGTGGGGGGACGTCGTAGCTGCGGCGCCAGACGAGGACCTGGTCCTTTCCGTACTTGTCGACGGTCTGCTGCTTGTCGAGTCCCTGGAGTCCACCGTAGTGGCGCTCGTTGATCTTCCAGGACTTGGTGACGGGGATCCACATGCGATCGGTCTGTTCGAGGACGTGCCACAGCGTGCGGATGGCACGCTTTTGCATGGAGGTAAAGGCAACGTTGGCCTTGATTCCGGCCTCCTTGATGAGCTTGCCACCGTCGGCGGCCTCGACGTGTCCGGCATCACTGAGGGGACAATCGTACCACCCGGTGAACTTATTGGCGAGGTTCCATGTAGATTCACCGTGTCGGACGAGGACGAGGGTGGACTTGTCGGCCTGTTGGGTGGCGGCGTAGCTGCACGCAACACACGAAACAAAGCGTAACAAAACAATCGAAGCAGATGATGATGAGGAACGCTGTAAACGAATACCGCAGCGGTGTGTTGTATGTGACAAAAGTTTCTGTGCAATCGAATGGAGTTGGGAAGGACGATGCCGTGTCGGATGGATTTTTTCCACCACATAACCCCCGTCGAATGGGATAGCACCGTGCTTTGCGCGCCGCCGGCACCGGGGCGTGCAAAACTAGATCAGATCCGTACTCAATCACTACATTCGCAACCTCTTCCATTGTTTGTTTCCTCGTTGTCGGTTGCGTTGTGTTGCGTTGTGTTGGAGATTTCGTTCCGAGCCGTTTTTTTGGTTTGCGCCGCATTTTCGTGCCGGGTTCGTTCGTTCGTTCGACGAGTGGGGAAGGAAGGATTCGCGTGCACGCGTTGGATCGGAATCCACAACAATCACGGACGTCCTCCTCCTCCTCCTACACAGCGTGACGTGTTCGATCCAATAATATCATCATCCAGTATTTGGTTCGATACCGACCGGCGCAAATTCGACACGGACAGATCGATCGGGATCACTCACTCTGGTGGAGGAGGGGGCACGGCATTTGCATGGGGTTTGCGTTTGGGACGGATCTGCCGAATGCCGTACATGTGTTGACACCCAACACAAAACTTTTGGGAAACATTCACCGGCCGGCCGGCCGGCCGTTTGCTTGCTTTGTTGCTGGATCGTTCCCCAGATCCGAACCGAAGTTCCGCGCCATTCATTTCATTCCATTACGCTTATTTCACATCATATCATTCCCAACGGCATCATCATCAGCAGCAGCAAGAAAAAGACTTCGTGTTCGGCACGTACCTGCGACGGAAGGCGGCGCGAGCGGCCAAGAGAGAACTGGATTTCGAGACGGCGAACATTCTATTGTTTCGGATACTGCTACTTTGTAAGATTGTGTGACGATCGACAATGTAGATGTGCCAGCAACGGAGGGAAGTGTTCGTACGGTACCGTAATAGGTGGGGGAAGGCTTGTTCACGGAATTATTAATTCTTGCAGTTTCGTCCAACCGGTAAGATTACGTAGTTTATGGCGTTTATGGCGAAGATTTATGGGGTGTAGAAGACAACCACGTGGGATTGCATGGTTTCCGGTACTTTGCAAACCCGAAGCGTCGTTTGATTGGTCGAATCGCGATGGGTGGTTCACCTCTTCGACTCTTTCGATTCGAAGGGGAAGGAGCACCCTCTCCGGGATCTGGCTGTCATCCGTGTCCCAGATGGGATGCGTCCCCATCCCAGATGGGACTCGACGGCGCGCCAACGGAAACGTGAAAGTCAGGTTTGCCACCGAAAGAGCGCCACAACATCCGTTCACGAAGCAGCCCGCTCCCGTTCTGATGCAATTCGGGAGCCAAAAATGTCCACCAAAAGTATCAAAGTTAGGCCAGGTTCTCTATCAGAACTGCGTACATGACTTAGTACCCGTAATTACCATACTTGTACTTTGTCTGCGTGTCTGTCGATTGTGCCCTACCGTACAACACTGAGAACTCGTTCTTCCTGTGTACTGGTAGATGGCACGAATACCGAATACGAGTACACATCGCGATCGACACAACTGCAGCATGTCAGTGATAGTACAACTACACAGCAGAAAGTGACCCTAGTTCGATCGGAACTCGGAGGGAAGGATCACATTAGCCAACAATATAGTACTGTACTGTAGAGCAGTTGTGGTTGTGGTTGTGGTAGTTGCGTGTGATAAACAAAAGATGGGGAAACAGAAAACCGAGAGGACCTTCTTGGTGGCAGCCATTGCCGTCCTCCTGGCGAGCAACGGCAGCGGGATCGTCGCTGTTGTTGCCACCGATGATGGCACCATCGTCGACAACGCCAGACCGCGATCGACTCTTGCCGCCGTCGAGGAAGAAAGGGTGGTAAATTCTGCCTTTCGATCGGCTCTGAGAGCCCGTCGAAAATCGACGCTCGAATTGCAGTTCCAGACGCAACACGTTGTCACCAAGCCCGTAGTTCAGACCCTGGAAAGTCAGCAGCACCAGCAGCACGGAATGCTCATCAAAGCCTCCACAACGACAGCGACAACCACAGCCACAGCCACAACCACAGCCACAACAATATCCACAAAGAAAGCCATTCCGATCTCGGGCATCAGCCAAACCCACACGGGTGCAGATGCTACCAAACCCATTCCAATATCGGCATCCCCCTCGTCTTCGGCTCCGGCTCCGAGACCAACAACGGGGACGAATATGAATATGAATACGAATTCGAATACGAATACAAATACGGAGTCCCGCCACCCAAAGTCTGCCAAGAGCTACAAAAGCCAGAAAATGAAAGACTACGACTATCCCGAGGACGCCTACTTTGCCATGTTCGACGACGAGAAGCTGATGATGGAAGTCAGGGGGATTGGGTTTCCGATGAGCATGAAAACCCGCCTCCCGACCCCATCCCCCACGACCCGATCCCCCACGACATCGGTGTCCCCACAGCAGCAGCAGCCATTGCCTTTGCCATCGCCATTGCCATCCTCGCAATCCCCCGCCTCGATAGTGGTGCCGAGCGCAAGCCCCAGACCGTCGCTACCGGTCGATCCCGCTGCGGCTCCCGCTGCGGTGGGGGTACCGAGCGCAAGCCCCGGACCGTCGCTATCGATCGATCCCACTCCCGCCGTGGCACCCTCCGCGGTTGCGGTGCCGAGCGCAAGCCCGGGCCCATCGCTCTCGGTCGCTCCCACTCCCGCTGCCGCACCATCGTCGGCAACGGTGCCGAGCGCAAGCCCGGGCCCATCGCTCTCGGTCGCGCCCTCGTCGGTGACGCCGCGTCCGACGATGGGCGGTTCCACACAGCCATTCTTCCCGTTCGCACTGCCATTGCCATTGCCATCGCAACCATCCACACCGACCGATGGCACCGGTAGCTTGCGGCCCACGCTTTTCCCCACGAGCAACGGCGACGCACCGTCTCCTCCGCCGCGACCGACGCTGCCACCCCGGACTCTGTCTCCCACGGAGCTCTCCGTAGTCGCCGGGCCGCCGTGAGTGAGGAGACGAAATTAAACGAGACGACACTGTCCGCACAAAACGCCGCCTTGGAACGGATGCTTGCGAACCATATAGCGTCTACGAAAAGCAACCACCGACACGACGGAAGGGGGAGGGGGGGGGGGGGTACCGGGGAAGGAAGGATGACAGCATTCATTCTCGTGTCGAAGACGCTGGCAAGATTATCTATCAAGGGAGTTCGGTACACGTACATCTACGTGTCGTCCGAATTGAATCGAAAGGCCCCCATGACATCACATCACATCACATCACATTACTGGAAGGCGGTGACAAAAAGAGGACCTACGGATCGATCCATTGCTTCTCACCGGCAAGCAACAACATGGGGCAAGGAATCGATCCATTGCGTTGCGATTTCGTGCAAAGAACAGAACGGGAAGAGCCGGGTTGAAATGCCGTGTGACACAACACAACACAACTCTAGTCTAACAGTATCCCCCAGAACTCGAACCATACAAGAACACTTCCAAACCATGTACAGTATAATACAACGACACGAATCATTGTAGTTTGGAAAGCAATGTTTTGGGTGGCTGTGTCGGTGTTTTGCAAACAAAGAATTGCAAGCAGCAAGAGGGATGACAATGCGTACCGTACGTTGTCGATGTTGGAAACAAACCATCCGTATTTCGACCGTCCCGACTCTGGAGAGTTGTCGGTTCCTTTTGTCACTCTTTCATCATCTCTCTTATTTACTCTAGCTAGAAGTTGAATGAACTATGATTCTAGATTCTATTTTCGTGAGACGAACCGTATCTGTAACATGTAGAAAACGGTTCGAACTATGTTTGGTACTATCTATTCGTTGACGTCGTGAATGGTTGCGAAGCTTTCGAATCTACGAAGGACAACGGGACCCATTTTTTCAATTCACTTCGACGAATTGAATACAGAACTAAAAAGGAATGATACGCTTCGAAAACCTTTCGAAAGGATTCAGAAAATACCTTGTGTTGTGTGACTTGGAGCGCGCACAACGGCCAACCGCTGTTGCTAGGCCTTGTAGGGAGATTTGTGGAAGTGAACGCAGACCCACTGTCCGTGTTCCAGTTTTTCCCAGACCCGTGTTTCGCTCTGCTGAACCGTCACCGGTGCCCCGCCCGGTGGAATCTGTTGCGTGAGTTTCACGTACGACAGGACGGCGGCGGTCGGGGCACCGTCCTCGTTGTCACCGCACCTGTTGCCCAGAAATTGAACGTGCGGTTGCACCATGGTCACATTGGTCTGCGACAAGGGGGGCGCTTGTCCCTCGTTGATTCTGTCGCGAAAGACGTCGAAATAATAGTGGTGGAATTTCTTGCCAATCACGACGTTTCCGTTGGATTCGGGTTCGATGCACGAGATAGAATCGGAGCAGAAAAAATTGTAGGCATCGACATCGAGCTTGACAATCGCATCGAGGAGTTCCTGGTTCATCGAGAGCAGTTGCGTTGCGAGTTGGGCCTCCACCTCGTTGTGCGCGTCGCTCGGAGAAAGAGACATGGTAGAGTTTCTTTGCTTCGGCTCTACGCTACGGTACCGTATCGTACAGCTGCTGTTCTGTTGCTTGGAGGGCACGGTTCTTCGGTTCGATTCTGACGATGGGGAGACACTGTGTCTGTTCGTTAATGAAGAGTGACCGGAGCGAAACGAAACGATTGCAGTCTCGCGACTTGTCTGAATTTGGCTAAGTTTGGGTGGAGCTTTGCATCCAGAAGCTATCTCAATCAATAATTGTTTCTGAGGCAGCCTTAGTTGTTGGCAACCACGTGACTCAAGTGCTGTGAATGAGACCTCTTCAGTTTAAATGATTCGGAACGGCAACAAGGATACCCGGTACAATACTGCCGTCTTGCCGCAAAATTGTCCGGCACGCTTTGTTCCGTACAAGGCTATGGGTGTTACAAGATACGAAGGACTTCGGTTCCTGTAGCGGGATAGAAAAACGTTGCGCTTGTATTTCCTTCATCAATGTATGTCTGTTGATACTTCCATTCACGTAAATACACACCTAGTACACCTTAACAATTTGTTTAGATTTATATTGATTTAGACTTATGTGGTCGCGGTCATCCTCAAACATACCTTTTCCCTTTAATTGAGATTCCGACCAATACCTTCCGCAAAGGGGACTAGTCAGATGAATTTTAGTATTGCCCAATACTTCTACAAACGAATGGTCACTCCGAAACAAGGTTTTACACAAATTTGTTCATTCTCATTTTTTCAGAAGAATCGAGAGTTGACCGACAGCCGAGAAAACGGGGCGAACACGAAGCTTCCAAACTCCCTTTATGATAGTCACAAATCGAAGGAAAATAACCCAGATGCCATACTGAATACATATCGCCAATACAAATAAGCGAAACATTCGAGAATAGTTCTTACCGATTCGTTCAAGAGTTTGAGCATTCGTAAAAGAGAAAGACAATGGTTGGACTGAAGAAAACAAACTTTCGGGTCGCAATGGTTCTTGCGGTGACAGTAATGTCGGCATCGAATCCACAATTGGTTCATGCACAGGTACGAGCCAATTGCAAGGAGCTTTGTCGCGTGCTTCGTGTCATAATACAAGCATGATTTTGTTGCATTCAACAGCCATCCCTGTGACTCACTCTTTCCCTTTTTCCGTTGCATCGAACACATACACACAAACACACAAACACACACAAACAGCGAGAAGACGGAGCGCAATTGCGCGGTTCCGAGAGAAGAGAACTCCAGTTTGCGAATTTGTATCAGCTCTTCCTATTCTGGAGACAGTCTTCGGCTTCTCTTCCTCCTGCCCCTGCCCCCGCTCCCGTTCCCGCCTATGCAACCAAGTCTGGCAAAGCTACCAAATCGGCCAAGACTCCAAAGTATGTCGCCGTTCCTGGTCGTGATCCCGTGACCCCTCCTCCGGTTGCTGTTACGACTCCTGCTGCAGCAACAGCAGCCCCGGTTCCTGCAGCTACTGTTACTCCCTTGGTGACCAAATCGGGGAAATCAGCAAAGGCTGCAAAGGCTCCCAAAGCTCCCAAAGCCGAAAAATCCGAAAAATCCGATAAGTCAACCAAAACTCCCAAAGTCCCGGTCCCCACCCAACAACCCAGTTTTTCCAGTGCACCTTCTGTGAGTGAGCAACCCTCAACTATTGCAGTAACATCATCAGAAACTTGGACAAAATCCAACAAGGCCGGCAAGGGTACAAAATCGGATAAGAAAGGAAAGGCAGGAAAGGGCCCCAAGGCTACAGCACCCCCAACTATCCCGCCTCCGAGCAGGGACGTCACCGTGGAGCCAACCGCAACCCAAACAAGTTCCCCCACCGGAAGGCCAACGGAGAGCGTATTCCCATCTATGGCTCCCTCTGCACCTACACTAGCTCCCACTGTTGCTCCTACCAGTGGACTTTCCAATAGTGGCAGCGCTAGTGCCACCTCTGGCAGTTCTTCGTCTGGTTCCGACTTGGCCCAACTCGAAGAAACCGAAGCAGAAGCAGAACCAACTGCAACACCAACCGATTGTACCGATGTTCCATCCGACGCTCCGAGCGACTTGCCAAGCCTTTCACCCAGCGAGTTTGAAATAATGACGAAGAAACAACGGCGGAAACAAAGAAAACGCAGAAAGAAGCAAGCAAAAGCAATTCGAAAGAAAGACTTGGAAACGATCGAGTTTCAAGTCCGCCAGTAAAAGTTGTACCAGCAACCAAAAATGGAGCCCGATTGATTCTTCCGAAAGCAATTCGTGAAGATCCACTCCCGCGATGCATCTACTCCGTAGTTTTGTACGACATCGTGAGGAGTTACATGTGATGTAGACTACCACTTGGAAACTATTGCAAGGTTCACTCGAAATCGTCAACGATGGATTGAATCCGTCGAACATGATGAACCGTTTTTTAAAAATGTATGTTTAAGTTACCTGATTGTAGTACGAAATAATAATAAGCTCTATAAGTTCCCCAATTGGAGTACGGAGTGAATGAAATAAGGCCTTCGGTTCTAGATTTAGAAATGAAACTAACTTTTCATTTGAAACTACCGGTACGATGCAATCTTCCTCCACAACAATATCGTTGCTACCGTTATATTTGTGGGCGTGCGAGAGAGAGAAAGAATCATTGACTACAAATCTGACGCCGATAGGAGTTCCTTGTCCACGGCCGTTTTCAAAGCAGGGTGGTCACGGTTGCGGTTCAATCCGGGAGCAGAGATTGCCCAACCTATCAAACAGAAACTAGCACCCACCAAAAAGTGCATTCCGGGAATATTCGGCAAGATGGACAACAAGAAGGAGGATGGTGCGTCGGCTTCGTCTCCCCCCGTCGCCGGCGACAAGGACGATGCAAACGTTGCAAGCAATGTAGCGTACATGGAAGAACCAATGGCACCCGTCAATTCGGACAATGAACCGACCGCACCAAGCAGGGCGCCAGATTCACCCGGTGGAGCCAAATTTGCCAGCAGTGCTTGCAATGCCGGTATCGCGACTACAACGAGTTCCACCAAGGAAAGAGCACCAAATTTGGAATCACAACAAGAGCAAGAAGAATGGGGAGAGGATTAATGAGCAAATGACTCTAGATAGCAACGACAACAGCAAGTTCGCCACGACGATACCACAACATTCCAATCCATTCGATTCGATTCTAACACGCAAAAGACCTACCGCAGCCAAAGGCAATGATCGCTATCGACAGGACAAAGCTGGTAGGTGTGGTCACCAATCCGGCGCTGGACAATCCGATCGCGTACACCACCAACCCGAAATTGATGGAACGCTGCAAGCCGAGACGGGGGACCACGAGTCGGGGCACGATGGCCAGCATCAATCCCACCATGACCAGAACCGGTCCGGACTGTGCCTGGGTCCAGCCGAAGCGGACGTTGGTGTAGTTGACAAACTGGGCATCGAGCGCGCCGCGTGCCAGGGACAAAAAGAAGTACGCCAGGGATGCCGTTCGCAGCAGGGTGACTCCGGGACGATCGCCCTCGCCGATTCCAAACAACTTCTGTAGCCCGGTAATGGGATTGACTTCCGAGAACCGAATGCGCTTGCTCTTGTCATTCCCCCCGTCACGCAGTGAGCCGGCGTTCGATTCGGGTGTGAGAGAAGCGGCAATGAGGCAGTTGATCAGCTGGAATCCAGCGGCCATCAAAATGGCAGGTTTCGGTCCAAATTTGGCACCGAGAACACCGCCGATGGGAAAGGCAAGGATGAAGGCCCCGCCGATGCTGATCCCCTGAAAGATTCCGAGGTTGGACGCCAGGCTCGATGGAAGGCTACAATCGGCTACGTAAGCCTGGCAGACGGGTCCCATGCAGGAGGAGCAGCCATCGACAAAGTCGGCGAGGTACAAGATGGCCGTCGATGACCACCCCGGAGCCGTAGAAGAACGAGCAACATCCCCCGCTAGGACCTGCAACAGGTTGGTCAGAGCAAACCCCAGGGAGGACCAGACGATCAGCGGCTTGCGCCCATACTTGTCCGAGAGGGCCGACAAAAAAGCTATGCCCCCAAAGGTGAGAATCTTGTCGACGGCTTCCACGTTTCCGCTCAGGGCAATAGATTTGGCGCTCGGCATCAGGCGCCTCGTGGTGGTGGCAGCGCCGTCCGCGGGAGGACCGTCGACCACCTCGCGAATCAGATAGGGAATATTTACCGCATTGAATCCCAGCGACAAGAAATACAGCCAATTGTGCAGGATGGCCCAGCGAAACGATGGCGGTGTTGGTGTTGGGGCTGGTGTTGTTGCCACTGGTTTGGTTTCTGTGTCCCCCTTCCCTCCCGATGCCAACCTAGTTTTCGCTTTTGCTCTCGCTCCCCCCCTCGTTTTGCGAACGCGAAACGCGAGCTCGTCCCTGCTGGTAGCAATGTTGTTCGGGTTTCGGAGTTTGGCATTTGTAATGAACGACGGGTTGCTAGTGATCGGAGTCGAATCATGGGGAACTCGTTTCTCGTGATCCGGGGTCTGTGTGGCTGTTGCGGAATCGAGTGGGTTGGAAGACGACGGCAACGTGCCAGCGCATGCCGGAGGAACCAGGACGGACAAGACGCCGAGAACCAGGCACAGGAACAGGGCCATGCCCCGCCCAAATGCTTTGGTGCCGATGAGTGTAGTGGTTCGTCGGCGTTGGATCCGATGGTGACGGCCACGTGATCCGTGAAAAAGGCTCGGGGATAGATGAGCGGTTGTTTTGCTTTCGAGAAAATTTTCTGCCGAGCGCTGTGAGGCTGGCTTTGGGTTGCTTCGACTTCGGTTGATCATGCTGTCTTGCTATCGCTTTTCGCTGTTCACTTTTCGAACGCAGTCGATCTCGTACCGGTAGGCTCCTCCAATATCTATCCCGATCAATCGTTCCAACACCAAGAACCGGACCGTGTATTTTGTTCCTCGAAGAACGCGGTTTCGTTGCTCGAGTTAGTGTGGTAGGTGTAGGGTATGGCGTGTTTCCGTGTTCAGTGTATTACTGTAATGTCAAAACAATGTAGATGCCGATGGAGTAAGATTTACCGTATGATGATGTTGTAAAACCAATGTCTCGGAAGATGATGCAAAGGCGATGATGGCACTTTCTTGTGCACCCTACTAAACTGGTACGAGTACTAATTGGGGTATTAGTCCTGTACTGGTGCGCTTTGCTTTGGGTTGCTTCTTTCGGGTCGTCGGTGTGGTTTTGTTCAACGTACGTGAAAGAAGATTAGATTGCGCAGGGGGCAATTACGAGTGATGCCAGTATCGGCGTAAAGTGTCAGAAAGGTGTCAAATCTGCAAGATCCATGAGACTAAAATAGCCTTTTTCTTGACGTGGGAACTTCAACCCTCTGCCTGGTGACTAAGAAGTCTTCATACCGGTATGGTAGAGCTTGTTATGGGTAGATGTTTGTGCATGTGTACCAAAACCTTCAAAAGATTCCAAAAACCTCTCCCAACAACAAAAGGTGACCATATCTGAATATCTTAATATTTGCTGTCTGATCATTAAATACCAAAATTTGCATCAATGGAGCAGAGCGCTTTGAGTCTCAGAACAACAACATGGGATTCTATTGAAGAATTAGATTTTTTAATGCAGATTAGTTTTACTAGCTGTATTTTTTTTCAAAATTCTGCACATTGCATCTCAGATCACAGCCTACATGTGCCACAGCAGACCACAGTCCAAAAATTATGATTGTGCTACTAGTCAAGAATGATGCCATACCTACTAGTAGTACTAGTAGTAGTATTACTCTGCATCATTTTCATTCTTACCTTCTTAATGAGATGATTTAAAACAATCAAGGTGATGGCAGCATATCCTAAAAATCACAATTCCACAAGGTCAAAATGACAACAAGATTACCCGCATTTGATCATGCAGTAGACGACACTCCTGTGATAAGTTTATAGTACAATTTCATTGGTGCTGGTGGTTTTTGATACTATGATATAGACAAGTTCACTACAATCACAACTGATATAGATCAATATCAGTTTGCTTCCATTGTTTTCTTCCAGCAGGACCTCCTAGTAGTAGTACTAGCAGCTACTAGCAACAAAACTGAAAAAATAGCTACTATGGAGGGGGGGGGGGGGGGGGGGGGGCTCGTCATACCGTAGTACTACTACTAGTGCTAGTAGCAGTAGTACTAGTAGCAGTAGTACCTTTTCATCTTTTCCATCCAGTGAGAGTGAAATGAAGAAGCTCTCGATCCCTTCTTTGATATCACATGAGTACAATGAGAGTCCTACTTTCATAAAAAATTCAGAACAAAAAAGTATGAGAAAAAAATACAGCTAATGATCAAATTTGCTTTCCAGTAAACCCATTATTCTCCGATACCGTACCGTATCTTCGGTACGGTATGAATGATACATACGTTTGAGAAAACACTACTTTAGTTCCCATCAAGGAAGTGTTTACAACCATCCACTTCCATCGCACCGTGAAGACGAATGGAAAACGAAATCGTATCGAACAGTAAAAACTTGTACCGTACCGGTATGAAGGTCATGGAGGGTGTTTAAACATCATCATCATCGATCCATCACGACCATCGTCACAAGCAAGCATCCGTTGCGATAGGAAACAGCGATACAACAAGATTTCGTTTGTTCCGCCGGAAGAATATTTTCAAATTAGTTCTGTAAAAAATTTGAAAATCAAAGGGTATTTTATCTCGATGTCTTCGATTCAGTTTCCTTCCTTCATCGATCCGAGTCTCAACCTCCCTGCTCCGGGAGGAGACATGGATCACATCGACGACGAGGACGACGACAGCGATCGCTATGAATTGTGGACCTTTCGGGTCCCCGTGAACATGAAGTTGTCCGACCTGGAAGGTGTCGAGATAGACCTGGATGCCATCGGCGGCAAGAACAAGAACAAACACAGCGGCGGAAGAATGAAAATCAGCGACGGAAAGTACGCCGTCAGCCTGGGGGAAGGCGTCGAAAACGAGAACTTTCGGGTGTTGGTTCCCACGCATCGCGACGGCGACGACGACGACTACGACGACGATGATGATGATAGCAGCAGCAACAGTAGCAGCGACGACGACGATAGCAGCGGGAACAACAACAACAAAAAACAACGACGCGAGAAGAAGAAGAAGAACAACAACAAATTTCTCTTGCGACCCTCGTCCAAGCCGTTTGCCAAGCACCTGAACGTTCACACCACCACGCTCCAGCGAAAAACCGAGGCGGAACTAGCTCCCCTGGAGGGACCGAAACCCGTCGACGACGAATTGCGGCACGCCTACTCGCACATTCCCCAGCGCAAGGGACTGAAGCGCCGCTGGATGCCACTGGGAGCCCCCCAATCCGCCAAGGACATTCCCTCGAAGCTCGTCACGCTCCAACCGGAGCGTGACAACGCCAATGCTGCCGCTGCCTCCGTGAGTGTGAGTTCCAATGACGACAACAACAACAACAACAACGACAAGAGACGACGAAGCAGTAGTGTTGGAACCAAAAAACGATCCGCGGAACCCAGCGGATCCGCCGCCGACCAGGCCGTTGTGACACCGAAAAAGAAGCGCATAAAGAAGGAAAAGGGCAGCATGAGCAAATCCGCCGAAAAATCGGCCAAGAAGTCCGCCAAGAAATCGGCCAAGAAGCAACGCAAAACGAAAAAGGAAGACGACGCCCTTTCGGTGTAATGCGGTCCGAATGAAACAAACAAAAACGCAACGGACCAAGGTTTTTGGTTCGGTGAATGAACGGCTGAAATTCGCCCGACAATTGCGCTCCATCCCGCAAAACGAGACAATCACATTAGAATCATGTCTTGTAGTGTAGAGGATATATGTTCGAATCATACTAGGAAATGGATTTGTACTATACTAACTAACATATGGATTTTGCTGAATAATTTGTAATAGTTTGTTCCTGGGTGTGTGAACATCGCTACAGTACAGCACAATATCGCGTCATTTCATCGTGCCGTAACGTTCGGGTCGTGCAATACCATACCGACGAGTGCAGAGAGCATCGTCAACAATAATTTTTCTCACTCACTCATTCTAACTCCCAACGTGCACGCACACTATATACATACCACTACAGTGACGCCGTGTTCTACTAGCACCATCATCGAGTGCATGAGTAGTACTTTCGATGGAGGTGAAACCAGTGGTGATTCATTCATTCATTTATTCATTCGTTACCGACCTCTCGGCAACGCCCAATACCCCCACAAACACTGGTAGGCATGTACGGTGGTGAACGAGTCTGTTTGGAATATGATGCAGACATCGGGAATGCGGTACGAGTACTCGTACGCACCTTCCCCGAGAGACGAGATCTCTGCCACCAGCAACGAAAACATTCCCCCTTCTTGGTTGGAATGGAACCATAGTATGCATCCGAGTGTTTGTTCTCGCTTGGAAGACAACACGCTGCTCCCCCAAGAGAATACCACGATGCAAACCATCGTGTCTGTCATCTTGCTTGCAGCAGTCCTAGTTTGGATCCAACTTCCATTGGGGGCTGCAGCAGACCGAATCAAAGCGACAGCACATGTCGTGCCACAAGGAGAAATATCACGAAGCACTTCTTCGTATGATGCTGCAGGTACCTAACTGTACTATAAACTCTCATCCTTTCCGACTGCCATGCACTGGATACAAAGTTAGTACGGTATGCAGTACTTGAATTATGCGATGCATGTAATTTGATGCAAAGTTCATAATCCGTAGTACTACTAGTGAGCTACCGGTACTTGTGTGGGAGGACGAACTTTTTGCAAGGATGGAGCAAGCGTTCGTACTATTCTAGGTCCAAATACTAGTAGACTAATAGGTATGCATGCATAAGTATGGTACATTCTCAGCTTTGAGCCCGATGTTGCGGTTTCCTCACAGTTGGCACCGGGTGCAACCCAGACTTTGTTCTGCGTTCTACTACTACCGGTAGTACGAGGAATCCTACATTATGTGGAGTGGTGTGATGGATTGTATAGTGGTCCTAGTATTGTAGTACCTACCGCGATTCAATACACCACCACGCGACGCAGCACACCATGATGACTTCTTCTTCTTGTTGTTGCAGTTAACAGCAAAAACTGCAGATGGATATTTAGTACTACGGTAGAGAAGGCTGTATGGCTAGGACCTACCTGCCCATTCATTGCACCAGCAGAGTGCAGAATTATTTTTGAGGTGACTCCTTGAATCCTACATACCGTTCTTAGAAGATTACTTACAATTCAGAACTGGTGAACAGCAAAAACTGCAGATGGATATTTAGTACTACGGTAGAGAAGGCTGTATGGCTAGGACCTACCTGCCCATTCATTGCACCAGCAGAGTGCAGAATTGTTTTTGAGGTGACAGTGGTTTCTTGAATCCTACATACCGTTAGAAGATTACTTACAATTCAGAACTGGTGTTTACGGTACTTGTACTAGTTCTAACAAACTTGAACTCGCGGTAGGTACTATCGGTAGAAATGTTGGGACAGAGTGGGGATTGTAACAATAATCCTTGTGACTGACCCATTGAGTCAGGAGTCCAGGTTGAAGGAGATCCTGATGACCCAAAGAAGATTTGAATGACCGGAAGAGGGTGGTGCTTCTGGAAGAAGAGGAGATATGACTCTCCCACAGATCGAATTACATTTACATATCAATTTCAGTAATCACTTATAATTTTATATTCTTCATTCCAAAAACATACCAGTAGTTGATACACTGTAATTACATTAAGACTACCAAGCTACGAAAATTGCGATTACAAGATGAAGACCCAATATCAACTGTGTATCCAATACAAGAGGACCTTCGACGTAACAGAGGACCATGATAGCCACAAAGTTGTGGTGGATTATGCCAGAGCCACCAATTGCTCAGCAGGTAAGAAAAACATTTGGAGAGTGCAGAATTTAGAAGTGGAAGAAATTCTGTATACGTATGATCTCTTTGTGGATGCCTGTAATGATTTGGGAATGCCGGTGGCACGTTGGCACGCACAATGGGGACAATGCCTATCGAGAGGACCCAGAAAGAGGTGGAATGAGATACTAGCAGGAAGAGAGATAGAACACACCAGGGAAGGATTCAAGAGGACAGTACGGGCCTACATCAATATCATTACACCAGATCCGGACGCAAAAGGGACCATGATAGCTGCCTTCAAACATCAGCACATGGCCAAGCCCATGGAAGTTACAGAATATGACCACTTCAGCAGGATCGATGCCATCCTCGACTACATCGACATGCTGCCGGGAGATGATGACAACAATCTCACAGAGCAACAAAGGAAAAGAATGTTCTTCAAGACACATCCTAGATCTTGGCAGGATGCCTACATGGACACAGCAGTGAACTTCAGGGAAGTATCCATAATACAAATTCGAGACTACATGACAAGGAAGAAAAGTAGTGCGGATCGAGCAAGGAAACAGGAAAGAAAAGGTAAACAACAAGGCAGACGAGGAGCCGGAAGAGGCTGAGGAAATCAAGGTCGAGGCCAAGGAAACAGAGGAGCGGGCAGAAGAAAGTGTAGGATCCATCCACAAGGAAACCACACCTGGGAACAATGCTACATGAACCCAAGGAACCAAAATTCGCTGTATCCAAATTATGTGGGATCTGACAACAACAGCTCATACTCGGGACACAGCAACTACAGTGGACGAGGAGGAGGTAGATTCAATGGAGGCCGAGGAGGAGGCCAATTCAGCGGAGGCCGAGGCAGATTTGGAGGACGAAATAGTAACTCAGGAACCAACAGCACCAATGAAAGCAACCACAATTGGGAACAGAATCAGCAGGGAGACGAGTTCTCCAACATAATGGCAAGCGACGCCAGTTATTTCACTAGCAACTAAAATCCCAGCCAATACAAATGACTAGAGGCACATTCGAATGAAAATCAGGGGCCACGGGCCACCAAAGGAAGGACAGGGTTACAGGCCACTGCTGAAAGGCTACAGGCCAATAATAGAGAAAGAAAAGGGCCGCCGGCCGAAATAAAAGAAACAAAGGGGCTACAGGCCACCAAACAAGGGCAAGACGCCAAAATAAACGATGATGCAACACCGATGGTGCTGCTAAAGGTCAAAAGAATACAGGGAGTATCCGCTGACAGACCCTACACGGCCTTGCTGGATTCTGGAAGCACCTGACCCATGATCAATAGGAAATTGATGCCCTTTGGCGTGCAACCAAAACACATCGGCCGCAAAAGAATAACAACTACGACAAATGGGGGGTTCGATACCTTGCATGAAGTGCAGCTTGAAGAGCTGCAGTTGCCAGAATTTGTAAATGGAAGACGCATTCAAGGTATATCAGCATCCATCTTCGATTCACCAGAATGCAGATATGACATCATACTCGGCAGAGATTTCCTTATGATGGCAGGCATAGAGATATCATTTGATGCAAATGAGATCAAATGGCTGGATGTAGCCATTCCAATGAAAGATGCCACGAGAGTCACCCGTGTGGACCCCGATGAGGCCGCGGACGCAGCAATGTTCAATACCAACACTGCAGAAATACTGGAGAGGAGCTATCAGCAGGTGACAGCCGATGAAGTCACTCAGAAACAGGATCACATGACAACAGAAGAAAAACGAAAACTGCAAACAATGCTGAAGCGCCACGAGGTGGTATTCAATAGCTCTATCCTCACAAAGAAATACACATCAACCTGAAGGATGGCGCCAAGCCAGTGCACATGAAGCCTTACCCAGTTGCTTACAAAAGAGAAGAAATATTCAGGAGGGAACTGGCTAGCCTGATAACAAATGGGGTACTTGAGCCATGCGGACCATCTGAATGGGCATTTCCAACCTTCATCATTCCCAAGAAGGACAATCAAGTGAGATGGGTTTCCGATTTCAGGGAACTTAATAACAGAATCAAACAAAAGCCTTTCCCATTACCAAGGATACAAGATATCATGCACCGGAGAGGAAAGTACACCTACTTCACAAAAATCAATCTATCCATGCAGTATTATTGCTTTCAACTGGACACGGAGAGCCAGAAACTATGCACCATCACAACCCCATATGGCCTGTTCCGATACAAGAGACTACCCATGGGAGTAAAAAGCAGTGGAGATGTTTCCCAGCACATCATGACAGAAATACTCCAGGGGATTGACTGTGAATGCTACATCAATGACGTTGGTATCTGGACCAACCAATCGTTTGATCACCACCTGCAGCTCTTGGATCAAATCCTTGAACAATTTGCAGCAAACAGGATGAAATGGAACCCATTAAAATGCAGCTGGCTTGTGAAGGAAAGTGATTTCTTAGGACACTGGATGACTCCAGAAGGGATCAAACCATGGAAGAGGAAAATTGAAGCTGTACTCCGAATGGGCCGGCCACAGAACATCACACAAGTCAGATCACTCATAGGAGCCGTGAATTATTACAAAACCTTCTGGCCAAGACGCGCGCATGTCCTAGCACCACTCACTGAGATGACAGGCGCAAAGAAATTCACATGAGATGCAATCAAACAGAAGACCTTTGATGAAATGAAGACAATCCTCGCGGCAGATGCCATGAACGTTTACCCCGACTATGACAAACCATTCCACATCTATACACATTCCTCGGATTACCAACCAGGGGCAGTAATCATCCAAGATGGCAGAGTGGTAGCCTACTACAGCAGAAAGCTCTCACCCGTACAACAAAACTACACCACCACAGAGAAGGAACTCCTAGCAATCATCCTCACCCTCACCAAGTACCGAAAGATCCCACTCGGCAGCATTCTCCATGTCTACACCGACCACAAAAATCTCATCTTCGAAACATTCTCCATCCAAAGGGTACTCCAGTGGAAACTTTTCATGTCAGAATTTGACATCAACCTCACCCACATTGAGGGCAAAAAGAATGCCCTTGCTGACTGTTTCTCGTGGCTACCCCAAATGGAGCCACCCTCTATGGGGGATGGTCGTCAGCAAAAGAGCACAACAAATTGGCGCATTGGCACCCTAGTCAATTTCCACACCATCCAGATACCAAAGGTCGATATCATCATATATGACGAAGCCTTTATCAACATAGATGAAGACAGCGAGTGGATCGAATGTCTACTTAACCTACCACCGCTACAGGAAATGCCAAACCCCATCACCATCACCAATATTCAAAATCACCAAAACCAGGACATCCACCTTCGCACAGCACATCAGGAAGACCCAGCCAAATTCCCAATCGTTGTCGTCAATGGACAACAGATAATAGCCAGAGTGGAGACAAATGAGCCAAACTGGAAGATCGTTATTCCAGCCACCCTCATTCAGCAAACAATACATTGGTACCACATCCTACTAGGACACTGCGGCGTCCAACGGCTATACGACACCATATCATCCAGGTTCTACGCACCCAATCTCCAACAGCTATGTAAGAGTTACACATGCCTGGCCAGCTGCCACCAATACAAGGAGGCCGGCAGGGGATACAGACAGCTGCCACCCAGAGAAGCATCAATAGCACCATGGAACGAAGTGTGCGTCGATCTCATAGGACCGTGGGGAATCCAAGTGGGTGACCAACACTATGAATTCAAAGCGCTCACAGCAATAGATCCAGTCACCAACCTAGTGGAGATAAGCAGGATAAACAACAAATCAAGCCAGCATATAGCAGATCATTTCGCAAACGGTTGGCTGGCCAGATATCCAAGGCCCAACCGATGTGTACACAACAATGGGGGCGAATTTGTGGGGCATGCTTTCCAAACCCTGTTAACCCAACATGGAATCAAGTCGGTCCCAACAACAGTGAAGAATCTACAATCCAATGCCATCTGCGAAAGACTACATCGAACCATGGGGGATATACTGAGGGTCACCATGAGAACAACACAGGCCAACAACGAGCAAGAAGCTGAACAAATAATGGACAACGCCCTAGCCAGTTGCATGCATGCCACCAGATGCGCAGTCAACCACACGATGAAAACTTCACCCGGAGCACTCGCATTCAACAGAGACATGATGATGGACATACCCCTCATAGCCAACCTGGACGCGATTCAAAATAGGAGACAGCAACTCATCGATCAGAATCTAATGAGAACAAACAGAGGCAGGATAAATCATAACTACCAGATAGGAGATCAGATAATGGTTCGAGTATACAACCCGGCCAAATTGCAGGAATGATTCCATGGACCATATCCGATCATCCAAGTATTCACCAATGGAACAATCAAGGTGCAGAGGTTGGAGGCTGTCGCGGAAATCTACAATATCCGCAAGGTGGTGCCTTATCGAGGACAACAACGACAGCAGTGATTATTCGTTCGATCGATCGGCCAGTCACTGTGAGGGATAGTGTAACAATAATCCTCGTGACTGACCCATCGAGTCAGGAGTCCATGTTGAAGGAGATCCTGATGACCCAAAGAAGATTCGAATGACCGGAAGAGGGCGGTGCTTCCGGAAGAAGAGGAGATATGACTCTCCCATGGATCGAATTACATTTACATATCAATTTCAGTAATCACTTAAAATTTTATATTCTTCATTCCAAAAACATACTGGTAGTTGATACAGGGATGTGATCTCTGACGATCATAACTATAACCCCGAACTGCCTCGCAGTCCCATGGTACGTACGTACCGGTAGGGACCGACCAATAGACCACTGCCGATAGTGACGTACCGGTACCGATACGTAAGCGATGTATACCCGTAACGTAAGATCTTACCGTTGGTTAGTTTCGCCACACCGTACGGTTCGTACGACGAATTTTGGTATGGATGCCAGTGCCCCGTCCTTGTGCTCGTACCCGTAATTACGAACGTACCCCTTACATTTTTTATTGAAGTTGGAAGGCAACACATACGGTACAACATAAGTAGTCTTCTCGTTTCTACCGGTTAAGTTTACGTCAATAACCTGCAAATATGAGGTATGAATACCGTATCTCCAACGGCGTTATGCAAATGCCGTTAGGAATCACGCGTGCACGCACCAAACAACCAATGAAATGCCACAACAAGACCATAAAAACGAAAAACCATCGTCGTTGGCATTTCGCTATGGATACCGGCTGTAAGTTTGAAAAGTGTGTAAGTGATCGTCCAACCAAGATTTGTTCTTCTTTCTTTCTCTTCTTCCAGTTTTGCATCCGCGAAGATCTTACCGGCTACTTCCCTACCGGTACGGTACAAATATTTCCGATACACCACCAGATAACGCCACACTTGAACCTCGTACATACTGCTTACTCGACATCCATCTCTTTCAAACTTCCATTCCAGTAGCCACTGACGCAAGGGTTGCCGAACCAATACCAATACAAAGTCCATTATTTATTTCATCACTTCTTGTCTACAACTGACGTTTCCTTCACAATTTGTTGTTGTTGGAATCCATATCCATAGAAAGAACGAACGAATAATCGAGCCAAGAAGAATCTTCGTTGTTTGCCATGAGGACCGCCACCAAGAGGATGATTCCGAAGAAACGGCTGCTGGTGACGATGGGAGTCGCTGCCGCCACCTGCCTGCTGACTCTGTCGTCCACCCCGTTGGGTCTTGGTGTCGGTGTCGGTGTCGGTGTTGTGGATGCCTTTGCATCGAATTCGAATCCGAATTCCAACGCCAACCCTAACGCCAAGATGGAACGAGCCTCCGCAACAGCAACCACGCGGACGATGAGGGCCACGACGCTCCGCAGAAACCTGTTCGAGCTCCGTCAACTCCGGGACGACAACAACCAGAAACCGAAATCGAAATCGAAATCGAAATCGCAAACGAACGTCCCCTCCAACTCCAAGAAGAAGAAGAAGACCAACACCGATCCGTGGCTGAATCTGATGGTGGCCGCCACCTTTGTCGTCACCGCAACACTCGGTGGATCGTCGCCGTCGTCGGTGGCCCGGGCCGCTCCCCCTTCCGCAACCGCCGGTGGACTCGATCTGGTCTCGCCCGGAACGGCCACCGTCCAAGCCAAGATCCGCAACGGCGATCGGGAGGCACTGCGCCAGTCGACCGAGACGGCCTTTGCGAGCCTGATCCAGACCGCGCTGCTGGACGGGGACAATCGTTCGGCCCTGACCGACTCGGTCCAGCGCCTCCGCGCTTCGGTGCAGTCGGAGCTGACCTCCGTCGAGGCCTGGGGCAAGGTGATCAAGGTGCTGGACGACTACGGAGTCGACCTCCAGCAGGAGACGGACGTGGTGGTCCGGCCCCCGGCCGACTGGAAGCGGATGGTCGACGACGTGGTGGAAAAGCAGCAGGTCAACGTCCTCATCAACGGAGAGATCCTCCAGATCACCACCGAGTACCACCCCGGGAGCAACGAGCATCTGCTGCTGGACGATTCCTCTGGGAATGGCAATAGCAACGGAATCGCGGATGCAAATGCCGTCGTCGAGCCTGACGACGAGTGGATCCTGCGCATCCGGGGCTACAAGGGCTTCGATCCCACCGCGCTCACCCTGGCCCTGGAACCCTCCCGGTACGATTCCAACACCCCGCAGTGGTTTCGCGACTGGAATAGCTACTGGCACGCACCGCTGACCACCGGCCTGGCACGCACAGTGTTGGGACCCGAGCGGACCCACGGCGACGCGATCGTGTTGGAGGGAGCCGCGGCCCTGGGATTGTCCTACGCTATTTCCTATGCCTACTACGCCACCGAGCTCGAAAAGGCCGAAGAAGAGGCAAATCAAAAGAGGGAGAAGCTCGCCGAAGCGGCCAAGAAGAAAAAGGCGGCGGCAGCGGTCAAGGAATTGGAGGAAGACAGCACGGCCAACAACAACAAGAAAAAGGAGGAGGAGAAGAAGGAAGCACCCAAGCCGAAGCCGGAACCCGTTGTCACCGAAACGGTCTCCACGGTCGAAACAAATTCTACATCGCTGGCAATGGTCGAGCCCAAGACAAACGCGACTGCGACAGCGGTCGCTGCCACCAACGCCACCAACGTAACGGTCACCATCGACTTTGACAAGCAGGGCAAGGTGGTTCTGACCGCCGAAAGGACCTCGAAGGACGCCGCGATTCGGCCCGACGGACTGCTCGCCTTTTTGCAGGCCCTCTACTTTCCCTGGATGGGATTCTTTTTCCCCTCTACCGCCGGCACCTACCGCCGGCCGAAGATCGTTGCGCTGTTCCAGGCCCTGTATTTCCCGTGGGCCGGGGTCTTCTTTCCAAGGACCGGCAACAATTGCAACACAAATAGCAACACTAATACCAGTAGCACCACGGCCGCGTTGCCGGACGCGGTTTCGATCCGGGGCGGCGATGGCGATGCGAGCAGCAGCAGCAAAAACGACAACAACCACGGGGTGTTGCCCTTTGTCCGAGCACTTTGGTTTCCGTGGATCGGGATTCTTCAGGGGAAATAAGTGGCTGGTTTCATTTTTTTTACTTTGTTTCGTTTCATTGCGTTTCGATCCATGGGTTGAACTGAACTGAACTGAACTGAACTAGACTGGACTGGACTGTTGTATTGAAACGCGAGTCGGCACAAAGACAGCGTGGAAGCGGATGCGAACCACCACGGGAGTTGCTGTTGTGCGTACGAAAAATAATATTATATATATATATATATATTGTATATATTATATATATATTGCCGGCAGCAGTCTATCGAACTATGGCACGTCGTTACGGCCGGTTCGTTTCGTTGGCGGTTGGAACCGAACGGAAGCATGCGATCAGATCCTTCAATGTTTCGTCCCGCACCCTCAATCTCATGCATGATTTTAGATACCACAAACAGTCGGGCCTGATAACTACCTATCTACAGCTTGTACGAGTAATACGAGTACGAGTACCAGCACGAGCACAAACACGACACAAACACACACGTTCAATACGAAGCCAACACAGCAGCATGTGTTCCACCCACCAACCGAGTTCGTACGGTAGGTAGCATTCCAATCTGTCAATTTTTCTCGGAAGCAAAAATATATAATCAATCAGTAGATGTACCATACTTCGTCATACAGTTTCATAGCAATACTAACGATAGTCCTACGATACAATACGAGTCGAGCCGACTAAAAGCGTGATGTAATTAATCATCGCTCTCGGAAGCACAAATACTACTCAATCAGTAGAAGTACAGTACTTCGTAATAACAATGCTAACGATACGATATGCTCCGATATGATATGCTACGATACGATATGCTACGACACTATATGCTACGATACGATATGCTACGACACGATATGCTACGATATGCTACGATATGCTGCAATACAGTCCGAGTCGACTAAAGACATGTAACCTGTTGAGAAACAGCGCGCGCATGAATATACGAACATACGATATATACATGATAGGTGAATTTGGGATCATTGAAGAGAAATCTTTTGGGGGACATATTCTGAGGTAATCAAAATTAACACCTCGGGTCCTCCAGCCAATCAAAATTGACACCTCGGGTTATCCAACCAGCATGGGAGAAAGACATGATGTTGGAATCTGATTCACCAAGATATGAAATCAAATCATACTTTTTAATTAATCTAGTAGTCAATAGGATTATTTGTATTTCTGTATTCTTTCAGACTTGACTTAATTTCGTGTACCGATTTTACGTTCAAACAACATTAATTAAAAAGTATCACATAGTCCACACTCAAAGATAGTGCAAACGACTAACAACAAGCATATTCCACATCAAATACAGAAATGGAAACAAAGACCTCCTACTCCAGCATGGCCGCAAAGCCACCGCCCAAGGCCAACAATGCCACACCCACCGGCCAGCAACCTACGAAGGCCAAGAACCCAAGCGGACCCAAAAGGAATCCTAACCAATTCCTTGGGCACAACCAGACTGATCTAAAAGGGATCCTTATCCCTGAAGATGCAAACGCGAAGCACTAGTACAATGAGCTCAAGGACAGGCTTGAGACACTCGGAGGATCGAAGTATATCCCGCAGGTAGGATCATCCATCGAGCATCTAATCCGTCTCGAACGAAAGGACTTTGCACCAACCAAGCCCACCGCTGCGGAGTATTCCACAGTGATAACTGACCCGGTAACACAAATCATGCAGATGGTGGAGGTGCCAGGGCTGAAGGAAACTCTGATGGACATGTACAAGGAGGAGCTAAAGAAGAAAGCAGACGAATGGATCCAATACCAAAGAGATATGGAGAAGATGTACCGACTGGCGTTCGGCCAGATTGACGATGGCATGAAAGCAAAGCTCAAGGGGCTGAAATCTTGGCAAACCATCGATTCATCCAAGTGTATCGTGGAGCTCCTCAAAGCAGTACACAATCTATGCTTCCAATCAAGTCGGACCAAGGTGCATCCAATCACAAATGTGTTCAGAGCCATTTGAAAGCTGCTATGCACACAGCAAAGGAACCTTGATGCAGCATCATATGTAAAAATGATGAAACAGAACCTTGACGTGGTAAAGTCCCTAGGGGGAACCCTTGTCTGCAAGGCCACAGTCTCATACAAACTAGAGTGCAACCCCAAGTACTCAGCATACGACTTCTTTGCATACCTATCCCTTGGGGGAGTGACAAGAACAGCAATTGATCAGGCAGTGGAACAAAGAGCCCTTGCCGCACTTATCATCGAAGGATCAGACACGGACAGCAGTAACCTTTGACAAGTTCTTGCAGACAACTATGCCCTACAACAAAAACAACTACCCAGCCACAAGCGTGGAGGCTTTGGACATGGTTGTGGCCTTCAAGGACTCCAATAAACCAAGCCAATCCCGGGGAAGCAATCGCACCGGATCTGCAAGCGATAACGGGAAGCAAAGGGACCCCAGAAGAAAGAAGGAAGATCAATCCAACCAAGAATCAGCTCTATTTGCGCAGCAGGGAACTGGAGCGACCAACCTATCAACTGATCAACACAGCAGACAACTCCTCATGACGGCAGTCGAGTCTGGTGAAGCGTTTGCCCCATCTGAGTAGACAACATACATGTTCCTGAACATTGGGATGGTATCACAAGACCGTCTAGAAACAAACAAAGTTCAAACATTGTCCTCCACTGTCTCATCAGAATCAACCATCGACAGCAGCTGCACAGCTAGTAGCTGTGACAGTAGTATCCTGGACCTGGTCCATCAAACCAACGAAGAGGAGAAGTCGCCAGCCGGTGACCCAAGTTACTGCTTTGGTCAGGACGTGGAGTACCTTTTCAGTCAATCCAAATCTGAAGGGGGAGTGAACCCCTACTGGATCCTCCTTGACAGCCAATCATCTCTCAACCTCATAGTCAATCCAGCTTTGGTCACCAATATGCGGCCGGCACCAAATAACGGATTCATGAACATTCACTGCAACTCAGGAGTGTCCAGGACCAATCTCATAGCCGACCTCCCAAGGTTTGGTGTGGTGTGGTTCTATGAAGGAGGGTTAGCCAATGTGCTATCTCTGGCCTTAGTGCCGGATCAATACCGAGTAATTGTGGACACCAGTATCGACAATGCCCTTTATGTCCACAAGGATGGGGGAACCAGGAGATTCCAGAGATCCGCATGCAACCTCTACTACTGTGATATGCGGGAACACAATGGCACAGTACTGGCGCTGGACACAGTGAAGGGGAAGGCCAACTTGTATTCGGCACTTGACTGCTCCAGAGCGAGGAAGGCGCGGGATATGCAGGAGATCCTTTGTTTTCCAACCTCTCATGAGCTCATCAAGATGATTGACAACAACATTATTAAGGATTGCCCAATAACTAGACGAGATATCAAGAATATGACAGATATCTATGGTAAACACGCCAGCATCTTGAAAGGAAAAAGTGTCCGGCAATAGGCGCCACACACCAGAGAAGACATCGCACCCATCCCTGACAGTATCCAAAGGACATACCAAGACGTGGCCCTGTTTGTGAATATCATCACTGTAAACGGGATCCAGTTTCTTGTATCTATATTGCGTCACATTCGTTTCCAGACAGAAGTAGCAATCAACAACATGAAGCAACACGTGTTGGCCAAGACCATAAGGGCAATAGCAGGGCAATATGCCTCTCGCGGGCTCCGAGTTGCACAGGTCCATACAGACAACCAATTTGAGTGCATCCAGGACAGCCTGTTAGACATGGAGTACCCCATCACAGTACACTGTGTACCAGCCGGGCAGTATGAGCCTACGATCAAACGCAGCAACAGGACACTGAAGGAGAACATTCAGTGTGTCATAAACCACATCCCAGTGAATCGCCTCCCCCGTTGATGCCTAATCGAACTGGTATATGCAACCACATTCTGGCTGAATTGCCAAACCACTGGGGTATCATCCACCATGTCGGCCCAAGAGTTGATGACAGGTGTGGCATGCAATGCCCGAACCCACGGCAAGTTCCAGTTCCTCCAATATATCCAAGCACACTGTGAAGATACAAACAACACCATGAAGCCAAGAACAGTCGATGACGTGTACTTAAAGCCTACAGGGCAACTGACGGATGGGTTCTATGCTTATGATATCAACACAGGACATCACATTCACCAACAAAGAGCCACAGCCATTCCAATGCCTCAGGTAGTTATCGAGAAACTAGAGGCCAATGCATTGGAACAGGGGATGCCGACAGGACTGGAGTTTGAAATTGAGAGACCAATTACTATACTTGACTTGGATACCGACTATAACCAGGATGATGATGACGCATCGGACCAATCCTATGTTGATAACTACCAAGACCATGAGGAGGAAAGCCTTGTCAGCGTTATAGATGAGGATGAAGCCGTGGCCGACTCCAACCAACTACTGCCTATCGAAAACAACGCGGACTCCAACGCCGACACAGACCCCGAGGAAGCCGTTGCGTTTCTGTGTACTCGCGTGAAGGGGCCCGATGTGGATGACCAAAAGAAGCTGAAGCGGGTCCTGTCATATCTAAAGGAGATACAATTCCTTCCACTTGTATTAGGGCACGATGACACAGGGAACATATACTGGTATGTTGATGCCACGTTTGCTGTCGTCCGATAACTGTCACGCGACCCTTTTTTTTTTGGTCGCGAGGTACTGTCGCAACCCCTTTTTGTGTGTAATTTTAACACAAGTCCCCCTTGTGATTCACTAGGTCAGTATTATGCATAATTTTCTAACTCTCAATACGTGGGTCGCGTTTATTTTTTTCCTTGGGTCATGAATAATTATTATTAATTTTTAATAAAACTTACCCGTACGCTCGCGAATCACATTTACTAAAATTAAATACGCAAGGTCATGACTCACAACCAACCCCCCCCCCCCCCCCCCCCCTATGATTTGGTTGCTTCGTATCATGCTCATTTTTCTAACTCTCAATCCCTGGTTCGCGATTATTTTTTTCCTTGGGTCATTAATAATTATTTTTAATTTTTAATATCACCTACCCGTACATTTGCGAATCACATCTACAAAAATGAATTTTGCAATGTCATGACTCACAACCAGTAAAATTTAACATTAGTGCTCGCGACACACAACCCTTAAAATGTATCTCCATTGCTCCCAACACACTACCCTTCTAATTTAATATTTGTGCTCGCAACAAACAACCCTTAAAATTTAATATCATCGCTTGCGACTACCTACCACTACAGTTGAATTATTCGGGTCAAGAATTTGCTTAGTAGTATCCTATGCAAAATATGTATGATATGTACGAGTACTTCTTTGTGTACAATTAAATCGTATTTGTCACACAATCTACTATTTGCAACCATTGTATGCAACGTATGTAAGATATGTACCTTTTACCCTACTAATCACTTTCCTTGAAGATTTACCCGTGTCGTAGGTGTGAACCAACCCTCGTCAAATTAGTGATTGGACTGACACAATGAACAGTATCGATTCTGAAAACAAGGTCTAAACTTCCTCCATTTCGTCAAGCAATTGCCTCCATGCCAGATTAATATAGTTGTCATCCTCACTTTCCTCTTCAGCAAGACTACTGGCAACAGTGCCACCATATTTCGACCCAGTACTGGTAGGATTGCTTTCTGAGTTGAATCTTTCCAGCATCATTTTCTCCAAATTTATACCCGTTTTGGGATTTTCTCTTAACGTTTGTATCTTCTTGCACAATTTATTGAACACTTTCCGTCCTTCTTTGTCCCATCCATTTGCACTTCCACTTTTTGAATCGCAATATTTTTTTCATGTATTTTGTTTTCTTTTGTGTCGTGTATGTTCCATCAAGTTTCATTTGCTTCTGTTTTTCCCAATTGCTGTACTCGTTGTCAATTATCATTAGGGCAAAAGCCTCATCCGTAACACTAAAGATGGTACTAATAAGATCCTTTGTCTTCCTCAGCTTAAAGTTCGTCTTCCCCGGATTGGGTGATTCCCGAAATACTTTTATGTACTACATAAACCGGAAATTTTCTACTTAACCAGTCGTAATGTTACAAATCATAGTCGACGTGAGCTCACGTTGACTATGATTTGTAGC
Source organism: Pseudo-nitzschia multiseries (assembly GCA_037355745.1). Classification (NCBI taxonomy): domain Eukaryota; phylum Bacillariophyta; class Bacillariophyceae; order Bacillariales; family Bacillariaceae; genus Pseudo-nitzschia; species Pseudo-nitzschia multiseries. Next base: position 4,657,904 of record CM074785.1, on the reverse strand, counting down.
GTTACACTTTTTTATAACAGAACTCCTGACTGAATTTTTGTCAGTCCCCCAACGGACTAATCACACATCCTCCAACGGATCAGATCGCCAATTTTGGCTGATTTCAGTACGAGTAGTAGTATTAGTACAAAAAGTAGTACAAATATTGTCCAACGCACCACAACAACCAAACCAAATTACTAATAATGGTTTATCTGCTGTTGTTGCTGCTATGTGACAACAATGGAGGAAGAGATACATATTCTTCAGCTCCGGACATAATTTTTATATCAAAGCGATGATGGTGAAGACAGCAGGAAAAAGGTCCGGGAAAAGAAACTACAGCAGAAGAGAAGTCATGGAACTTCTATACACCCTCAAAGCAATCCTTCCTGTTGGTCCTGAGGATTGGGCGCAAGTCGGCCTAATCCATAATGACAACTTCCCTGATACCAATCGAAGTGTTGAGAACCTCCGTAGGAAATACAACGGTCTATATCGGAAACAAATTCCTACCGGGGATCCAAATTGCCCCAAGGGCGTGAAGTTGGCGAAGAGGGTTAAGTATTTGATTAAGTGCAAGGAAGGAGTTGGTGATGGACAAGAGCCATATGGAATGGAAGAAGGATACCAGACCAACACGGAAGACGAAGAATACATAAGTAGTGGTGAGGAGGAGGAGGACTCTGACGATGATAACATTCCTCCGATACCACTTGGTCAACCTTCGCAAACAATGACTCAGTCAACAGAGTCAATCCAGCCAACGGACGAGCCAACCCAACAGTCAACAGAAGCGCCAACCCAGCCAACACAACCACTGCTTCGTCAACCTTCCCCACCAACCCAAGAAGAACCAGAACTCAATACACGACCAACTGCCATAAACAATACACCAACGACTCCCATAAACGTACCACCAAGAATTGTTGTTCCGCGCTCTCGGTCTCGGTTGGCTTCCTCTTCTTCTTCATCTCAACGGTTTCCTGCCACGCGTGCTTCCCCTTCTCCCACCAACACTCGGCGATCAAAGAGACAGTACCGCAGGAACGCCACCAACATCAGCACCACCGACAGCAACAGCACCAACGGACGCCAGGAAATTCTTGATTTCTTGAGAGAGAATTCTGAGCGCGAGAGGGAACAAAGAATAGAGTATCAACGGCTTGAAAGGGAACAAAGAGAGGCTGCCTTGGAATCGCTGAAGGCCGCCATAGTAGATGTTGCCACCATACTCCTAAACGGGCTTCGTCCCAACTCAAATTCCAACTCCAACTCAAATTCCAACTCCAACTCGAATTCCAACTCCAACTCCAACTCAAATCCCCCCCAGCCTGGCGATCCCAACAACTCCAACTTGGTTCCCCCCCCGGCCGACTCCACTTAAGAGTCTGGTGGTTTGTGTTTAATAGCAGGAACATTCGGCGTAGGTTGAGCAGGAGGATCCGGAAAAATAGCAGGAACATCCGGCGTAGGTTCAGAAAAATCGGAATCGGAATTGGAATCAGAGTCGGAATCGGAATAAAATAAATCCAAATCGGAATCCGGCGAATGAAAGACTGATTGATTGGTTCGGGCTTCAAGAGTCCGGCGAAAAAGATCCTGTCAAATCTGTTGCCGGGTTTTATCAATCTGTAGCTGGTGTTTAACAATCTGTTGTTTGTATGTAGCAATCTGTCGTTCGTGTTGAACAATCTGTCGTGTGAGTCGTTGTTCGTGTTGTCGTTCAACTTTGGCTTTAAGAGCCTTAAGAATTCTTTGTTGTTGTTCTTGTTTGGAAGCTACCACCATGATGTTGCTTTTGGCTTTGGAGGTTGCTTTTGGCTTTGGAAGAAATCAAATTATGAGCTTTGCAACTTGCCAAAAAAATGAAATAATGAATTACTAGTAAAAATAATGAATTACTAGCAACTACTAGCAACTACTACTAGTAATATCTCCTGCAATCGTAAAGTTGTTGGGAGTACATGAAAGTCTCAAATCAGTTGGAATCAAATCAATAGGAGTCAACGATTCCCACGTTGATTCCCATTTCGATTCTCATTTCCATGTATGGAAGAACTGATGGGATTAACCCATCCGGCGCTGTGTTGAACCCCTCTTAAGGAGTTGAACCCCTCTTGAGGAGTCGTGCGGTTTTTACGAACCCAAACACCAAAAGCGAAACTACTCCATCCAGATCGAAACTAGTACAACACGTATTTACTCGTGTCTACTCGTATTCTTGCAGCTATCCTACTTGTATCTTTCCAGCAAGCTCTAAGCTCATAATTCCAAAAGTTACCAACAGCGAAAGCTATGTCCAAATCCTCTACAGCAAAAGCTAGTACTACTAATTTGTAAATTAAAAAGCTACTAATCATTATCTACACTTTGTAATCTAATCAACCATCATGGTCGATGGCAATCGGCCATGGTGGAGAACCGACAATCCACTTTGGACCAATCGACCGATCAACCGATCAACCATATCGACCATGGTCTCACTCAACAACAATCTACTCGGAATCGACAATCTACTCAACCACCCAAAGCGAAATTCGAATGCGAACTGCGAACTGCGAACTGCGAAGGCGAACTGCTCAACGGCTCAACGGTTGAAGAGGCCGGTGGCATCTTCCGATAGGTTGTCGTCGTAAGAGAAGTATCCGTCCTTCTTATGCATGAAAACATTCAGGATCTGGTTGTGACCAATGGTACTTGTTTGGTAATTGTACAGAAGCATCATTAAGTTCAAAATGACCTTCCTATCGCCAAACGTCTCCAATAGGAGCCTGTCTTTCAATCGCGGAAACTGCCCCTGGATCATTCGCATCCCCCACTCTGATAACTGTCAAAGGGACGTTGCTTCTCTGTTCAACAGAATAGCCTCAAGGGTATCTGGATCATGCTGCGAACTTTGGACAAGGCATTGGTGTCTACCTGTGGCAACCCTAAATGCGGAGTCAACACAAACCATCGCTTGGAACTTGACGAACAGTTCTTCTATTTTATCATAAACACCATGATCGGCGATCGTGCTGTCATGCCAGGTACCAGGGCAGTTGTAACAGCAAATACGAATTCTCCCATCGGCAGCAAAGACAAAGACACTGTTGACATAAGTGTCACAGACCCAGCTGTTGTAATACCGACTCTGAATCAACCAATTGGAAGACTGCTGAATTTTGACTTTGAGTCCATCGGCGGCACCCCAGACACGGCGTTCTTTTAGTCTTGGGTATTTGGCACCAATCGCGCTTATGTATTCCTCCAGTTCTTCTTCAGTTGGAGGTCTAATCATTGCCTTTGGATGATACTGCAATACGAACAAAAGAACCTTTCTGGAGAACTTCAACCATTTGTACATAACAGTAGATGTGAGTCCAAATGCCATCGACACAGATCTTGCAACGGATCCTCGTGTTCTAAACCAATGAAGTACTAGACCAAGACAGCAAGTCGCGTTTGCCTCACGCTTTCTTCCACACCATACTCCATTAGCGTTAACCTTCCTTTTCCGAACAGCATCGGTGTATCTATCAACTGTGTAACTATCAAATGTTGGTTCAAATAGACCGAGAAGCTCTCTAAAGACTGCGTGGTCGACACCACAGCAGTTGAGAAGAGCCTGATCATTGCCAGAGTTGAATAGATAAAGAAAGGGAGACTCAGAATGACGGCGTAGGGCTATCCTTGGTGTTCTCCTATCTCTTCGACGCCTTTCTTCTGCGTCATCAGCATCATCAGCATCATCATCGTCATCGTCATCGTCATCCTCCTCCTCCTCATCTTCTAGAAGATACAAGCAAACAAGCAACTCGAGTGACATATTCAACGGATGGGCAACTATTTGTTATGTTGTCGGTTGAGTAGCAGTACCTATCGTCGGTTGAGTCAAAACGTTGAGTCGCTGAAATGGTGAGTACGAGTACAGTACGGTAGGTGAAAATGAAAAATGTGGTTGTGAAGTCACTGAAAAATCTGAACGTCACTGAAAAATCTGAACGGATTAAACCCACATGTTTAATCGTATGAAGAAGACAAATTTGACTAATATTATTGTCCATGTCATGAGATTCCAGATTCCAAAATGAGATTTATGCACTTTCCCGCCAAAAAAAGTATGTACAAAATTTTCATTCCCGAAATACTAAAATCAGAAGTTTATGTACGTTACAAAAAAGTATTTCGGGAATCACCCATTAATGGCAGACAGGATTCTTGTCACAAAATAATAAAATTCTTCATTTGCCGCATTTCTGTATCGCCGGTACTCTTTCGCCAGAAATTCCATCGAGTCCGTATTTAGAGCTACAGTACCAGGGAATGATGCCGGCACTTTTGCCATTTCACTATCAGCTGCGGTGATGACAACAAATGGCAGGATGATATCTTAGTATGGTGGGGTTAGTTGGACGTCGGTCGTAGGCACATATGGAATAACGTCAAAAGTACCATAATTTCCAGATGATTCAAGGATTACGCCGTCACTTACCAAACCAATTTTTTCTTGCCAATATTTGATTATTGTGCCTCAATTTTGCCAGGGCTTTTGGTACTGCATTATCAAAGTAGGCACAGAATTTCTTAATGGGTATATTTTTTGGAACGGATATTACACACGCATCGATTCCTTGCACGATTATTTTATTGGAGAGTGTGTTTGTTGTCATAAATTTCAGGCCACCATACCATTCCTTCTTCATATAGGCCCTCACCTGTCCTTCAATTGTATCTTTACATGTTTTCAATAGTTTCATAGTTTCCGTTTCCATATTATGTATAGTTCCACAACTCAACGTACTCACTTTATCAATGCTATCGCCACCCCGCACTGTTTTCAATGGAACCGTGTCATTATTTTTTGCAGTCTCCTCTTTAGAATTGATTCCCTTCTTACCAGCTCTCACCATTTTCAGGATATTCTCTATTAGATCTGGATTCTCATTCGCTATTTCTGTCAATGTTTTCACCGTTTTGTTCACGTATTTCTTTTTGTGTAGTCCGCCCTCCGTAGTTTTTTGTTTTGTTGTCTCTTTGATATTTTTTCTAGTATCCTTATTTTTGTTGGAGCTCCCATCATTGTCTTCACTAACCGAATCAGTGTCACTGTCACTTTCAGTGTCACTTTCACTTTCACTGTCGCTGCTGTCCATCATGCTAATGTTTTCAGCTTTCCTTTTTAGTGGTTTTTCTCTTTCCGCCGTGGTGGTGCCTTTTTGTGTTGCTGCAATTTTTGTGTTCTTCTCGGTGGACATGTTTGTAATGCTTGTATTTTTGGTATTATCTCTAGTGTCTCCATCCCTGGCTGCGTTTGCCATATCTGCTATTTTCTTTTCTTGGAGACGTGTTATTTTTGCCTTGGGTAGGTTGGACCATTTTTGTTTCGGCATCTTGTATTTATAATTTTTCAATCGCCGGTGTTTTTTGGCAATTTTGTGAATTTTTATACTGCCTTGTATTTGCATCGATTGTAAGAATTCAGCAATTTGCAATACATTTGTCTTTGTGGAAGCGGGCTTGTGAGCGCGGGCCAACCAAAAGGAACTGTCTGCCTAGCCGCGCCATTTTTTTCTTCCCTACATTCGCTTCTTATTTCCAAATAAGTAGTACCAGTAACGGTACTAGATTGTACGATACCAATTTATTTTGATGTTCCCCATCCTACTACTACCGTATCACACCAATTCATATTGAAATCTGTAGAACTGAAAACAGGCACATTGTATGGAAAGGTGTTGGAGATAACAATTCTCTGTTAGGGAAAATCCGCACAACATATGTATTTTCGTTTTAGGGTTAAGTTTCTGCAACGGCGTTCCCGATTGAGTTGTCTGGAACAGCAATTCTGACTTCTTCATTTGTAAGGAACTAGTTGCATTGATGAGCCTGTAATGGAAAATAAGCACGATATCTGCAACGGCGTTTCCGTGTTATGTGTCTGTAACGGTGTTGTAGATAACAATTCACTGTTAGTAGGGAAAATCCACAGAACATCTTTATTTGCGTTTCAGATTTAAATTTCTGGAACGGCGTTTCAGATTTAGTTTTCTGGAACGGCAATTCTGACTTTTTCATTTGTAACTATCGTTTTTCACAGTAGTTAATTTTTATATTTACGTATTTAACGATGACAGGATGGTGCACGTATTCGTAAGTAGGGGTAAGTATTGCCATAGTAAAGCTTGCTACTAGCACTATTTCACACGTCCCCACGCACCACAAGGAACGGGATAGTTATTGTACTCCTCCAAATCTTCCGGTGAATTCCAACGTTTTTCGTAAAGTTGTAGCCAGTGCACAATGTTTCTCTCCTTTCTATCCTCTTCCTCCCTTTTCTCTTTGTTTGCAAATTGTTTGAGTTTTCTTTTTTTCTTCTTAGACTGCTTTTTCGCTTTGTTCATGAATGAATTCCAATTGTTTTTATTCTTGTTGTTTTTCTTCATTTCTTTGTTTCGTTCCTTTCCGTCCTCGGTTTCTTTGATGTACATTATACTGTACTTTTCAATGATTGCCTCTTCAGTCATTGTGCGCCACTCGTTTAACCAAAGGGTTGTCAGACAGGGACGGTTACCCGGGTGAAAATGTATGCATTGCTTTATGTGTTTTCTGGCTTCCGGCATCAGGTTACACCATTTTTTTGGTGGAAATGTATGACCATTGAGTTTGAGCCTCTCTCGTTCTCCTGATTGTACTGGTTGTCCAATACCCACGTTGTTGTAGCACTGTATGTCCTCCGTTCCTTTCAATGCTGGATAACCGCATAAAATGTGTGCCACAATGATACCCAAAGCCCACACGTGGTCAACGGCATCAGTGTCGCCTTCCTTGTAGAAAGGAAATATGTGCTCAGTTACGTACTTCAAGCATTGTTCCCAAATTTCTAAAGCTTCTTCTTCATCGAAATGCCCTTTTGGGCTGTCGAGTCTATCTCTAACGCCGTCTATCTTGTTGCATCCATCAAGTATTGTGAGTACCAAGTTGCCGTTTTCGGCACATAGCGCATCAAACCCAGTTTCAAAATGATATAAGAATGGATTTCTCTCGTTGTTTTTGTCACCGTCATTTAGCTCAGCCGTTCTTTCACAGTACTCCGCCAAATCCAAAAGATACCTAGGCTTCAAAGGCTTCCTCTTGTACGCTGATTGTGTTGTTATGTTCTCCATTTTGCTGTTCGTTGTAATAATGATTTACGTTGGGCAAATACTGAGGTATTTTCGTTCAATTACTCGTTGTAAACTGTTAATGAACAATTCTTACCGCACTTTAAGTCATGTAAATTTTGTCATCTCGCAAGGATTCGGTTATATTGAAGTAACTGTGTCTTGTGGTTCGACTCCTCCTTAGAACGTTCCATACGTAGTACTTTCCTCCTTACTTTTTGTTCCTACTCGTTCTATTTCTTTATTTTTGTATGGAGTAGTAACCTAAATAGTGATTGCTCCTAAGTTTTTGAGTGCAAAAGTTTGTTAGTTTCTGTTGTTTTAAGGATGAATACTGTTCATTCTATGGATTGGTTAGAGTATGGAAGTATATTGACAATTCTAAGGCTGATACTTTAGTCTTTATGAATGTTTTAATAGTTTTGGTCACTTGTCATTTTTCCTCCAAAACCAGTAACCAAATGCACTAATTAGCTTGTGACACACAAACCACCATGACAGATAAGTCACTTCTGTTTCTTTCATTAATCATCTTATCCATTACATTAACATTATTCATTGTTCAATCACACCAAATATCTGATTTTGGAATTTTTAATTGCAAATTAGTGTGAATTTTTCTTCCCAATCCAGTCACCAAATGCAATAATTAGGTGGTGATACCCAAATCACGACAGATAACTCACTTCTGTTTCTTTCATGATTCATCTCACCCATAACAGGAACAATATTCATTGTTCAATCACACGAAATATTGGATTTTCTATTTTTTAATTGCAAATTACTGTGTATTTATCCTCTTAATCCAGTACCCCAATGCACTTATTAGGAGGTGGTGACACACAAACTATGAAAGATAACTCATTTCTGTTTCTTTCATGATTCATCTCACCCATAACAGGAACAATATTCATGGACGAATCACACTAAATACCAGATTTTCTATTTTCTAATTGCAAATTACTGTGTATTTTTCCTCCCAATCCATTACCCACATGCACTTATTAGGTAGTGACAGACAAACTATGAAAGATAACTCACTTCTGTTTCTTTCATGATTCATGTCACCCATAACAGGAACCATATTCAGAGACTAATCACACTTAATGTCAGATTTTCTATTTTCTAATTGCAAATTACTGTGTATTTTCCCTCCTAATCCAATACCCAAATGCACTTATTAGGTGGTGACAGACAAACTATGACAGATAACTCACTTCTGTTTCTTTCATGTTTCATGTCACCCATAACAGAAACAATATTCCTGGTTCAATCACACAAAATATTGGATTTTCTATTTTCTAATTGCAAATTAGTGTGTATTTTTCCTCCAAATACAGTACCCAAATACACTTATTAGGTGGTGACAGACAAACTATGAAAGATAACTCACTTCTGTTTCTTTCATGTTTCATCTCACCCATAACAGGAACCATATTCATGGACTAATCACACTAAATGTCAGATTTTCTATTTTCTAATTGCAAATTACTGTGTATTTATCCTCCAAATCCAGTACCCAAATGCACTTATTCAGTGGTGACAGACAAACTATGAAAGATAACTCACTTCTGTTTCTTTCATGATTCATCTCACCCATAACAGAAACAATATTCATGGTTCAATCACACAAAATATTGGATTTTCTATTTTTTTATTTACAAATTAGTGTGTATTTTCCCTCCAAATCCAGGACCCAAATGCACTTATTAGGTGGTGACGCACAAACGATGACAGATAACTCACTTCTGTTTCTTTCATGTTTCATCTCACCCATAACAGGAACAATATTCATGGACTAATCACACTAAATTTCAGATTTTCTATTTTCTAATTGCAAATTACTGTGTATTTTCCCTCCAAATCCAGTACCCAAATGCACTCATTAGGTGGTGACACACAAACTATGACAGATAACTCACTTCTGTTTCTTTCATGATTCATGTCACCCATAACAGGAACAATATTCATGGGCTAATCACACAAAATATTGGATTTTCTATTTTTTAATTGCAAATTAGTGTGTACTTTTCCTCCAAATCCAGGACCCAAATGCAGTTATTACGTGGTGACACACAAACTATGACAGATAATAACTCACTTCTGTTTCCTGCATGATTCATTTCACCCATAACAGGAACAATATTCATGGACTAATCACACTAAATGTCAGATTTTCTATTTTCTAATTGCAAATTACTATCAGATTGGAATTCTGTATTGGTTGTAGTACTAATACTAGTACGGGTACTATTTCCGGTCGTGTGATGAAAATCTCGCGGAATACGAATCTCGTGTGTTCCCAGAACAATCGATCGTCCAACGTGTACGTGCAGTTCTCATCAAAATTAAGGAACCTTGTGACGGATAAGCTGTAGTACTCTTTTGCAATAGGGTAAGTATGTCGACACTCCTTACCTCTCACAAGCTCAGGCGGACTTTGTTCTTCAAATTGAACGGATCAAGGACCGTCATTGGTGAAAATGAATAACCGATCTTTGCGGTGAGGTTCACCTGGATTAGAGTTCGACGACAAAGACTTTCGCTCTGCTTTCAAATATTCGTCCAGACACTCATGTGCGTTGTCAACGTTAAAAGAAGTTTTTTCTTCCTTGCCAAGTACAGCCTTCATTATTGCCTTTGAAACCATAACCCTACAAACCGGAACACGTGTACCGTTAGGACCACGTGACAAATGAGATGTTAGAACATAGTCGAGCAATTCGTCGCAAACAAGATTCACCTCTTCAAGTTGGTCTGGCGTGGAAACAACATTGTCAACACAGGACAAACTCAGGAGGTAATGTTGCAACAATGTCTTCACGTGAACTTCGTCCTCAGGATCGTAATCGTCCACAAATATGTCACGTTCGGCCGTTTTCTTTGCAGTAGAAAGAGTGACCAATTTTTTGGCAAAGTCAACGCCTACTCTGTACAACTGGTTAAGAGTTTTCTGGTGCTCCATAATCTTGCAAAAGTGAAGAGAAGATAACAGGTTGAATCGAATAATCCCCACCTTATTGTCCACTCCTGGTCTTTTGTATTTTCCAACCAAAAACGAAGACTCATAGAGATTGGGCAATAGTTTGTTGTACAAATTGTCATGTAGTAATGACTCATCGGCGAAGTGGTGAAGGCTGAGTTCTTGAAAAATTCTTGCCTTCTGTCGTTGGAAGCATACCCACAAATACATGAGGACCTTTTGAAATGCAAGGGGTATCTTGGACACATCGGACAGCCATTCCAACTTGAGGTATTTTGGGGAATCAGTCAAGGGCACTAACTCGACTGCTGCGACACCTTCTCTTGTTGGTGCACCAACAACTTCTGTACCCCTAATATGATTGATTTGATTCACCAACTCATCAAAGGAGTGACTAGAGGAAAGAAAATGTCTCAATGCGTGGTGAAAGGAAAGACCTTCAAAGAACGAGACCATCTCCTGGACGTATAGCTTCCCTGTCTTTACATCATCTTTAAATCGTTGATTGAAAAACGGTCCTTCTGTTTCCGGTGAAGGTGCAGGGGGGAATTGGACACAACATACGTACCAACGCAGTAAGCTTAAATACACTTTCATGTACTTCAGTATGGTGTCGTAGTTAACCACATTCTTTGCCCAGACAGAATGCGACACGCCTTCCGCTACTTCGTCTTGTCCTTCAACCCGGGTGAATTGTGTTTCGCCTTCCGTGGTATTTTCATCGATTTTGATAACGGAGTTGAGCGCTGACTGGAAGGAGTTCCATTTTTCTTTCATTTTGTACTCCTTGAAACAAGTTGTCAGCCCCTTTGCATCCAAGATACAGACCTTCTTTGTCAACTGCGACCCGGAGTCACGTAGGAAAAGATTTACCATCACGTCAACAACCCTTGGTATAGGACCCGGGGATGGTTTGTCTGACGTTTCTTGCTCGCTGAAGTCAGGACGGGTTCCGGAAGAAGAAAGTTTAGTAACAATGAAAACCTTGTTCATGAGATGGCGGAAGACAGATTTGATGTCACGACTGACGGCAGTGATGAGTTCGTCCGTCAAAAACATTCTCAGAGAATCCGTTAGGACCCTGTTGCTTCAGACAAGCTTTGACACGTCTTTTCATTGCATCCGTGTGATCCTTGTATTGGGAGTCATCATCAAATAATTCCAATGACATACTTCGACCGCCTTCATTTCCCGAAGACGACGAAGGTTGAGCAGCACCTGTGACTGCTTGATGTGGTGTTTCGGGAACGACTGCTGGTATTTCTACCACATGACTTCTTTTCTTATTCTGTGATGGACTTTTCGATTTTTTGTGTTTCCTCTTCCTCGGTTTATCGACTGCACGCCCTTGACTGACCGGATGAGCTTTTGGATGGTTTGCAAACAACGTTGTTTGGGTATTACCTGAAGGTCTGTCTTGGTCTGCGGCTGCCCCTTCATCTCGTGGTGGAGTAGATGATGGAGTACCGTTGACTTCTGGCGCTGCATTTGCGCCGGCTACGTTGTTGGTTGGGGTTGCGGCTGCAGCTGTGACTTCATCTGGTGGTGAATTAGCCATACGCTTAGTGGTACTTCTCGTAACTCTCATTGTTTGATTGCTAATTTAGAGAACAAGAAAATAAAATTGTGTGAAAGCAATCTAAGTTGCTACAATTGTATAACTTGTCGCATATCAAGAGATTCTCAAATGAGGAAACGAAAAACAGGATCGACTCAACTTCAAACCACAGCGACTCTATCGACAAACAAACATCATGCAACAATGTACAAATATTTCCACTTTTACGGTAAACAAATAGTACAACCTGCAACGCCGTTGCAAGCGAAAAGTGAAAACGTTACCAAAACAAACCACAACGATACGAAACACCGATCATCCATTTTGAGATATGGTAATGTATGTTAAGATTTTCCGACAAATATTTTAAAACCCAGTAATTTTGAGATTTGCAATTGAAACCCAATTGGAACACAAACTTTGCAACGTCGTTCCATGACTGTTGACATGAATTGTACAAGAAACCGTTTCACCACCCCTGAAAAGCAGTTACGGTTACAGATTTCTGAAACGCCGTTCCATAAATGTTGACATGAATTGTACAAGAAACCGTTTCACCAACGTAGTACTTCATCTTGAGATTTCAAATTGAAACATGATTCGAAAACAACGTCTGAAAATCAGTTCCGCTTACAGATTTCTGAAACGCCATTCCATGACTGTTGACATGAATTGTCCAAGAAACCGTTTCACCACCCAACCGTACGTAGTACTTCATTTTGAGATTTGAAATTGAAACATGATTTGAAAACAACGTCTGAAAAGCAGTTCCGGTTACAGATATCTGAAACCCCATTCCATGACTGTTGACATGAATTGCACAAGAAACCGTTTCACCACCACCCAACCTTACGTACTTCTTCATTTTGAAATTTCAAATTGGAACATGCTCCAAACACAAAGCCTGAAACGCCGTTCCGGTTACTGAATTCTGAAACGCCGTTCCATGATTGATGACATGAATTGTACAAAAAAACCTGTCACAACCCAAACAGAAGTCATTAGTATTATCATACCTACATTACTACTACTACTAGTACTACTATCGTAATATACCTGGACACAACGGTTTCTGTGTACGTAGCTACTGTCGTAGGATACTGCTGGACAAAACTAGGCAAATTCATTACCAGTAAGATCACCGTCACACATGTGTTGGTACGTACAACCTCACCGGCACATAAAAGATCTCACTGTATCACAAGTTGAGAACGTTAACAATAAAAATCAGGGCACTATTTTTTATTGTTCTCTATTCAAAACGAGCGCGGGGGGCGATTTATTTACTTAATGTTCTTATTTTGAAATAAGAAAATGGAATTATTCTTCATTGTTCTAGATTTACTGCGGTAGATCTGACAGGTTAGTAAGTATCGATTCTTTGTTTGGAACACACATGCCCACACACACACACACAGTGAAAACATTTTTTTTCGCACTGATTTTACACTGTGATTTTACAGTGTGGTGATTTTACAGTGTTATTTTACAGCGTGAATTTTTTTTCTTTTTGAGTCAAAAAATACTGTTTCCCTTCATAATCATCCTACTGAACTTATCTTGAGCAGAGTTGGTTTACCGTACTTGTACAATAAAGCACTCCGTCCGAGAACGCGGGATCCCACTGAACTGATCAGCAATGATCACTAGTAGGCAAGGAATTTAGGCTCGAGATATTTTAATCCGAAAAAACTGCCTTTGCTGGAAAAAGAATTGGACGGCATTGGACTGTAGAGGAATTGCTGGATAGATATTGTTTGGACTGCAGCCTTACATATACGTCTTGAAATCAATGAATCTGCATCCATTGCGTAGATATATCAACAGGATAAAGATCCAGTTTTTTGTGAGAAAGGAGTAAGATTGAACAACGTATCGGCAACAACAATTCGACCGACAATTTTCACCTGTAGTTTGAGAGAACGGATCAGAACAAAATATCAGAACAATGGATGGGGGTACGGCGAACAACTATTGTAAGAACAAGCAACGGTATGAATGGGAGAGATAGGCAATGATTATAATGCCACCTGCATTGCTGATAATGTATTTCCTCGTTTTCCTATTTTGCTATTTTCATAGGACCGTATTGGAAACAACGGATCGGAAGGCAACACTGGGTCGAAGGCAGCAAAAACAACAACGTAAGATAGAGGGACAATGATGCCTACATCCTGCATTGCTGATGATGTCTTCCTTACTTGTGTTTCCCTCCTTCTTATTTTCATAGGTACGGATCAGTAGAACGATCAATTGGAGACAACGTCGGACAAGGCGGACGCAGGATCGTAACAATTTGATCGGACGAATTGAACGCAACAACAAAAGGAGGCCAACGGTGTAGGTTAGTGGCACATAGATTATACTATTCTTTTGTTATTATTTACTCAATGTAGCACATCAATAGATACTCACCCATTTGGTTCAATTAACATATCATGAAAAACTCGAATACAATCGTAGACTACGGCAACGACAGAGAGCAACAACAGCAACCGGAAACCTCGCAACAGCGCCAGCGATAGCAAAAGCAGCAAGCAAGAACGATCCAAGCGGCCGCAACCGGGAACCATCGAACCAACAGCGGCAGCGATACCAACAACAGCGGCAGCAACAGCAGCAAGCGGCAACAACAATAGCAACAGCAGCAATCGGGAAGATTCCAACCGCCTGCAAAAGTCAGAATTGCGGTTCCAAACAACTCAATCTGAAACGCCGTTCCAGCAACTTTACCCTGAAACCCCAATACAGACAGAGTTACTGTTCCAGAATACTAAATCCGAAACGCCGTTAAAGAATCTTGACCCAGAAACGCCAATACACCAGACATCTAAATCAGAATTGCCGTTCCAGACAACTCAATCTGAAACGCCCTTCCAGAATCTTGACCCGGAAACGCCAGCAGCAATACAGCAAACGTTCAAGTCAGAATTGCCGTTCCAGACAACTCAATCTGAAATGCCGTTCCAGTAACTTGACCAAGAAACGCCAATACAGCAGAAGTTCAAGTCGGAATTGCCGTTCCAGACAACTCAATCTGAAACGCCATTCCAGAAACTTGACCCAGAAACGCCAATACACCAGACGTTCAAATCAGAATTGCCGTTCCAGACAACTCAATCTGAAACGCCGTTCCAGAATCTTGACCCGGAAGCACCAGCAATACAGCAAACGTTCAAGTCAGAATTACCGTTCCAGAATATTAAATCTGAAACGTCGTTCCAGAAACTTGACCCAGAAACGCCAATACACCAGACACTCAAATCAGAATTGCCATTCCAGACAACTCAATCTGAAACGCCGTTCCAGAATCTTGACCCGGAAACGCCAATACAGCAAACGTTCAAGTCAGAATTGCCGTTCCAGACAACTCAATCTGAAACACCGTTCCAGTAACTTGACCAAGAAACGCCAATACAACAGACGTTCAAGTCAGAATTGCCGTTCCAGACAACTCAATCTGAAACGGCGTTCCAGAAACTTGACCCAGAAATGCCAATACAGAGATTCTGCGGATTTTCAAGTGGACGGAACCGGGAATTTTCTAACCAACAGCGGCAGCGATAGCAACAGGTGGGAATATTCGAAGCAGCCACAAAAGTCAGAATTGACGTTCCCGACAACTGAATCTGAAACGGCGTTCCACAAAATTGACCCAGAAACGCACTCCATGGGCAAATCGATTCATTGTCTTCCTCAAACAGCTAATCTGCAAAGAGTCAGGCACTGGTTATTAAATTCCTTTCGTGACCAGAAGTACCAAAGCTACCAGATGTTAGTTTTCCTGTTCGTACGAATCAATGAGTCCCGTATCATTCTAAGTAATCGATTCCCACGGCATATCGATTCCCACGGCGCGTCGATTCCCATCGCGCATCAACGGTGAGCAATCCCTGTTTTACAGTATTGCCATTGTTCTTCGGTGAGCAAACTCTGATTTCATAAATATCACACGAGCTACGGGAGCAATTCCTGACCTTAGTGATAAACATATCATGACGTCTTCCTAACGGAACAAGTTAAGAAAACCGTTGGCGCGTGATTCTCACACAATACATATACATGCATACAGATATATATGGTCAACGACCAATACATGTACGGAAATAATCAGCGAGTAATCTCATCACTACGCAACAGCAGTTGCAACGTATTCATCTCAATAAAAGAGATATCTTGCATTTTGGCAAGATTTCACTTTATCTCATACTTTTAACATTCAACTGATTTAAATCCCAAAATTCACACTAGTTGCTATCAACTACTTGTAATCTACATACTAAGGTCTGTCTCGCTGCAATCTGAATAAGTCACAGCAAGAAGAGATCTGGCGTCTCCCTAGCTTCGCCTGTAGTCCGATTATCCGTTGCCGAAAGTATCCAAACACATTTATCACGCGTAGAGTACAATCGTTCGTCTACTAACACACTAACACAGCGTTGCTGTTCCTTAGAAGCCTTTGAATCGGACCCTCAACGAATCGGATTCAGAAGGAAAATAATACTGGTCACACAAGAATGGCACCCGGTGCAATGGGATTGAATACAACAACAAAGCAATTGGCACCAAAAGCAATGAAGCAAAAATCAAAGAGGAAACGTGGGAAGACAGAGAGAAAGAAAATGACATCAAAATTTCTCCAAAACGGAGCAACATCGTCATCAACAATCCACCAGACTTACAAACACTTGTCAGAGATAAAACCCAAGAAGCGTCAAAGTATAAAGGAAATTGTACAACATGTTGAGCAAATAGCATTGAAAACAGTTCACAAGAATGGGTTTTGAGGTAAATTCATGGAAACACGATGGGGTTTTAAAACAGTTGGAGAAAGGGAATACACATCGGAAGAGGCGGTGTCTATTGCAAGACATTGGATAGTACCGACGATAAGTTTCTTTTAGCAGTCGCCGAATCAGAACCATCATTGAGAATCTTTGCAAAAGCTTCCACAAAATTTGCAAAACAACGCTTGGGTACTCCCAAAAATATAGAAATTACAAGAACATTTGCTGCAGAAATTGTTCAATCTAAACCCAAAATAGGCCGAGGAACCAAATGTGACAGTGTAAACAGTGGATATGGTATAATTGGGATGAGACCAAATCAATTGAAATCAGGAAATGGTGTGTATGTTTTCAAAAAGAATGTGGAACCAAAAACACAAGACCACCTTGAACAGAAAGCCCTACACATTGTGAAGGAAATGCAGCTTTGTTTACGTGAAATGTCCAAATTTGTCAACCTTGAAACAACTGTGATGAATGAGGTTGTTAGTCGTACAACACTGAATGCAATCGGCCATCACGCTACGGCCTTTTCTATTGGAAAGGATTATCACTCGAAATGCCATACCTATGCCGATATGTTCTATACAAGGCTGATTGTTATTGCTCCAAAACATGTAAGTGATGACGAGGTGATTTATTACTTTGTGTTCCCAAGGTATAAAGTGAAAGTTCCATTGAGGTCAGGCGATACTCTATTGTTCAATCCATTAGTATTACATAGCTGTTCGAATCCAAAATACGAAGGCTGTTATATTATGAGTGCCTATGTATCGACAAAAACTGTGCTAGAAGCTGATCCTCTATAATATATTAGACAATAATTTAAAGTTAGACGTTCCATTCACTTCGTTTGTTTTCCTGCGACATTGTGCAATCATTTTGGAGTAGCTATCAATCGAAACGTAGGAGAAATATGTTACGATCAATATGGAGGAGCATTAAATTCTTCACTAATACTAAGTTATTATTGATATTGTACTAGGTAAACAATTAAGTATTGGATGTATCAGAGAGGACCTCACTATCGTCATCATCGCTTGATGACATTGAACTGTCATCACCTGAATTAGTAGCATCATCATTATTGTCGCTGTCCTGTTCAACAATAGTGCATTGGGAGTAGAGTGCCTCTTCATTAGGCAAAGATGACGTTGTCTTGTGGAATTCATCCAGCCAAGCCCTTCGATTCAAGACAACTAGATATGAGTTTGATTGCAACATACCAATTGCATCAAGTTCTGGGACAACTGCTACATCGGAAAGTATGCTGTCGACATGAAATAAGAACAGGGAATTTTTGTCTACTTCACCTCTTGTCACAAACAACAAAGCTGTTGGTAGTGGAGTGGATTTAAACTTGGTCACTACTGCATAAATGCCTTTGTCGGCAATTTGTTACTCAGAAACAAATGAGTAAGGCTGCTTCAGATTGTAGAGTTCAAGGAAACACATAATATGGCAGGGTATTTCACATGCGGCGACATCAAACAACGCCCAATCATACCAGACAGAGTTTAGTTGGCCACCATCGGAACGATATGAAGGGTGGCTCCGAAACAAGTAATTTTGCTGTGTGCATTCATCAAACCTGTTATGTTCAGTAAATCCTTTCACAAACGTAGAGTCCTCCAAAAGTGGAAGCACATTCTGACATACAAAAGACAACACGATGGGAGAAATATAGGGTTTTGTTTTGTTCGATGACCTAACCCATCTCATAGTACTTGCCCCATCGTCGTTAATGAAAACGTGAAATTTTGAACCAGAAACTTTGGGAGGGACTCGATTACCAGAAACATCTTCTGCCGTCACTAAATTGAACTTGGAAGTAACTACTCGTAGCAGCATTTTTTCTTCCTGTCACTTTGCCGTTTGCATTATCAATGTCGAAGCATTCTGTTGAGTGTTCTTCGAGGGTGCTTTGATTTCAGTTTTGTGGTGTAATTCCGAATAAGAAGAATCCCATCCGCATGGAAGTCCCCAAAGTTTAATGTACTCAACAAGGTGAAAGTATAGATGGTTTTTGATCAGTTTCGTACCCATTCCCTCTCTGAGGCAGGTAGAATTAATACAATTGATAAAGTGGATTATCATCTTGGGGAGATTTTCCAATCCAGAAATGGGTATATTCCCATGCTTCAAGAATTCTTCCATGGAGAGTATCAGTTGAATTACCTCTACTTGTTTCTGAATAAATGTTGCGTCCTTGATGATGTTTATTGCCACATCGGAACAAAGGGTGATCAGAATGGAAATGAGCATTCCGGAATAATCATTTCCCTCCTTTTTGGTAATGGAGAGAAGCTGACTGGAAAACTTGGTTCTGGGGAAATCTCTGTCCGATTGCCTTGACAAAAGACCACCGTATAACTGCGCGAGTGAACCAATAGTAGCTGATGTGCCATTCGTGTTTAAATCAGGGCCATACCAACACTTAGGACTACCTTTTAACAAAGAATTGAGTGATTCTACTGCCCAACGTGCTACACCCAGTTGATGCATATGCAAACACTCACCGGAGTAGCAAAGTGAATGTTGTTGACATTACTACCAAAATTGAGACTGTGAAAAGCATTTTTTATGGGATGATGCAAAATGCTTTTGAAGTACTCCATGTGTTCCCGTGCAGAAATGTTTGGGGGGGATTCAAAATCTTCTGGAACCCAGAGACGAGTCAGTTCCTCCACTTGGGCTTTTGGTTTATGGATGACACGTGTAGGACATGTACAATGTCGGCACAATTTCTTCACCTTTTGCGTGTAGGATCCATACTTTCCACATAGTTTGTCATGTAGTTCTGTATCACCAACAACATAGGCAATCGCAAATTTCATTTTCACTTTGAACATTTTTCCTGCATACGGAAGATAATTCTACTCCAACCCGCCCTGCATTTCACATACTTCCTTGAAAGATTGCAAAGCCGATGCAAGTGCAGTGTGTAGATTTTGAATATTATCTTTCGCCGTGGTTTTTTCGTGTGTCTTATGCTCTCAATTTCAGTGTCGGGATGAAAATAAATTGTGGTCCAAGCGTCAGGTCGTTTTCTTGCTTCAGTATTGAAAATACCAAGAGTCATGTTGAGAGGAGTGAGTGACAGACGGCCATGTGCATCCAAGCTGATTCCATCCATGTAGAAAATGATCGGAACAAGGATTTCATCATTTTCATTGCAGATCTGCTTCCACGATTCCGTCCACCAAGAGCCGTGGTGTAGTTCTGTTATGTATGTTTCATTGGTGATTGGTGGGTTGTTTTCGGGTGAAAGAGGAGTCTCAACATTCGGAAAAGACAAATTGGTTTCTTGCATCAATTCCTTATTAGTCAGAAGGGAATGAAGTGCGTCTGGGAAGGATCGAACAAATATTTGGGTGGGTAAATTGCAAGGTAACCAGTTAATTATGTGTGGCTCGAACTTGGTCTCTGAAATACCCAAATTGGACTTGATTTCACTAAATATGGCTTCTCGATGGCGGGGTAGGTAGAGCTAAAGTCAACACCATGAATAGTTTGACATTCGTTTGCCCATTGAAAAATAGATTTGAATGTGTTTAGAGGTAACTTGTGTTTCGTCATTAGATTCATGAGCTTTATTTCAGCAATGAGCCTATTGGTAGGTGAAAAAGAAAGATGAGATCGGATCAATTGCTCTTTTACATTGATGTTTGGTTGGGATGCCGTGGGTTCCGCAGCATCCATACCATTATCGTTCTGAATAGGAAGGCAAATTTCTTCATGAATAACCATGTCATCATTGTTGCTGTTGTCTACTGAAGTAAACAACTGTGATTCCATTACATTTCTATCCATTGGTGGAACAAATAAGTTGTGTACTACCTGACTGTTTAGAACAGAGTTGAATGTTTCGTTTGAGGATGCCTTGTTAGTGTGAGTGGCAGCAACAGAAGCGGAAGGAACAATTGGACCATTCTCCGTCAATGTCAGGCCATATTGTGAAGGTGAATGACAAACTGTACTAGTGGTTTCTTCTTTGGCAGATGATGAAAATTCCATTAGGTTATGGTTTAAATAGAAATCACGACAAAAAGCTATTGAATCAAGGTGACGTGAAAGGCCTCGTGATACATATCGGTATGATTTGTGTGTAGACGAATCTTGTCTGCTTCCGATGAATGTCTTCGATTTTCCCTTACAGGACATGCAGCTACGACATATAAATGATTTGGGAATTTGGGTATAACAACCACTCTTGAAGTGATGGCGATTTTTACTAGGTTGTGACATGTTCTTCTAATGGAAGAAGGGAGGGGGAGAAATAGTTTCGATAGGGGTATTAAATGCACATGAGGAAAATGAGCATGATGCTATCGAATCGAGCATGAAAAGGCATGATGGTATGAAAAAAGAAACGCCGTGACATAGAAACAAGGCAGAAACATACTAGTACGAAGTAGTAAACAAACACTTCTGAAAATAGTTTTATTTCATATCTTGGGTTAAGGTTAGGAAGCTGTTTGGCACCGAGATTTCAAATTTAAACATGATTCGAACACAAAAGAATGAAATGCCGTTCCGGTGACTGAATTCTGAAACGCCGTTCCATGATTGTTGACATCAATTGTACAAAAAATCGTTTCACCACTCGAACAGAAATCGATACTATCATACCTACATTACTACTACTAGTACTATCATAATACACCCGGACACATATCTACGAAAAAAGAATTTTTGGAAAGAAAATAAAAGAAAGAATGGTGGTGAAATCGTGTAGGAGGAAGGTAGTAGTGCTGTAGAGTTCTACGAAAATTCGTTAAAACGAGCATGATGCTATCGGAGCGAGCATTAAAAGGCACGATGGTATGAAAGAAGACACGACGTGACATACCGTAGAAAATAACGCGGAAACAAAGCAAACTAACACTTCTGAAACTAATTTTATTTCATATCTTGGGTTAAGGTTAGAAAGTGTGGTAGTGAAAAATAGATTTTTTAAATCAATTTAGTCAAAATGGAGAGATCAATGGACATTTTGAGTCTTCGGGGAGAATTTTGGTCGCAACCTGAGGGGGGTCGAAAATCTTTACCACAAAAATTGTGAATTTAAAAAAAAACCATTGCGCATAACAAACACAGGGTCGATTTTCTGAAAATAGGGCTTGCGAGGGGTCGCGTGGGGTCGCGTGACAGTTATCGGACGGTGCATAATGACATGAGGAGCCATTCCGGAGGAATGCTGTCGATGGGGCAGGGAGCTATAATAGTGAACTCAACAAAGCAAAAGATCAACACAAAGAGCTCGACAGAGGCCGAGGTGGTGGGAGTAGACAACAATATGCCATTCATATGCTGGGCTAGATACTTCTTAATTGCTCAAGGGCAACATGTTGTTGCATCAACGGGGCAACTTACCAGTACGCCGCTAGCAAACAAGAACATCCTCAATCAGGACAATGAAAGCTCCATTCAACTTGAGCGCAACGGCAAAGCATCCAGCACCAAGAGGACCAGACACATCAACATTAGATACTTCTTCATCACCGATAGAGTGACCAAAGGAGAAGTCACCATTGAATACTGCCCAACAAAGGAGATGATTGCTGACTACTTCACCAAGCCACTACTACAAGGATCTCTTTTCCAAAAGTTCCGCAACACTATTATTATGGGCATCACGGGTAACAGTGATTACACTGCGTACCGCACTGCATACTTGCAGGCAAGACATGCGCACACCATGTCTAAGGGCATTGCTCAGGCAAGCACGCCAGCCAGTCAATGAACGGGCAGACGTGCACAATAGGAATTAGTACCTGTTGAGTTCATAACTAAACCGGACATCACAATCGACCATAAGTAATGGGAGTGTGTTGAGAAATAGTGCGCGCATGAATATACGAACATACGATATAAACATGATAGGTGAATTTGGGATCATTGAAGAGAAATCTTTTGTGGGACATATTCTGAGGTAATCAAAATTAACACCTCAAGTCATCCAGCCAATCAAAATTGACACCTCAAGTTATCCAACCAGCATGGGAGAAAGACATGATGTTGGAATCTAATTCACCAAGATATGAAATCAAATCATACTTTTTAATTAATCTAGTCAATAGGATTATTTGTATTTCTGTATTCTTTCAGACTTGACTTAATTTCGTGTACCAATTTTACGTTCAAACAACATAACCATCGCTAAGATGTGGTACCGTTAGAATTAGATGATAGCACTGTTGGAATACAGTGTTGGCATAACGCTTAAATAATACGAAGTAATAATCAAAACTCGTGCCGGGACGTGTCTGTCAAAACAAAAACTGACGTCAATGGGTGATTCCCGAAATACTTTTATGTACTACATAAACCAGAAATGTTTTACTTGACCAGTCTTTTTGTTACAAATCATAGTTGACGTGAGATCACCTAGACTATGATTTGTAATGTTATACTTTTTAATACCGGAATCCACATGTTTTCGCGCCATACTTAGTCATACGAAGAATTCCACATATATTCCAAAATGAGAGAAAATGAGATTCCACATTCCAAAATGAGATTTATGCACTAGCCCGCCAAAAAAATTGTGTACAAAATTTTCATTCCCGAAATGCTAAAAACAGAAATCTATGTACGTTATAAAAAAAGGATTTCGGCAATCACCCAATAGCAATACAGTAA
This sequence comes from Pseudo-nitzschia multiseries, assembly GCA_037355745.1. Taxonomy (NCBI): domain Eukaryota; phylum Bacillariophyta; class Bacillariophyceae; order Bacillariales; family Bacillariaceae; genus Pseudo-nitzschia; species Pseudo-nitzschia multiseries. The sequence continues at coordinate 4,634,807 of CM074785.1, read as the reverse complement.
GATTACCAAACACGAACTGTAGTTCGTAAGATTACGAAGTACGTACGGTACGAAGTAAATCTTCTGTTGATCATCGTAAGCTTGCTGGGAAGTAAGCTTGATCTCTTAGTGCTGCTACTAACCTTAAAAAATGGTTTTCAAAAGAGGTTGTTGGACTCCAGGGACACAAATTATTCCAAAATTCATATGCCTATAGTATCAGATTGTTCCTTGTCCAGTTTGTTTCATAGTCTACCCCATCCATAGTATGAGCAATATTTAGCCTGAAATTGCAGACAATGGCACACATTTGCACTCAAAAAATGAATAGGAATCACTATTTTGGTCCATGCATGTCCAGGGACAAAAATTAATCCAAAATTGCGTCCGATAACTGTCCCGCGACCCTCTTTTTTTGTCGCAAGGTACTTTTGCAACCCTTGCTTGTGTGTAATTTTAACACGAGCCCCCCCTGTGATTCAGTAGCTTCGTATCATACTCATTTTTCTAACTCTCAATCCCTGGTTTGCGATTATTTTTTTCCTTGGGTCATGAATAATTATTATTAATTTTTAATATATCCTACCCGTACAATTAAATACTTGTGTTCGCGACACCCACCCACTAAAATTAAATACGCAAGGTTATGACTCACAACCAGTAAAATTTAACATTAGTGCTCACGGCACATCACCCTTAAAATTTATCTCCATTGCTCCTGACACACTACCCTTATAATTTAAGAATTGGGCTTGTGACACACTACCTTTAAAATTTATCTCTGTTGCCCTCGACACACAACCAGTAGAATTAACATTAGTGCTCGCGACACACAACCCTTAAAATGTATCTCCATTGCTCGCGACACACTACCCTTATAATTTAACACTTGGGCTGGTGACACACAACCCTTAAAATTTAGTACCATTGCTTGCGACTACCTACCACTACAGTTGAATTATTCTGGTCAAGAATTTGTCTAGTAGTATCATATGCAAAATATGTATGATAGGTATGAGTACTTCTTTCTGTACAATTTAATCATTTGCGTCACACAATCTACTATTTGCAAACATGGTATGCAATGTCTGTATAATATGTACCTTTTACCCTAATCACTCTCCCAGAAGATTTACCCGTGCCGTAGGTGTGAACCCACTTGCGTCAAATTAGTGAATGTACTGACACAATGAACAGTAACAATTCTGAAGACAATGCCTAAACTTCTTCCATTTCGCCAAGCAATTGCATCAATACAGGATCAATATAGTTGTCATCTTCATTTTCCTCTTCAGCAAGACTACTGGCAACAGTGCCACTATCTTTCGATACAGTACCAGTAGGGTTTTTTCCTGACTTGAATCTTACCAGCATCATTTTCTTCAAATTTTTACCCGTTTCGGGATCTTCTCTTAACGTTTACACCTTCTTGCACAATCTAGCAAACACTTGCCGTCCTTTTTTGTCCCATCCATCTGCACTTCCACTTTTTGAATCACAATATTTTTTTCTCATGTATTTTGTTGTTGTTTGTGTCACGTATGTTCCATCAAGCTTCCTTTGCTTCTGTTTTTCCCAATTGCTGTACTCATTGTCAATTATCATTAGGGCAAAAGCCTCATCCGTAACAGAAAAGATGTTACTAATAAGCTCCTTTGCCTTCCTCAGCTTAAAGTTTGTGTTTCCCGGATTAACGGCAGACAGGATTCTTGTCACAAAATAATAAAACCCTTCATTATCCGCATTTCCACGTTGCCGGTACTTGTTGGCCGTAATTTCCGCCAAGTCTGTATTCAGAGCTACAGTACCAGGGAATGGTGCCGGCACTTTTGCCATTTCACTATCAGCTGTGGTGATGACAACAAATGGCAGTATGATATCATAGTATGGTGGGGTTAGTTGTACGTCGGACGTAGGCACATATGGAAGAATGTCAACAGCACAAGAATTTCTGTCCAATTGAACCATTACGCCAACACTTTCCAAACCAATTTTTTCTTGCCAATGTTTGATTATTGTGCCTCAATTTTGCCAGGGCTTTAGGTACCGCATTATCAAAATATTGACAGAATTCCTTAATGGGGATATCTTTCGTAACGGAGATGCGACCCGCATCGATGCCTTGCACCATTATTTTTTTGGACAGTTCTTTTGATGTCAGAAATTTCATGCCACCATTCCATTTATCCTTTACATAGGCTCTCACCTGTCCTTCAATGGTATCTTTATGTGTTTTCATCAGTTTCATAGTATCCATCGACATATGTATGCTTCCATAACTCAATGTACTCACTTTATCAATGCTATCGCCGCTCCGCACTGTTTTCAATGGAACCGTGTCGGTAGTCTTTGCAGCATCCTATTTAGAATTCTCTCCCTTCTTACTATCACTCACCATTGTCAGCATCTTCTCTAGTAGATCTGGTTTCTTACTCAAATTTTCTGTTATCATTTTCACCATGAGGGTCACGTTGGTCTTTTTCTGTTGTCTGCCCTCCGTGGTATTTTTTCTCTTGTCCCTTGGATATTTACACTATTATCTGTATTCTTGTTGGATCTCCCATCATTGTCTTCACAAACCGAACTTGAATCACTGTCACTGTCACTGTTACTGTCCATGATGCTGATGTCTTTAGCTTTTCTTTTTAGTGGTGTCTCTCTTTCTGCAGCAGTGGTGCTCTCTTGTGTTGTTGCAGCCGTCGTGGTCTTCTTGGTGGACATGGTGGTAATGCTTGTATTTTTGGTAGTATCTCTACTAGTGTCTCCGTCCCTGGCTGCGTTTGCCATATCTTCTATTTTCTTTTCTTGCAAATGTGTTACTTTTGGTGTTGGTAGCTTTGACCATTTTTGTTTCAGCATCTTGAATTGAGATTTTTCCAATTATCGGTGTTTTTGGCATTTTTTTGAATTTTTATCATGCCTTGTTTTTGCAGCCATTGTATGAATTCAGCAATTTGCATTACATTTCTCTTTGTGGAAGCAGGCTTGCGAGCACGGGTCACACAAAAAGAACTGTCCGCCTAGCCGCACCATTTTGTTTCACTACATTCACTACTTATTTCAATACTACTAGATTGTAGGATAACAATGGTGTATTTTGATGTTCCCCACCCTATCACTCCTCAGTACACACCGGTATGTTATCGTATTTATTGTTTTTCCATTTTCTGCAACTGTGTTGCAGGAAATGCATTTTTTTTGTTTTTTGGTAATTTTACTTTATTATCATTCATTTTTTTGTTACTTAATTTGTACCGAATACCTCAGGGATTATGCTCTTTATTTTTGCATTGGAATCCTTACAGAGTTGCATGGTTAGTGTTTCACACGTCCCCATGCACCACAAGGAACGGGATAGTTGTTGTACTCCTCCAAATCTTCTGGTGAATTCCAACGTTTTTTGTAAAGTTGTAGCCAGTGTACAATGTTTCTCTTGTTTCCATCTTCTTCCTCCCTCTTCTCTTTGTTTGGTGCTAATTGTTTTCGTTTTCGTTTTTTCCTCTTGGACTGTTTTGTCGCTTTCTTCATGAATGAATTCCAATTGTCTTTAATCTTATTTTTCTCCATTTCTTGTTTCTTTCCTTTACGTCATCGGTTTCTTCTATGTACCTTCTACGGTACTTTTCAATGATTGCCTCTTCAGTCGCTGTGTGCCACTCGTTGAACCAAAGGCTTGTCAGACAGGGACGGTTATCCAGGTTAAAATGTATGCATTCCTTTATGTGTTTTCTGGCTTCCGGCGTTATGTTACACCACTGCTTTGGTGGGAAAGTATGACCATTCAGTTTGAGCCTCTCTCGTTCTCCTGATTGTATTGGTCGTCCAATACCCACGTTGTTGTAGCACTGTATGTCCTCCGTTCCTTTCAATGCAGGATAATCGCATAAAACGTACGCCATAATGATACCCATAGCCCACACGTGGTCAATGCCACCAGTGTCGCCTTCCTCATAGAAAGGAAATATGTCCTCCGTTACGTACTTTAAGCATTGTTCCCAAATCTCCAAACCTTCTTCTTCATCAAAATGTCCTTTTTGGCTGTTGAGCCTTGCTCTCACATCGTCAATCTTGTTGCATCCATTAAGTATTGTGAGTTCCAAGTTGCCGTTTTCGGCACATAGTGCATCGGACCCAGTTTCAAAATGATATAAGAATGGATTTCTCTCGTTGTTTTCGTCACCGTCATTTAGCTCTTTCAGTGCTGCACCAAGTTCAGTTCCCCGTGTATCACTTGGCTCTGATTCCAGTGCTGCTTCCAGTGCAACTCCAAGTCCTACCCCATGTCTATACCCGAGCTCCACCCCCAGTGTTGCTCTTTGTGTTTTCCCCATTGCTGTACTCCGTGCCGCTCCTCCTACCTTTCATACTGTATGATTGCCATGCTAAGCTTTTGCTTAGGGCATCGTTATTAGTTTGTTCTTTGTCGCTTCCCCGCTCGCTTTCAGGATTCATTTGACAAATTTGTCATTCTACAACTTGGGGCTTAAACTCTCTTTGATTGAGGCGACGTTAAAGTCTGGATACAGACTGAGTAGTTTAGATCCACCTTCGGTGGTTAAAGTTACTTAAATACATATATTATTATTGTGAGTACCAAGTGGCCGTTTTCGGCACATAGCGCATCGAACCCAGTTTCAAAATGATTTAAGAATGGGTTCTGCTTGTTGTTTCCGTCGCCGCTATTGAGTTCATTACTTCTTGCACAGTACTCCGCAGAATCCAAAAGATATCTAGGCTTCAAAACCTTCCTCTTGTACGCTGATTGGGGTGTTGTGTTCTCCATTTACCTCTTACTTCTAACATCGTCCGACGTTTTGCAAATACTCTGGTATTTTAGTACAATTACTCGTCGTAAACTGTTAACCACTCATGCTTACCGCGCTTTAAGTAGTGTAAATTTCGTGATCTCGGCAGGATTGGCTGATATTGATGTCACTGCGTCTGTTGGTTTGACTCCTCCGTAGAACCGTGCAGATGTAGTAGTCTCCGCATTATTTTTTGTTCCTAATAGTATTTCTTGATTTTTGTATGAATTAACCAAAATAGTGATTGCTAGTCATATTTTGAGTGCAAAAGTGTGTCATTGGCTGCAATTTCAGGATGAATATTGCTCATACTATGGATTGGGTAGATTATGAAACAATATTGACAAGTCTCAGGCTGATGCTTTAGTCACTATGAATTTTAGAATAATGTTTGTCCATTACCGTGCATGTACCAAAATAGTGATTGCTAGTCATATTTTGAGTGCAAAAGTGTGTCATTGGCTGCAATTTCAGGATGAATGTTGCTCCTACTATGGATGGGGTAGAGTACAAAACAATATTGACAAGACTCAGACTGATACTTTAGTCAGTATGAATTTTAGAGTAATGTTTTTCGGAACAATGCTCATGGACAAATCACAAAAAAGGTATTGTTATTTTCCAATTTGTAATTGCAAAATAGTGTGTATTTATCCTCCAAATACACACCACAAATTCATTCCTAATCTGGTGACAAAGAAACTATCACCGCCAAATCTTTCTATTTCTTTCATCATGAATCTTATGCATATTAGGGTCCATGTTCATGGACCGATTGCACAAAATACCCTCATTTGTGCCATTTGGAGAGACAAACCCCAACATTTCCAGCATTCTGTTCATAAAAGTTTTCCAAATATGCATTTGATGAGTGATGAAAAAATTATTCATGTCACGGACCGGATAGTTTGTGAGTCATTACCCAATAGGTCAGTTTGTGCCTTGTATTTGCACATTAAAAACCCTCATGTTTTCCGTTTGGAGAGACAAACCATAACATTTTCAGCATTCTGTGGGGCAAAGTTGTTCCTAATATGTATTTGATGAGTGACGATAAATGTATTCATGGCTTGGACTGGATATATTAAATTCCTTTCGTGTCCAGAAGTACCAAAGCTACACGACGGTAGCTATTCTATTCGTACGAATCAATGAGTCCCATATCAACCAAAATAATCAATTCCCACGGCATATCGATTCCCATGGCGCATCGATTCCCATCGCGCATTGACGGTGAGCAATCTCTGTTTTATAGTATTGCCCTTGTTCTTTGGTGAGCAAACTTTGATTTTGGAAAGTATCACACGAGCTACGGGAGCAATTCCTGATCATTGTTGTCGGCAAAAAAAATACGGAGTTTGTCGGCATCAAATTCGATTGGAAAAGCCGACAAAACGAAACGACCGAGGTGCGGAATATTAACACGGAGTAACGACAGAGGTACGATTATTTCAATGATCGAACCTTAGAATCAAGCGCACCTCCACTACATGAAAATCCCTAAGTGGTAAAAGCGATATCACTTAGGACTACAAACAAAAGACAGTAATCGGTTAGAAACAAGACATATCCAAAGACCTGACCAATAAGTGAACACTTGGAATCCATAAGTACATTCATAAGAATATACTTGATATCCCGTGAGGAAATTACTTATTGCAATCAAGAAAACCAATACCGATTCCAGATGGGCCTCATATCTAGCATATATACCGTGAACAAGCATACGCCCCATCGAACAGATTACTTAACCCCGACAATGACCGATACCATCGAATGACCGATACAGTAAGACCGACACGACGCTAATACAGCAACAGCAACAGGAGTATCGGTACGACGGTAAAGACAACAGTAACAGATAACCGGGGAAGATCTCTACCAAGTAAAATACAGCAGAGATCCCCGATACAGTGAAAATACATAGTAAAAATAAGAGCCTCTCTCTGAGCTCACATCTCTTTAAATTTTAATTATCCTATCCTTTCGGTCGATTTTTAGAGTTACAACAGGTTATAGAGCCCTTATAACTTACACTTGTGTCCCGCAAGAGCACCAGTGTTTACCTTAAGCTAACTATCTCCGGCCGTTCAGCACCTCCACTGTCGGTTAAATCCAGAGGAAATTCTGTGTTTAGCTCCCTGTGCGGCACATTCTCGGCCTCCCCTCGTCTCATTCTTTCTCTCTCTTTCTCCCTGCTCCCGCATCAAGGGGTGTGCAACAGATCCATCTACAAGAATCTTCTCTTTGTAATCCGCGACCAAGCACCGACGATCGATTGTTTCTCCGAACATCATCACCAAGGCTCATTCGACGCTCTCTTGTTCCTCCGACGAACGTTCCGGACGACAAGAACGCCGACGCCGGCTCCAGACACTGGTTAATTACTTTGACAACTACAGTCGTACAACGAATTCACATACAACTACGGATCAAGGAGTGTACTACGAATTCTTCTACCAAGAATCCTCTTCTGTAATACACAAAGACGATTCGACGATTCAACGATCGTTTCGTTTCTAACACTACGATCCTCGCAATCATCGAACGCTTACGACGCATCAACAGTTATCATCGTCTCCCGACACACAACACCGAAGAATTCCACCAACGATTAATTCGGTTCTACCCACAACAATTGTTCCACCGACGATCGTCCTACAAGAATCTCCTCTTTAATCACGCTGCCACAGAAACGCCGAAATCGACGACGACGACGACGCCATCAACAACGATTAATCGCCGGTTAACAACAAACCAATTGAACCATGCCAACTCCATTTGACTGGACCCCAATCCAAGGAATCGAACTTCGATTTTCCAGCGCTAGCAACCCAGCTGCGGCCACTTCCCTTAACAATGCCTACTCTGAAATAATTGACAAAGATGAACTCTCAGAATTTTTCGTCACCCGCGAGGATGAAGAAGAAGACGATGGACCACTAGAAATAGCTCCAGATCCACAACTCCACATCCTCAATTGCATTGCAAAGGCTATTGCCATCAACATAGTGGAACCACCACCGGATGAAATAACAAAAGGCCACATTGCCAATCTCCTCGACAAATGTGTTATCAAGCATGTCAGAAATGGTGGATCTACAAAACGCATGAGATACAAAACTGATTTTGACGCCGCTGCAAAGCATGCCATTTGGACCAACACAGATGATGAGCCAATTGTTCTAATTGAAATCACAATCACCCACTGGCGATTCAAGAAAAATTGGCGCCCAGACCTATTCATGGAAGCCTACACTGGAGACCCACCATCAGATGATGAGGCAGCCATTCCGGATACACCTGCCGCAACGGGCACCGACATGCAAGAATTGACCACCCTACTCCAACAATTGGTCAACAACGGCAACAACAACAACAACAACACCACCACCAACAACAATACCGGCGCCAACCACCAAGCTCTTGACCTTCCATGGAATCCAGCAACATTACCACCTCCTGTGAAAGAGCGATATTACAGGAGAGATGAATTCCTCACAAAAGATGATATGAAGGACTTCCCAATCACCTACACCGACTCATCGGGAAATGAAACAGTTGTCAGGCAAAACTACTACCTACACAATCTAGGCAGTGGCAGAAATGACCAGCGCCTGATCACCAGAAGTGGTGACTGTTTTGATCTCACCAGAGCCTCTGACAAGTCCAAGGAAGCAGCTAGAGACAAACTATTTCTCTCAGGCTTTCCACAACTAAAGGATGCAACGAACCCTCAGGTTAGGAAATGGTACAGAGAAATCACCGCTCACTCACAGCAACACCATATTTATGTCCATCCATACTATCTCTTCAGGCGTGAAGCTGATCACCTCAGAGGATTCACAATTGGTGATAACTTTCCACATGATCTACCTTTAAGATATGAATTGGCCATCAATGAATGGGGAAATCTGATTTACACCGCACTCAGAAGCGACAAAATCATCCCTGATTCATGTGCAAGTATGAAGGCAACCATTCAGAGCTTTGAAGGAGGACAAGGATATGAAGCGCTATACACAGTTATTTCTCAGACACATCCCAACTCAAAAAGGCCATCCAATGCCAGCAGAATGGTCCGAAATCCTCCAAACCAAAACGCAAGTGAATCTCTTGAAGAATACTACTTCCGGTACAAGGATTACTTGAGACTCAGAGTGTTCCTCCAAAACCAACCTGGCACTATCAGTTCGACAGAAGAAGTCAGCAACCTTATTGCAGGAACCACCCTCTCAGAAGAGCTCTTCAAAAAGACAGAAGATGAACGCGACTCTGATGACCAATTCAAACGGGACAAATACAAGGCAGGTAGGCTTCTACAAACCCTCCAAACCTATGAGCAAGAGATCAAGGCTGAACAAAAGTACAAGAGGAACACCTCCAAACCAATCCAGCCCAAGCAATTGCCTGTCTCAGGTACCAGACCAGGTCCCCGTCGCAATGATAGGTTTCAAAAGCGCGCTAGCAACAGTACTGTTAGAACACCTTCTACTTTGACTTCCCACTCAATCAGCCTGATTGAATCACTTGGGTACCCGGAGATGAATGAAGAATCTGACAATCCCTTCCTCCACCAAGCGTACTGCAATGCTATTACTGCCTTCGATAAGCAACCCAGTCTCTTCGACACAACCAGAAAATGCATTGTGTGCCATACATCCGGTCATAGCTTTGATAATTGTCCTGCATTACAAGATGTAGAGTCACTCAAGAAACATAGGATTGCCACGGCTGTCTTTCTAAGCAAATGCAACAGGGAAACCCAACAGCTCTTAGATTCCACTCAACAAATCTCTCAGATCAACATTAGCGATGAAGATCAAGATGAGGATTCACCCGATGATGGAGTAGAAGAACAAAATTTTTGCAATGGCCAAGAATAGAAAGTCTTTCTTGCAGCCATTCTATGACATCACCTCAAGATGATCCCCAAGGATTTGACAACGTCACAGCGCCCCAAGTGAACAGCTTATGCCACTCCTTGGACTCCAGCAGCGTCAGCTCCTACGAATCTGTCAAAATTGGTGCCGTCAACCTCCTCCCTAAGGACAGCCTCCAGTCATCAATCCCAATTGATATCTACTGTGATATGGAATCACTTGAGGCTACGACCCCTACATTGGAATCACACCTGAAGACCAATGAGGATCCCAATTTTGATAGGGACAACCCTACACCAGTTGATACATACAATGTGCAATCCCTAGTCCCACCAGACCCTATTGCAGCTACAGCCTACTTCCAACATGGTGTCAGGGCTCAGATTGACACCGGTGCAAAAGTTTCCTGCACAAATCTCCTTTACATCCTGCACGGTTACAAACCTTACACCAGGATAAGGAAATGTCCTGTCAGGCTTACAGCAGCAATAGGAGGAAAAGCAGCTACCTGCATCCCTGAAGGCTCGGGATATTTGCACATCCCAGCACCCAACCACATAGGGTATCTCAAAGTCTTCTTCTACTATTCTCCCTCCCTGTCAACGACATTACTGAGTGAGAACGATCTCTGTGGAATGACATCTCGCATGCGACGTCAGTTCAGTGGGCAGTCAATCCATAAATCATTCATTGACGACTATGACTCATCTGCTCCACAAAACGGCAACCTCACAATTATCTGTCATCACAAGCAGAACACTGCCAGCAGCATTGTCCTCCATGGAAGCATCATTGATGGTCAATGCTATACACACCCAGTACTGATCCCAGACGTTGATATTGCATCTCCATGTGCTAATTGTGCCACATCGTCAGCCTATGCTTTGGCTACTGACATGCAGTTCAAGGAAGCTTGTGAACTGGCCTCCCAAGAAGCCATTAGCACCTACAGATACGATGTATACACCAATCTTGTCACACTGCAAAAATGCACAGAAGCAGCTCAAGCTCAGTCTGATACCAGCGACGTGCCAAAGTTTGATGCTAAATTGTTCTTCACCAAGATTGTGGACAAAAATATCCCCATCCACGCCATCAAAACCAGAACATCAAAACTTCTGTGGCATCAACGATTGGGACACCCGTGCGATGACTTTCTGTATCAGGCTCATAAGCACATCGTTGGAGTACCAAAGTTCAAGCGTCAAACAAGTATTCTTGACCAATGCCCAACTTGCATACAATGTAAGCAAACCAAAACACCTGCTGGCTCACAATCCACACGACAGGCTACACAACCGTTTCAAGGTTTATCCATTGATTTTGCATTCTCAGGTGCCAGATCCTCCAACAGCAAACGCAAGCACGATTATGAAGGCATTCATGGAGAAACAGCTTGGATTCTCATCACAGATCACTATACTGGGATGAAATATGGTGATACACGAATCTCTAAAGCAGCACCACTGCATTGGTTGGAACATTTCTTCGCCCAGCACAACCCAACTTGTGCCAACAAGTATGTTTCAGTTGATCAAGGAGGAGAACTCTATCACAATCCTGACATCAGAAACCTCTTCTCTGCATTCGGATACTCCATCTTTCCCACTGGCGCCGACGCATCTCACCAGAATGGTACAGTTGAACGAGCACATCGCACCCTGGCTAATTCCATGCGCACCATGCTCAGTGGTGCAAATCTGGCCATCAAGTTCTGGCCGTTTGCTTTCTATCACGCTCTACGGTTGTCCAATGCATTTCCTGAAGGCAATCAACAACATTCACCCATAGAATTGGCAACAGGTCGCAAGGAAAATCTTGCTGACTTCCACACTTTTGGGTGCAGAGTTTGGGTGAGACCTCCAGGCAAGCGATCCATCAAGCTCAAACCTAATGCTTGCAAAGGCATCTTCCTGGGTTTTGTCCCATACACTACCAGAAACATCCTTTGGTATGATACTGAGACCCACCGCGTCAAAATAGCCACCCATGTCAGGTTTGATGAAGGAATGAATGATCACCCACTTGCAGACCTCCCCACTAATGTCAAGCACCTGCTCCGGACTGATGACAACACTCCACTTCCTGCAGAACCCCGTGAGGTCTCATCTAGTGATTTCCAATTCTCCATCTCCCCCTTTGCAGATCTCACAAATCTCAGACTCACTGTCTCCCCATCTTGTGCTGATCCAGCCTTTGGTCTTCGATATGCCAATGACTCACTGATTGGCAGAGCTTACATCACAGATATCATTCCAAACAGTCCTGCCTCCAAGCTTTTCTCCTCCCGTAAGAAGACTCTCTCCAAGCTCCGAGGCGCTTATATTGTATCTATCAATCACAATCGTGTGTTTACTGCTGCTGATGTTACCACATCCTTACAGACCTCCCACGATCGAGGGGTGCGGGATTCTTCAATAGATACACCAATTACCTTTGCACTTGAAGAAAAATTATCTATGAAGGAGGTCAGGAAACACTCAAATGAATATGGTTTATTTGCTCCCAATACCTCCTGGAAGGAACCCACTGCTGAAGAAGATCCACCATTCTTGGACCGGCTTTCATCAATCAAGGCTATCTAGCGCATTGGTACCAAATACAAGCAGCTGATACAATCAAGAATCAACCAGGTTGATAGCACTGAAACACTCCATGCCTCCATCCAAAAACACTTGGCCCCACTTGAAGATGACATGGAGGTTGTCATCCCCACCATTGACATTGCATCGCTCAGAGCCATCACTAAGCTCCATAAACCAGGAAATCATGCATTACCTCTAGATGCAGATTCACTGCCAACTGAAGCAATTGAACTCTTAATCAAGGCCATCAATTCCAAGGCAACTACACCTGAAGAACAACGTCCGAGAACTGTTTCTCTACCCCCCGCGGGCTATCGCGCGGTATTTTTAAAATTCTCGACCCTATTTTTAAAATTTCCTATCTTTTTAGGTCACGTATCTACTAAAAAACCTCGCGCGTCGCACACCTTTACTTTCGAGACAATATCTTGTCACTTCTCAAACAAAATAGCTATTTTAGGGTTAAGGATATCATATTCTTTTCCTGTCAAGCACTATTTTGTGTACAACTTATGCACGAATGACTATTTTTATCTTCTCAACTTTTCTGTTGACTGTACTGTGCACTACTAAACATATTGTACGAGGAATTTTGCAATCATCACTAAGTAGTAATGCATTTACTTCACGGACAATTTTTGCAAAAGCAACAGCAACAGAGCGAGAGCAACAGCAGCAGCAACAACAACTAGCGAGAGCAACAGCAGCAGCAACAACAACTAGCAAGAGCAACAGCAACAGCAACAACAACTAGCGAGAGCAACAGCAACAGCGGCTAGCGAGAGCAACAGCAACAGCAACAGCAACAGCGACCAGCGAGAGCAACAGCAACAGCAACAGCGAGAGCAACAGCAACAGCAATAGCGACTAGCGACTAGCGACTAGCGAAAGCAACAGCAGCAGCAGCAGCAGCAGCAGCAGCAGCGAGAGCGAGAGCGACTAGCGAGATCAACACCAGCGACTAGCGAGAGCAACAGCGAATCCACTCCTACTCATCCAACAGATTTGTCTCCTCCTCCTCCAACAACAACAACAACAACAACGGGGATTCGTCTCCTCCTCCTCCTCCTCCTACAACAACAACAACAACGGCGATTCGTCTCTTCCTCCAACAACAACAACAGGGATTCGTTTCCTTCTCCTTCTCCAACAACAACGGCGATTCGTCTCCTCCATCTAGCAGCGAATCCGAATCCGCTCCCCTCATCCAACAGAGCAGCGATTTGTCTCCTCCCCCAAGAGCAGGATTCATCTCCTTCTCCTCCAACAAAAACAACAACGGCGATTTGTCTCCTCCTCCTCCAACAACAACAACAACAATGGCGATTCGTCTCCTCCTCCAACAACAACAGGGATTCGTCTCCTCCTCCAACAACAACGACGATTCGTCTCCTCCATCCAGCAGCAAATCCGAATCCGCCCCCCTCATCCAACAGAGCAGCGATTTGTCTCCTCCTCCTCCAACAGCAACAACAACAACAACGGGGATTCGTCTCCTCCTCCAGCAACAACAATGATTCGTCTCCTCCAACAACAACAACGGGGATTCGTTTCCTCCTCCAACAACAACGGCGATTCGTCTCCTCCAACAACAACAATGGGGATTTGTCTCCTCCTCCAACAACAACGGCCATTTGTCTCCTCCAACAACAACAATGGGGATTTGTCTCCTCCTCCAACAACAACGGCGATTCGTCTCCTCCGTCCAGCATCCAGGAATTGCTGACGTTGGTGGAGCGCCGGTGGAGGAGGAGGAGCGTTTCGATGATTCGTTGCAGAGCGCCGGTGGAGGAGCGTTTCCGTGATTCCTTGCCGAGCGCCGGTGGAGGAGGAGCGTTTCCGTGATTCGCAGCCGAGCGCCGGTGGAGGAGGAGGAGCGTTTCGCTGATTCGTTGCCGCTTGCCGGTGGAGGAGGATCGCTTCGCTGATTCGTTGCCGCTTGAGGGTGGAGGAGGAGGAGGAGCGTTTCGCTGATTCGTTGCCGCTTGCCGGTGGAGGAGGAGCGTTTCGCTGATTCGTTGCCGCTTGCTGGTGGAGGAGGATCGCTTCGCTGATTCGTTGCCGCTTGAGGGTGGAGGAGGAGGAGGAGCGTTTCGCTGATTCGTTGCCGCTTGCCGGTGGAGGAGGAGCGTTTCGGTGATTCGTTGCCGCTTGCCGTTGGAGGAGGAGGAGGATCGTTTCCCTGATTCGTTGCCGCTTGCCGTTGGAGGAGGAGGAGGAGCGTTTCCCTGATTCGTTGCCGCTTGCCGGTGGAGGAGGAGCGTTTCGGTGATTCGTTGCCGCTTGCCGGTGGAGGAGGAGGACCGATTCAATGCCGAAGATTTGGTGTTGGATCGATTGGTGTTGGAGCGATTGGTGTTGCAGATCGATTCGTGATTCGCTGCCGAGCGCGGCCGCTTCCTGTCTATTCAACAATTGGTGTTGGTTCGATTCGTGTTGCAGATCGATTGGTGTTGCGGATTGACTGGTGTTGCGTATCGATTGGTGTTGCGCCAGTGGAGGAGGAGGAGCGTTTCGGTGATTCGTTGCCGCTTGCCGGTGGAGGAGGAGCGTTTGGGTGATTCGGTGCCGCTTGCCGGTGGAGGAGGAGCGTTTCGATGATTTGTTGCCAAGCGCCGGTAAAGGAGGAGGAGTAGCGTTTCGCCGGTCGTGTTGGAGGAAGGACCGAAGGAATGTTCTTGCTGCCGCTTGCTGCTGTTGCTCTCGCTGCCGCTTGCTGTCAAATCGATGAGTCGTTGCCGTTGTTGTTTCCAACGAGCCTATTCAAATAGATGATATGATAATTGAACAAAATGGGTGAGTATCTATTGATGTACTACATAAAGTAAATAATAAGAACAATAATATAATGTACACGCCGACCAATTCGTAATTATCACCAACCAGGAAAATTCCCCGCACCTACAGGGAAAAAGACTAAAGATTTGCCGGCGGATCCGTTGTTTCCCCCCCCTCGATCTTCCGGCGATCGTTGTTGATTCCAATCCAATTCGATGCCGACGATTCGATGCCGACGATTCGTACGATTCGATGCCGACGATTCGTTGCGATGGTTGCTTCCAATTCGATGGTTGCTTCCGATTCCGATTAGATTCGTTGCTTCCGATTTGATGGTTGCTTCGATGGTTTCGATTAGTTGCTTCCGATCCGGTCCTATGAAAATAAGAAGAAAAACAGATAGGAAATACATTATCAGTAATGCCGGTGGAGTGGAAGACCAATCAAATCAATTGCCGTTGCCGTTGCCGTTGCCGATGCCTAGTATCTCTCTCATTCTTACCTTTGCTTGTTCCGACGTTCCGACGTTCCGATGTTCCGACGTCCCGACGTCCCGACGTTCCGGCAACCGTCCCGATGAAATTGTAGTTGCTGCCGTAGAATACTTCTTACTCCATGTCACGAAAAACAGTACCTTGTTCCTGTTGATATAATTGCAAGGGACAAAGCCAGTTCATTGATTTCAAGACGTATATGTAAGGCTGCAGTCCAAACAATATCTATCCAGCAAATCCCCTTCTCGTCAAATGCTAACTACTTCTTTTCCAGTACAAGGCTGTTATTTCGGACTAAAATATCTGACAACAGATCCTCCGGCTCAAAAGAGGTTTTGGATCAAACGTTCTTGGACGGAGTGTTGATTACAAGAACCAACACCCTAGTCAAATAAGTCGGATGTAAGAAGGCAGATTATGAAGTGATGTTTTTTTGTTGCGAGGTAGATTGTTTTTTTTGTTGCGAGGTAGAAAAAGTGATTTTTTTTGTCGCAAGGTAGAAGAAGTGATCTTTTTTGTTTGTAGCGAGGTAAGAAAAGTTTATTAGTGTTTGTGTGGGAAAGCTTTTTTTTTTTGTCGCGAGGTAAAAAAAATCATACATCCTGTACAATTCTACAGGATTTGGTACTAGTGTTGATTTCTAGACTACTGTAGAATTCTACACGTTTTTTGTACTAGATAATTCTATCTCGTACGTACGTACGAAAAAAATCAATCTCGTACGGTACTTACGAAAAGAATTCGAAAAAGAATCTCGTACGTACGACGTTCGAAAAAGAATCTCCTACATACTAGATTAACGGTATGTATGTACGTTCGAAAAATAATCTCGTACGTACGATGTTCGAAAAAGAATCTTGTACATACTAGATTGTACGGTATGTATGTACGTTTGAAAAAGAATCTCGTATGTACGACGTTCGAAAAAGAGTCTCGTACATACGAGATTGTACGGTATGTATGTACGTTCGAAAAAGAATGTCGTACGTACGTTCGAAAAAGACAGATATAGACTCGTGCACGTCTTGGTACTAGATAATTTTCGGCAGGGGTAAAGAACTTGCGAGAAGTCCACATAAAAGACCCAATAATTACTGAATTTTCTAACATTATGTAACCCTAACCATATTCGAAACAACTTTTCCACACAGAACGCCAAAATCTTAAGGTTTGACTCTACAAATGGCAAACATGGGGGTATTTTGGGTGCAATTCCAGGGCACAAAAAAACTTATTTGGTAATGACTCCAAAAGTATCCGGTCCAAGCAATGAATACATTCATCATGACTCATTAAATGCATATTGGGAACAACTTTGTCACATAGAATGACCAAAATCTTTAGGTTTGACTCTACA
Source organism: Pseudo-nitzschia multiseries (assembly GCA_037355745.1). NCBI lineage: Eukaryota > Bacillariophyta > Bacillariophyceae > Bacillariales > Bacillariaceae > Pseudo-nitzschia > Pseudo-nitzschia multiseries. Next base: position 4,617,926 of record CM074785.1, on the reverse strand, counting down.
AATGGCAATCATGGGGGTATTTTTGGTGCAATTGTAGGGCAAAAACTGAGTAATTGGGTAATGACTACAACAATATCTGGTCCAAGCCAGGAATACATTCATCATGACTATTCCAATGCATATTTGGAACAACTTTGTCACATAGAATGCCCAAAATATTAAGGTTTGACTCTACAAATGGCAATCATGGGGGTATTTTTGGTGCAATTCCAGGGCACAAAGTTACATATTGGGTAAGGACTCAAAAAGTATCTGGTCCAAGCCATGAATACATTCATTATGACTCTTCCAATACATATTGGGAACAACTTTGTCACATCGAATGACCAAAATCTTAAGGTTTGACTCTCCAAATTGCAATCATGGGGGTATTTTTGGTGCAATTCCAGGGCACAAACTAACTTAGTGGGTAATGACTCCAAAAGTATCCGGTCAAAGCAATGAAAACATTCATCATGACTCATTAAATGCATATTGGGAACAACTTTGTCACATCGAATGCCCAAAATCTTAATGTTTGACTCTCGAAATGGCAATCATGGGTGTATTTTTGGTGCAATTCTAGCGCACAAACTGAGTTCTTGGGTAATGACTACAACAATATCGGGTCCTAGTCACGACTGCATTCATCATGACTCATCCAATGCAATATGGGGAACAACTTCGTCACATAGAATGCCCAAAACCGTAAGGTTTGACTCTACAAATGGCAACCATGGGGGTATTTTTGGTGCAATTCTAGGGCACAAACTGAGTTATTGGGTAAGGACTCAAAAAGTATCTGGTCCAAGCCATGAATACATTCATTATGACTCATCCAATACATATTGGGAACAACTTTGTCACATCGAATGCCCAAAATTGTAAGGTTTGACTCTCTAAATGGCAAACATGGGGGTATTTTTGGTGCAAATCCGGGGCACAAACTAACTTATTGGGTAATGACACAAAAAATATCCGGTCCAAGCAAGGAATACATTCATGAGGACTCATTAAATGCATATTGGGAACAACTTTGTCACATAGAATGCCCAAAATCTTAAGGTTTGACTCTACAAATGGCAATCATGAGGGTATTTTTGGTGCAATTCTAGGGCACAAACTACCTTATTGGGTAATGACTCAAAAAGTATCGGGTCCAAGCCATGAATACATTCATCATGACTCATCCAATGCATATTGGAAACAACTTTGTCACATAGAATGCCCAAAATCTTAAGGTTTCACTCTACAAATGGCAAACATGAGCGTATTTTGGGTGCAATTCCAGGGCACAAACTAACTTATTGGGTAATGACACAAAAAGTATCCGGTCCAAGCAAGGAATACATTCATGAGGACTCATTAAATGCATATTGGGAACAACTTTGTCACATCGAATGCCCAAAATCTTAAGGTTTGACTCTCTAAATGGCAATCATGGGGGTATTTTTGGTGCAATTCTGGGGCACAAACTAACTTATTGGATAATGACTCAAAAAGTATCGGGTCCAAGCCATGAATACATTCATCATGACTCATTAAATGCATATTGGGAACAACTTTGTCACATAGAATCCCCAAAATCTTAAGGTTTGACTCTACAAATGGCAATCATGGGGGTATTTTTGGTGCAATTCTAGGGCACAAACTAACTTATTGGATAATGACTCAAAAAGTATCGGGTCCAAGCCATGAATACATTCATCATGACTCATCCCATGCATATTGGAAACAACTTTGTCACATAGAATGCCCAAAATCTTAAGGTTTCACTCTACAAATGGCAAACATGGGGGTATTTTTGGGGCAATTCCAGGGCACAAAGTAACTTATTGGGGAAGGACTCAAAAAGTATCTGGTCTAAGCCATGAATACATTCATCATGACTCATCAAATGCATATTGGGAACAACTTTGTCACACAGAATGCCCAAAATGTTGTGGTTTGACTCTCCAACTGGCAAACATGAGCGTATTTTGGGTGCAATTCCAGGGCACAAACTACCTTATTGGGTAATGACTAAAAAAGTATCCGGTCCAAGCAAAGAATACATTCCTCGTGACTCATCAAATGCATATTGGGAACAACTATGTCACACAGAATGCTGGAAATATTGTGGTTTGACTCTCGAAATGGCAAACACGATGAGGGTATTTTTGGTGCAATTCTAGGGCACAAACTGAGTTATTGGGTAATGCCTCCAAAAGTATCCGGTCCAAACTATGAATACATTTATCAGGACTAATCAAATGCATATTGGGAACAACTTTGTCACTCAGAATGCCAGAAATGTTGTGGTTTGACTATCCATATGGCAAACATGAGGGTATTTTTGGTGCAATTCCAGGGCACAAGCAGTCACATTTGGTAATGACTACCAAAGTTATTGTACCAGGCCATGAATGCATAACACATGACTTACAAAATGCATGTTGGGAACAACTTTTAAATGCATATTGGGAACAACTTTGCCACACACAGTACAGACAATGTTGTGGTTTGTAGATACAAATGGCACACAAGACAGTACGGTATGTTAGGTGCAGTCTACGAGATTCTTCATGTGACTAGAGGATTGAAATACATAACCTTAGTGTGATCAAAAGTTTCCCTTCTGAAAAAATTATGGCGCGGGAGGGCTGGCTGGCACAGGTACGTGATCTACTTCTACAAATATAACAGCGCGCCCAAAACCAGACAACACACAGAAGAAGTTAGGGAAAACAACATAGTACAGAACCCACTGAAAAACTCTACACACAAAACATCGTACACATACTACACAAAACACCGTACACACACACACACACACACACGACACACACAACACACACAACACAAAACACCGTACACAACCCGACAAAATTATTAGTACACACACATAACCACACAAAAAGAAACACATGATTCTTGATCGGCACCGTATTCAGTAAAATAAAAAATATGAATGCTATCGGAAAGACACGACGAAGCAAAAAATCCGAGGGGAAGACCCTTCGAAACAACAAAACCATCCGGCCCAGTGATCATCAAAATACAGGGGACAACAATGGTAAGAAATAAAGAGTGAAAACAAACACCGCAATTACTAACAAAGTGAGTAACAGTAACACCACAACTATGAACGCATCAAAGGGCAACAGTAAAAAAAATGGTACCGACAACAAAATTTCTACTACTACAAACACGGAAGAACAAAACACCATCAACCAGAGTAACGAACCAGCACCGAGCATTACCAACACAACCACCACTACAGTAACGAACCAACAGAAAGAAGGAACAAAAACCAATGTGGTAGAGAAAACATCTAAAGGAGAAAGCTACAATTTAGAGGATGTTGCGGAACTTGTCATGAAAAAAATCCAATATGACAAATTGGCAGAGGAAGTGGCAAAACACTTACGGCAACAAGAGAGGGAACCACCTATAGGGGTGGGAAAGGTAGTAATGGTACCTAAACAAACGGAGGCAACCATGCAGGGAGAGGGGACTGATAATGCCAGCAACACAAGAGAACGATCAGTAAGTACAATTACAGACGAATATGGGCTTATAATAGACAACGATATGCTTAAGGCTTTGAGTGATATGACTGAAACAGTGGACAAGCAGCTAAGGGATTACGTCAAAAAACATTGGTACCCCAACATGAAGTTCCCTATCAATGACAAGGTAACGGCGCATGTAATAAAAAAAGCTGTTGAAGCAAGTGCGATCATGAAGCCACCGAATATTCCACTTGCGTCATTCTGTTCCTTTTACAGGAAACGAGTAGGGACAGTACTGACCGCATTGAGGCACAACTCACAAACATTAGCGAGAAAAAACTGGATAGGTAAATACAGGTGGGAGAATTGGTTGTTGAAATTAGGAATTTTGGAATCTATTTTTGGTCCGACAACACTAACATGCTGCCCGTTGATACTGATGATACTTCCGTACAGACGATTACAGCAAAGGTCGAGTCCCTATCACATTCCCTGGTACTGTTGCAGTTATTGAAGGCACAGAATATGAGGACACAGGTATTTTAAACCCTAAATACAGAACATACAAAGACGCGGAAGATGAAGATTTTTATTATTTTGTTACAAGAATCATGTCGGCAATCAATCCGACAAATTCCAATTTCAAACAACGGAAGGAGAGGCACTTGCTGAGTGATATATTTACTATAGCAGATGAAGCATTTGCATTGGTACTGATCTACAATGAGCATCATGTATGGGTGAACCAGCAGCGGCGAAAGGGTGATGCCACAATTCCGCGACAAAAAAAAATTCTGCGATTCAGACAGTGGAAGCAGAAATGGATGGATGGAGGAAGGACGTGAGTTGTTCAGTGATTTGTGCGAGAAAATTGGCGAGATGCGAAAACACCCAGAAACAGGAAGGAAATTGGAAGAAATGATGAGGGACAGATTTAGGAACGAAAGTTCAACAGATTACACCAACAATAAGCATGGCGATGCAAATATTACTAGTAGCAGCTCCACTAATTGTAGTGGACCAAAAAAGAAAAAGAAAAGAAACATCTATATTGATCCGGCAATAACAGCATCGATGAATGAAAGTTTATCTATTGGTGAACTAATGTAGAAAATAACAGTACATACATAATACAAACCTACTAATAATCTTGAACTTAATTTTGAGAATCTTAGAAATAATGGAGGATTCGTAATACGTTGCAATAGGAATAAATAAAGCATAATAGAATCTACATTTTAAAAAGGGAATATTGTAGTCGAGAAATAGAATTCACAATTAGGAGAGCAGAATTGAATTGTTGTTTGGTAGATTAATATTTTGGAATTAATACTGACTCAAGATTTCTTTTTTATTCGTGAAAAGAAGTAAGTGTTGTTCGTACAGAATAATAAGACTGAAATAAATTATTTTTATTTGAGAGTAGAGTAATGTGCATCACGCGCACAGAATTGTTTTTTGTATTATTTTAAGGCAATAACTGGGGGTGGGAATTTCAGGGTGTCCAGAAATATTGCCGTGTTAAAATCACGCACAAAATTTGTGCGCGAGAAGTAAATTTGAACCCCGCGAAACAGTTCTCGGACGAAGCACTAGGGCACTTTACTCGAAGGAATCTCAAGTCATTATCCACATGGGCAGAATGGCAAGCTGGTGAGCGAAAACAGCTTGATCAGTTTGAAGATTTGGAAATGTTTGGCTCACCAATTCAATACCCTAAGGACCCAGACGCGATTATTCTCAGGCCTCACTGGCAGTACAGTGTCAAGAGGAATGGTGTCCGCCACGCAAGACAGTGTTGTAATGGAAGCAAATATGCAGCTCCAACTCTGCATGCCATAGCCATGTCATACTCATCATGTGTTGAACACCCCATCCAAAGACTGTTCTTTGCCATTGCAGCAAGTCTCAATCTCAAAGTCTATGGGGGGGATGCGGCTGACGCCTATGCACATAGTCCAGGACCCAACATTCCTACATACATGACTATTGATGATGCATATGCAGAATGGTACAGACACAAGCATGGCAAGGACATAGACAGAAGATTGGTGCTCCCAGTCCTTCGAGCACTTCAAGGCCATCCAGAATCTGGAAGACTTTGGGAAACCCACATCAACAAAATATTGAAAGGCCCTGATCTCAACTTCAAGACCACCACACATGACAGGACGATCTACACGACAGTTTTTGAAGGCGAAACGGTCTACATGTTGAGACAAGTTGACGATTTTGCACTGGCTTGCACATCAGAATCCATATCTGACAAGATCTATGACATAATTGGCGCAAAGCTGAAACTTCCTAGAGAAGATGTTGTCCCCTTCACAAAAATGGGATTGCTTGAAGACTTCAATGGAATTGATGTCAAACAGACAGCTGACTACATTGAACTGTCCTGTGCGAACTACATTGACAGAATCATGACATCCCATGGATGGGACACTGATTCTAAGATGAAACCTCATTCCAAGCCATCCGCGCCATTATCAACTGAAGTACTGAGCCAACTACAGTCACATACTGATGGCCCATTAGAAGGCACCAAGGAACATGCTGAATTGCAATCCACATCTGGTTTCTCCTACAGGACGCTCTTAGGTGAAATGATGTTCGCATATGTTAGCTGCCGGCCAGACATAGGCTATGCGGTGACTCTGATGTCAAAGTACAGTTCCAATTCCACTGCTTTCCACTACTCCAGCCTGAAGAATACAGCCCGCTATCTCAGAACAACCAGATCTTGGGGTATCAGATTCTACAGACCAAATGCTGAGCCATCTCTACCACCAGGAGAACCATACAACGATGCAGTCCAAGATGCATCACTCCCAAAATTCCCGGAAGACATCAAACAAGCCAAACTGATGTGTTTTGTGGACGCCGCATATGGAAATGATCCAAAACACCGTAGGTCCACCACAGGATACGTTTTCACTGATGCTGGTGGAGCAATTGTTTACAGATCCAAAGCTCAGTCCCTTACTGCACAGAGTTCTACGGAAGCTGAGTTCATTGCTGCTGTCACAGCAGCCAAAACAGCCAGATATCTCAGATCTATACTTAAGGAATTAGGTTTCGCCCAAGTAGGTCCGACTCCGATCTATGAAGACAATGCATCAGCAATTGAGATCATCAATGCTCAAAAGCCAACGGAAAGAACCAGACACATTGAAATCAGGTTCTTTGCCATTCAAGCATGGAAAGAAAATGGTGAAATCAAGATGATTCATATTCCTGGAGTTATCAACCCGGCTGATGATCTAACCAAACCATTGGGATGGATCTTGCACGCCCGACACGCAAGATTTATCATGGGACACTACCCAAGTTAGATCACCTGCTCGTTACGATTCGATCCGTCCGTCCGATCTATCAATCGAAGCAATCGTCGGAGTACATACTTCGCATATTACAATCGCACCAGTCTGATCAACGAATCGATTCAAGAACATATACTCCGACAGTAATCCAACATCGCGTAAACATGTTGGATCAAGGGGTGTGTTGTCGGCAAAAAAAATACGGAGTTTGTCGGCATCAAATTTGATTGGAAAAGCCGACAAAACGAAACGACCGAGGTGCGGAATATTAACACGGAGTAACGACAGAGGTACGATTATTTCGATGATCGAACCTTAGAATCAAGCGCACCTCCACTACATGAAAATCCCTAAGTGGTAAAAACGATATCACTTAGGACTACAAACAAAAGACAGTAATCGGTTAGAAACAAGACATATCCAAAGACCTGACCAATAAGTGAACACTTGGAATCCATAAGTACATTCATAAGAATATACTTGATATCCCGTGAGGAAATTACTTATTGCAATCAAGAAAACCAATACCGATTCCAGATGGGCCTCATATCTAGCATATATACCGTGAACAAGCATACGCCCCATCGAACAGATTACTTAACCCCGACAATGACCGATACCATCGAATGACCGATACAGTAAGACCGACACGACGCTAATACAGCAACAGCAACAGGAGTATCGGTACGACGGTAAAGACAACAGTAACAGATAACCGGGGAAGATCTCTACCAAGTAAAATACAGCAGAGATCCCCGATACAGTGAAAATACATAGTAAAAATAAGAGCCTCTCTCTGAGCTCACATCTCTTTAAATTTTAATTATCCTATCCTTTCGGTCGATTTTTAGAGTTACAACAATCATAATAATAAACATATCATAGGATCTTCCTAACGGAACAAGAGAAGAAAACCGTTGGTGTGTGCTTCTCATACAATATATATATATAGTACATACATATACATATACGGTCAACGACCAATGCATGTACAGAAATAATCAGCGAGTAACCTCATCACTACGCAACAGCAGTTGCAACGTATTTCATCTCAATAAAAGAGATATCTTGCATTTTGGCAAGATTTCACTTTATCTCATACTTTTAACATTCAACTGATTTATATCCCAAAATTCACACTAGTTGCTACCAACTGCCTGTAATCTACATTACTAAGGTCTGTCTTGCTGTATCTGAACAAGTTCACAGTAAGAAGAGACCTGGCGTTTCCATAGTCTCGCCTGTAGTCCGATTATCTGTTGTCGAAAGTATCCAACCACAATTGTCATGCGTAGAGTACAATCGTTCGTCTACTAACACACTAACACAGCGTTGCTGTTCTTCAGAAGCCTTTGAATCAGACTCTCAACAGACCAGATTCAGAAGGAAAATAAAAGATTAACAGTTGCAAGCTCCAAGGTGGCTTGCACACAAAGAACAGGGACGAAATTGAACACAATCCCTACGCTGACATATGCCAATCACAAATCGTCTACAGAGCAGTTTCCTTTCACCACGCTATTCCTCTGACGAATTGGAATCATCAAGATCGAACATGCCCACCAATCCATTCGGCGGTGGGAACAACACTGGAGATGGCACTGATGCTACCGCAACCAGCTTTCCCAGCATTGATCCCCATATGAAGTTGATACTCATAACCATATTCCGTGTCGCAAAGGAAGAAAGTAGCTATCTGTGTGAGGCTCTCCAAGAGGGAGGATTGTGCGAGTGGCCAATTTTCCTCGATGCACTCATCAAGCATGATTTTGCCCGCGAGCTTACCTACATGGATACTGGCAGTGGACTACCAACCCAGCTCCATCGGTCCATCCAACGGACCATAGAAGCACTTGCGGAATTTTCAAATGACTTGCGCAAGAACGAAAAGAATTGGAAGGATATAACGTCATATACGTACGGCAGTTTCAGTACCTTCCGTATGGCACGTGCACTGCGCCTTCAGAATGAATCTATCCTGAATCCCTCAGCTCCTCCCCTGGGAACAAATAAAAAGTCCCCTCAACAAGTGAAGTACGAATCTTGGTGCCGAAAATCACGTGATGAAAAGTTGTTCACGCCCCTCACGAATGACTCAAGATTCAAACACTGGCTCGTGGGTTTCAAGGCCAAACTCAAGGCATACGATATTGACACCGAAACATTCCTCGATGAAACTTGGCCTCCTGCCGCACTACAAGGCTATACACGTGACCTTTTTGTCAAACAGTGTGCCTTCTTCTGGGTTCTTATGTTGGAAGCCTTCAAAAGTGACCTGTCCGCGTCATGCGTCCATAGCCATTCCCTCACACGCAATGGACGTCAAGCATATTTTGATTTTGTGAACCTTCACAGTGAATCAAAAGGCAAAGTAAATGACAACTCGACTCAATTGCAAGCTTTGCTGAAGTTGAATCTCAGCAACTGGAAGGAATCTAAAGTGAAGTTTATCACACATTGGTTTGAAGAATTGAATCACCTCAACAAGCTTTGTCCTCCCAACAAGCCCCTTGAGTACCATACTGCAAAATCAGCATTATGTCAGGCATGCTATTCCAGCTTTCAGCTAAGTGAACAGTTTGCTAAAGTCAAGTATCCAGGCGGCACGAATAGTACCGTGACAGATGCAGTTGCTGAGGCAGCTGCTACCCACAAACTCAAGATCACGCTCCTACTTGGAGCGGCTTGACTCGATTCTCAATCCGCAATGTCTGCTCCAAAATCCACAGTACGTGCACATGTACACGACTTCTCCTCTGGACAAGGCGACAACTCTGATGACTATGCTCTCCCTATCGAATTTGAAGGTGACTACCAAGACTATGCGGTATTCAAGGCTGGACGTTCACCCGACCCTACCACACGCTTGCCCACTGGCATATGGAAGGCCCTATCACGTCAAGAAGACATGAAAAGTTGGCTGAATTTTCCCCCCGAAGGCAAGAAAATAGTGGTTGCATCATTGCGGCCCGAATTGCTTCCAGATGGTCAGCCGGACCCCAATGCCGTTAAACCCATCACCTGGAAGGCATATACACATGAGCATTCTGTCTCATTCCTTGAAGATGACACCTCGAACAGTGATACACATACCAATGCCTCTGCAGACCTCCATCCAGCTGTGGGAAATGACCGTAGAGGCGTCTTCCATGCATCACTTGGTGTATACAAGTCTCAGACTTCTTCTCTCAAGGACCAACAACCCCTCAAGTCTTCAGTGTCACCTGCACATCCCGCAAGATTTCTCTCTGAAAATCCTGACATTCGGTACAAAAAGGACGGTGATACTATGATACCTGTGGGAAAATCCTCCTATTCTGTCAATTTCCACCAGTGGTATAACCCTGACGATGACCTAACCTTCCCACATGATAATCAGGTACCTTCATACACCTACCGTGCTCACAAAGCTACGGTTACCAATCCCGGCTTTGCTATGGTCGACCGCGGTGCAAATGGTTGTATCATTGGTAATGATGCATGCCTTATCTCCAAGGATATTCCACCCCAATATGTCAATGTCACCGGCATCAACAATCACCAAGTGCAGAATATTCCCATTGCAACATGTGGCGCCTACTCCGTTTCCAATAGAGGTCCCATCATCCTCATTTTCAATGAAAGTGCGTACACGGGTCAACACCCCTCTATCCTGTCTTCCAGTCAGATGGAAGCATACTTCTCCAATGTCGATGACACATCCATCAAAGCGGGCGGTGGACAGGTAATCACCACCTCCGACGGATATGCACTGCCTCTCAGCATTTGACATGGTTTGCCATAGCTTGCCATGCGAAAGTATACGACTGATGAATTCGACACGCTCCCACATGTTATCATGACATCCGATAAACACTGGGACCCGTCCGTTCTCGATACCATAATCAGTGCTAAAGATGAAGCCTTTTCCAGAAATATCCTCCTCAGGCGCAGCAACTTCCATATCCCAAATACGATGAATACGGAAACCCACGTTGTCTTGAAGGATTAGATATCTCTGTATCTCTTGGCTCATCCACGGTTACGTCTCTCAGTTCCTACTCCAGTCATTGTACTCAATCACCCTTTCTCCCTATTGATGATCATGGCACCAACGACCGCTCATTCTGACTTACACCTACCGGCTATGTTCATCAGGAGCGCCTTACATGCTGCATTCCCCCTCTCATCTCTGAGACAGTCACTGCTTTTCCCACAGAATGTACTGTTAGTGATACTCCACGTATCGCAACTACACCCCGTGAACGCCATCCCAACAAACATGATTACATATCTCTGAAACTTTTCTTTTGTTGGGTTTCCACAGATTGCATCAAAGCTACCTTTGACAATTCAACGCAATATGGTTCATTAGCGGTTAGCCCTGATGGTAACATCTTTAAACGTTTTCATTCCCCCCAGCTGGCACTGAACGTTCGACCGTTCAATGACGACGTCTTGTCTGACGTTGTTTATTCCGACGTCCCAGTGATTGATGGCGGTTCCAAACTTGCCCAGATTTTCTTCGGTTGTAAGTCTCATATCATACATGTTGAAGAGATGCGCACCACTGGTGACTTTCTATCATGTTTTCAGAATTTTGTTCAAAAATGGGGCAGACCTCTTCGCCTCTTATGTGATCATGGGAACTACCAATCTAGTAAGAGGGTCATCAATTATCTCAAGATGTTATGGATTGGACTTTGGCAAAGTGAACCCTATCACCAACACCAGAATTAATTTGAACAACGCTATCAAACGTTTAAGCGTATTGTCAATCGCGTCATGGACCATACAGGCACACCACCACATCTATGGTTGTTGTGCATGACATATGTAGCCGGACTCCTCAATATTATTTCTGATCCTACTCTGTCGGACAAACAACCGGTCTTCATTGCTACCGGTACACTTGGTGATATAAGCGCATATACCAGTTTCTTCTGGTTTGAACCTGTTTATTTCAAGACCAATGACTCCCCTTTTGGTACACAGTCTACCGAATGCCTCAGTCATTTCGTAGGCATTGCCAAACATGTGGGCAATGGACTTTGTTTCTGAATCTGGGATCTAGTCACCAACAAATTGCTTGACCATTCTGGTGTACGTTCTGCTCTTACACCTGAGTCACGCAACAAATGAGCTGGCCTCTTTACCGATGATGGCTTCATCAAATGGCGTAAGGCCAAGGATTCCGTACCTTGATTGTACGCCACCGGTGACGCCCCTACACTCAAAAACATGGGGAGCATAACACTACGGATGGTCCTGATGCAGATTCCGAGCCACAGGACGTCCCAACTACTCCTCCTCTTGGTATATCCACTGCGGACTCCGACACCGATCAACACCTCGACACTCCTGCAGCACACAACGACCCCACACCGTCTGTACCTACCGAGCAACAGGCTACAGCACCTCCTGTTCCGATACCCAACCATAGTCAACCTCCCACATCTGGTAATCAGGTTATTATCTAACCACCCGCCCACCCCTCGTTACCGAGCTTTCTATATAAGAAGGTCGATGGCAGCCCAAGCTGGTCCCCTTCTCCACTCCCTAACAACTATGGGGAGAGTTTTGATGGTCCTCCTACGACTCACATCTTCAGCAAGACATCCAATGGCATTCTCCTTACTGAAGATGATTTTGATCCACCGGAGCTAGCATATTTTGATGTTAGTGACGTCACAACTCCACACACCAACCCTGCTACTCCTTCAGTAGACCCATCACAGGTAGTTGTTACCAATGAAAAAGGCAATGAACAATTTGACAATGATGGTAAACCCCTTACCATTCCGACAATCCCGATTGCCAATCTACAAGGAAGATCTTTCCTTGTAACCAACCCCGATGGTACTGGAAAGCGTCTTACCATCGTCAATGTAGAAGATAGTCTTGAACGCAATAACGACTTCATCAAATTCAAGTGCAAACACTCTGATGACAAACTTGACGATATCATTGCATACAATGATGTCATGAATTACATCCACCGTGATTTGACTCAAGAAGATGGAAAACTTTGGTCGTTTCGCTGAATCCTAGGACACCAAGGTCCATTGGATAACAAGCACCCTCAATACAAAGGCTCCAAGTATAACCTTTGGATTGAATGGGAAAACATGGAACGGTCATATGAGCCATTAGCCAACATTGCGGCTGATGATCCTGTTACCGTTGCCAAATATGGGAAAGACAACAACTTGCTTGACCTCCCAGGTTGGAAACGTCTCAAACGAATCCCCAATCTAGCACGACGAACCAAGAAACTTGACCGACTCGTACATCAAGCTAAACTTCGGTCTTTCCGCACCACCCCACAATACCAATATGGGTTCAAGGTACCTCGTAACCACGAAGAAGCCCTCCGATTTGATCAAGCCAATGGAAACCACAAATGGGAAGACGCCACCACTCTTGAAATGGAACAGCTCAAGGAATACAATACCTTTATTGACAAAGGCATGTACAAGGCAAGCTCCATCCCAAATGGGTTTCAACAGATCAAAGTACACATGATATATGCTGTCAAACATGATGGTAGACATAAGGCTCGTCTAGTCGCAAACGACAATCTCACTAAAGCCCCCGTACACAGTGTCTATGCCAGTATCGTATCTCTCCACGGTCTACGTATGTGTCTGTTCCTAGCTGAACTGAACAGCCTAGAAGCATGGGGTACCGATATAGGTAATGCTTACCTCGAAGCAGTTACCTGCGAGAAAGTCTGCATCAAGGCAGGCCCAGAATTCGGATCACTAGAAGGTCATCTATTGATCATCTACAAGGCCCTATATGAACTCAGATCATCGGGCAAGTGCTTTGGTGATTTACTAGCAGCTTGCCTTATTGAACTCAGCTTCAAAAGATCCCGCGCTGAACCAGAAATCTTTCTCAAGCCTGGAATGAACAAGCATGGGGAACGTGTATATGAACTCATATGCACATATGTCGATGATCTATGTCTTTGCATGGCAGATCCTGATTCGTTCCTGGAAATCTTACAGGCGGAGCCATACAACTTCAAACTGAAGGGATCCGGACATATGATCTTTCATCTGGGCTGTGGATTTGAGCGAGACGCGCATGGTGTTCTTTGTATGAATCCCATCAAGTTCATCAAAAAGATGGAAGCATCTTATGAACAAATGTTCGGGTGCAAACCCAACACTAGGTTCCAATTGCCCATCGCCAAAAATGATCATCCTGAATTAGATTCCTCGGCTTTTCTTGAGGAAACTGGTATCCAGAAATACCAAAGCATGATCGAATCACTCCAATGGATCATCGCCATTGGACGATTTGATGTTCAAACAGCCGTGATGACACTCTTGAGTTTCAGAGCTCAACCACGCGTGGGACACCTTGATCGTGCCAAACGTATCTACGGATATATCTCCAAGTTTAGACATTTTAAGATCAGGTTCCGCGTGGAACCCCCAGATTTTATACTGACTAAACCGGACACCATCAATTGGTCCAACACCGTCTATGGGGAGCATTCTGAAGAGCTACTTGACGACGCTCCTGCACCACTTGGGAAGACAGTAGTGTTAACACACTTCTATGATGCAAATCTCATGCATGACATTCTCAGTGGGAAGGCTGTAACCGGCATCCTTCACTTTGCGAACAAAACTCCTATGATGTGGTTCTCAAAGAAACAAGCTACTACGGAAACAGCCACATTTGGAGCTGAATTCGTCGCAGGAAGAACTTGCATCGAGCAAATCGTTGATCTACGTCACTCATTCCGATTCTTCGGAACACAAGTCCATGACGTCTCCTATACATGGGGAGACAACGAGAAGATGATTCAGACTTTCCTTACGCAAGGTTGCATAAGCGTCACAATATCCTATCGTTTCACTACGTACAAAGCATGATAGCGAAAGGCTTCATTTTAATGATGCACATCCCTGGTAAAGATAACTGTGCAGATATCCTCACCAAGCATTGGGGATACTCAGTTGTGTATCCACTGCTCAAGCCCATCTTCCACTTCTGTGGGAATACCAGCAACCTCCTCCAAGACAATGGAAGCATCATGTAAAACATGATGACCTTTCACAAGGAAACATGGGGAGTATTAAATTCCTTTCGTGTCCAGAAGTACCAAAGCTACACGACGGTAGCTATTTTATTCGTTCAAATCAATGAGTCCCGTATCAACCAAAATAATTGATTCCCATGGCATATCGATTCCCACGGCGCATCGCTTCCCATCGCGCATTGACGGTGAGCAATCTCTGTTTTATAGTATTGCCCTTGTTCTTTGGTGAGCAATCTTTGATTTTGGAAAGTATCACACGAGCTACGGGAGCAATTCCTGATCATAATAATAAACATATCATAGGATCTTCCTAACGGAACAAGAGAAGAAAACCGTTGGTGTGTGCTTCTCATACAATATATATATAGTACATACATATACATATACGGTCAACGACCAATGCATGTACAGAAATAATCAGCGAGTAACCTCATCACTACGCAACAGCAGTTGCAACGTATTTCATCTCAATAAAAGAGATATCTTGCATTTTGGCAAGATTTCACTTTATCTCATACTTTTAACATTCAACTGATTTATATCCCAAAATTCACACTAGTTGCTACCAACTGCCTGTAATCTACATTACTAAGGTCTGTCTTGCTGTATCTGAACAAGTTCACAGTAAGAAGAGACCTGGCGTTTCCATAGTCTCGCCTGTAGTCCGATTATCTGTTGTCGAAAGTATCCAACCACAATTGTCATGCGTAGAGTACAATCGTTCGTCTACTAACACACTAACACAGCGTTGCTGTTCTTCAGAAGCCTTTGAATCAGACTCTCAACGGACCGAATAGATTCAGAAGGAAAATAATAGGATACTTTGGGAGTCATTACCCATTAAGTCAGTTTGTGCCCTGCTGGAACTGCACCAAAAATAACCTCTTTTGTGCCATTTGGAGAGACAAACCAGAACATTTCCAGCATTCTGTGGGGCAAAGAAGTTGTTCCTAATATGTATTTGATGAGTTGTGAGAAATGTATTCATGGCCCGGAACGGATACTATGGAAGTCATTACACAATACGTCACTTTGTGCCCTCGAATTGCTCCAAAAATAACCTCTTTTGTGCCATTTGGAGAGACAAACCACAACATTTCCAGCATTCAGTGGGTCAAAGTTGTTTCTAATATGTATTTGATGAGTCATGATAAATGTATTCATGGCTTGGACTGGATATTTTGGGAGTCATTACCCATTAAGTCAGTTTGTGCCATGGAACTGCATCCAAAATAACCTCTTTTGTGCCATTTGCAGAGACAAACCAGAACATTTCCAGCATTCTGGGGGGCAAAGTTGTTCTTAATATATATTTGATGAGTGGTGAGAAATGTATTCATGGTCCGGACCGGATACTATGGGAGTCATTACCTAATAAGTCACTTTGTGCCCTGGAATTGCACCAAAAATATTTTCTTTTGTGCCATTTGGAGAGACAAACCACAACATTTTCAGCATTCTGTGGGGCAAAGTTGTTCCTAATATGTATTTGAGGAGTCCTGATAAATGTATTCATGGCTTGAACTGGATATTTTGGGAGTCATTACCAAAAAAGTCAGTTTGTGACCTTGAACTTTACCCAAAATAACGCCTTTTGTGCCATTTGGAGAGACAAACCACAACATTTCCAGCATTATGTGGGGCAAAGTTGTTCCCAATATGCATTTGATGAGTCATGATAAATGTATTCATGGCCCTGACCAGATACTATGGGAGTCATTACACAATAAGTCAGTTTGTGCCCTGGAATTGCACCAAAAATACCCTCATGTTTTCCATTTTATTGCTAATGTTCGATTACAATTTCCACTACTTCACATTTTTTGTGATATGTCAATGAATATTTTGCACCAAAAATACACTCATGTTTTCCATTTTATTGCTAATGTTCGATTGCAATGTCCACTACTTCACATTTTTTGTGATATGTCAATGAATATTTTTTGTGGGAACACTATTGCAAAGCACAATAAAGAAAAGGTTGTGTACTATTTTGGTTTTCCATTCCTACTAGTATATCTATTTAATGTGATAGCGTCATAAATGTTATAAATACTAGACGGCTACTACATCTTGATCATGTTCTTTGCTGGATCTCGCATCTCCTTCAGATTCATTACTTCCCAACACCTCGCCACAATTCCCACGTTCCTTGCTGTAACATTGTACTACATCCAATACTCTTCTGATGGTACTAGGATTGGTTTTGTTCAGGGGTAAAACCTGAAAGTACGGGCACCAGAGGAAAACCTGATCCCCATTACCTGTTTGGAAAAGAATATCGTAACCCGGGCATTCCTTATAATTCATGAATTGATGGAACATGTATCTACTAACCACTCCAATTCCAACTGGGAATTGTCCACCATCAGTGTAACAAACTTGTTCATTGATGTCGTAAATGGGATACACAATCTCTGGATCCGGTTCTTTCAACATCACACTTATCGTCCGGCAGAGGATGTCGTATGAATACGGATATGTTTTTTTAGTTCTCAAAGGATATTTGGGAACTTTAACTAGGCCCCTTATTAGTTGCCTAGCCAAATGTGGAACCTCTTGTACGCTTTCAATTGTATTGCCTTTATCCATTGATCCACATTCATTATCTGATCTCAGCTTGCGCGGCGTTGTCTAGGTGATCTGGTTACGGCCCCCTTTACCAGCATCTGTTGATTTTCCCTTAGTTGTGTCAATTCCTGATGGTTTCTAGAAATCACGCGGTTAAGGACATACAGGCAGACTATGGGACGTGCGTCTGACAGACTAGACTGTTTACTCGTGATAGTCGCCAAAGTAAATAACTGTTTATACGATTCATCTCAACGCACATACGACCTCTAATGAGGGACCAATACAGGTGCGATCTGGATATCACCTAATCTTAATGCTCATAATTTTAGAACCTAATCAATATTACAGCAACCTAACTACTGCAATCTAATGACACGAAGTAGGAAACAGAGTTTATCAGACCCAGATTCTAACCAAAAAGAGTGTTTACTCAACAATTGGCTACCGTTCAAATGAGAGACAAGTGTTCCAGCGGTCCACACGGCAATAGATGAAGCGAGACCGATTACTGACTGATCACCGGTTAATCAAAGACTCTCCTGAAGGCTATGTCCATGTTTGAGCACTTAGATGGGTAATGGCACTAGTGCAGCCGGGCTTGAGCTAGTATCTCTCGCTTCTCTCAAACGACATAATGGCCTAGGGGAACAAGCAAACGCCATCAATACAAGGTATTGAATTCGGGGCCAGAACAGCCGCAGTCTTTACATTCAAACGTAAACGTGTCCCAATTCAAGCATGGAAGAGGCCCACATGGCGCCTCAAACGACACGATAAGGACTGGTAATACACCTAGGTGTACATAGGAACGGCAACGAGCCGACAGCCCCAACAACAACACCAACAACACCGGCAACAACAACTAGAGGCATACAGCCTCTCGGTTCGTAGTAGGTGTGAGTACAGTTAGGAGGGATCAAGTCCTCTATACGAGTAAAATAAGATACTACCACAAGGTGGGACAGCGTACAGACGTGTGCACTAAGCTGTTCTTAGCCTCTACACGGAGAGGGCAGTTGAATTATTCTAGAACAATTTCAACTCCCGCCAAATAGGGGGATCCGTTGGACTTGTAACCGTAAAATAACGGGAAAACAAACCAACGGCCCCAATTCCTGTGGAAACAATTCAACGGCCCCAAATTCCTACGGGGACAAGTAGCGGGCCGGATCAAACGGCCACAAAATTTTTGCACGAGTAAACCCAACGGCCCCGATTCAAAATCGGAACCCGAACAGTCCGCTTAAGTATGGGGCAACCGAGGGATTTGCGTTTGGAATAGAAACGTTTGTAGAATTTTGCAAGGAGAAACCACTAGAAAACATCCACTACTAGTGATATTGTGAAGAGAGTGATCATTTGAGAAACCCAGAATCCCTTCAGAAAATCATTCATATATCACTTACAGAACACGTAAACAACCACTCCAGAAGCAAAGTACCCACCATGGCGAGAGGAAGACCAGCTTGTCAGAACCAACGCAATAACAACGAAGCAGCCGCTAATCCAGCAGCTGCCGCCGCTAACCCAGCAGCCGGTGGACCAGCTAACAATGGGCCAGCCATTCCTGTCAATCTCGGCTTTACAGCGGCGAAAATGGAATTCATTAGGACCATGATGGATACTAACCGGGCTCCGGCACTCACACAAGAGGTCCAAGATGCAATTGAACGCGCTAATCAACTGGATGGAATCCCTGGATACGCAGGGGAAAGGACTCTAACCCCAACTGAATTAGTGTTCAGAGAAATCTTGGAATCTTTTGGGTTGAACCGGATTACAGCAGACGAACTTTTCTGGACTGGCTACAGCAGTACCGACTCCCTCCGCGACATGGATGAATCTGCAATCAAATCCCTGGTGAATGGTGTCAACAAGACCAAGCACAACTACTGCCCAGACCCAAAACAAGCGTATGTGGGGAGGGTCTTCGAGGATCGGCTCAAGTTGTTTGTGGCTTGGATCGAATTTCAGCCTCTCATTGGGGCTACAGCTACTCCGGTTGACTGGATGGCTGACCCAGATGCAGAATCCAAGACTTGAGCTCGCCTCAAGTCCCTCAAGGAGGATGACAGCAACACAGCGGCCGGGGACCTTACTCTCCCAGAACTACTCACTGCAATGTCAAAATTCAAGGAATTTGATGAACGATTCAGGGAGTATCTTAGACACAGAAGGGGTGTCACCAAAACATCTCTACTCTACACGATTCGGAAGGATTCTATAGTCGGCGATGCTGAGAGGGGGGGGGCCGTTGGATCTGCCCCAACAGATATGTATGCCAACTGGAATGAATACTCTATACGATGCACGGTTCATTCAGGATCCCACTGGACCAAAGACAACAATACACTATGGGGAATTCTATTCAAATTGGTAGGGTCAGGCCCCGGTTGGTCCTACATCCAAGGTCTTGGCTCAGAAGGGGATGGGAGAAAGGCATATTTCACCCTCTACTCTCAAGCGTACGAATCAACGAATATAAGACTTCTCATAGAAGAAAAGAGGGCCTTCCTACAGAGTTCTACCTATTCTGGGGATACCAAGAACTACAGTTTCAACAAGCACAAAAGGCGGTGGTATGATGCAAAGGAGTTCCTGTTGCGGCATAAGGCTTTCCCACCGGAAGATCAGTTTGTTACTGACTTCTGCCACTCTTTATCGGATCCAAGACTTGAAATGGCAGTCCAATTGGTCTTAAATGAAGCTGGTGGCATGTATGACAACTTTGACAAGGCTGCCGCCCACTTCACTCAAGCGCTTGGTATCAAGAAAATGCAAGCCAGTCGTAAAGGCAGTCGCAGAAACATCTCTTCCTTCAAGGGAAAAAGGGGCAACAAACGCAACAATGACAGCAACTCCTCCTCCAACAAGAAATCTGGCAACAAGAAACAGAAGACTTCTGGTACTTACGATGGACCTCTTGAGGGTAAAATCTATCCAAAAGAAATCTGGGTCACTATGTCTGCGGCCCAGAAGAACCAATTCCGGGCTCTCTGCCCAGCTCTCAACTCCCCTGCAAAGTCTGCACAGGTCTCTCTTGTTGAAGCCAAAGGAGACAACACTACAGCGAAGGGGCCGGCCGGCGACCAATTCGGTAGCCATACTCACAAGAAGAAGAACCAAGATTGATTTGCCGGCTGGGGCCTGTCGATTGTATCCCGGGTAGGCCGGCCGATAGTCCATATCAAGAGTTTTGGCTCACCATCTCAAGATAACGGTCGATGCGAGTTGGACAGCCACGCTGATACAACAGCCGCGGGATCAAATATGGTATTACTCAATTCATTGGATTCTATCTTGACATATGTGGATGTTGCACCATTTTCAGATACCTACTCACCACTTCAGAATGTCCCTATTGCCCGTTGCGCCACAGCTTGGACTGACCCAACTGATGGGATTACCTACATCTTGGTGTTTGGGCAGGCTTTGTTCTTTGGCACCAAGCTGCAACACAGCTTGGTATGTCCCAATCAAGTCCGGGACTGCAACTTCAACAAGGTTGAGGACACCCCAAGGCGATACGACTCCAATTCTACACACGGGATTACATTTCGATCCGGAGACACTGAACTCTTCATCCCTCTCAAAGTTGAAGGAGTCATATCCTATTTTGATTCCCGCAAGCCTACAAAGAAGGAACTGGCAAACTGTGAACACATACTGGCTTCCAATACCCAAACCTGGGACCCCTACTCCGCCCACTTTGCAGAGGAGGAAGAAGCCACCAATGCCTCTTTCCCGCGAGTTGTTGCTACTCTTTCAGGGTACCTGCCGGCTTGTGGGACCCCAGTCAAATATTCATCCACGATTCATCCTGAACCACTAGGCACAGGGTACGACACGAACCGGCTACTCTATTTGGCTTCTGTCTGTACTAATAGAGTTCCTTCCCAACGCACCGGATATACTCCAACGGACGTTTCCACCTGATTGATTTCAGCCTTTGCTGGAACCACCGGGGAGGACCAAGAAAATCTACGAAATTCAGCAAATTCTATGATTTCTGATGTTTCCACCAAGCCTTCATCAGTCGGTCTCTCCTCATTATCTGAAGCCGAGCTTGCCATTCAACAGGAAGCCAAGGCTCGAACCAAGGAGAGGAAGCTACTAAGGCGGCAACAAGATGTCCTAGATCAAGAAATGTCCCTTGACAAGAAGTCTTTCATACGAAGGGGACAATGGGGACCTCCAATACGAATCCCTGACAAGATAGACAGGTACGACGCCAAGGCCATTGCTAAGATGTGGAACATCAGTGAGAAGCGGGCCAAGGATACTATTGAAGTCACTACCCAAGATGGCATTCGACAATCGTCCCAGCCTATTACAAAGAGACTGAAGACACAGAAGTGGAGAAATAGGAGGATGCTCAAGGGCCGATGGTATGCTGATACTATGAAGTTCAAGGTCCCCAGTATCATCCGAAACGATACAGCGGCTCAGATCATTGCAAATGGAAAGGGCTACGTGGCCTTCTATCCTGTCAGGGGAGAAGTTCGGTGTCATGATGGCTTATCTTGCTTTATCAATGAAGTAGGAATTCCAGAACACCTTGTTACTGATGGGGCAAAGGCCCAGGGGAGTCATGAGACACACAACACTGGTTGGCACAAGCTCAGGTTGGAGTACCGCATTCGACAAACATATATACAGCCTCACTGCTCTTGGCAGAATACAGCAGAACACAGTGCCGGGGACCTGAGGAGGGCGATCCGTTGGATGACTTCTAAGAAGGGCAGTCCCAGGAGGTGTTGGGCCTTCTGTGGAATGTTAGCGGCCGGCCGGATGAATCTCATGGCATCGAGCGATCCTTCTTCAATGGGGAGGACTAGCTTTGAATTGGTGCATGGGTATACTCCAGATATCACCCTGTATATGATCCATGACTGGTATGACTTCATTTGGTGGTACAACTTGAATGGAAAGACGAATAGGCTTGGCTGGTGGCTGGGCCCATGTGGGGATACTTTTGGTGGTGGAGATTGTCACTATGTCTTATTTAAGACCGGAAAAGTTCACATAACAAACAGCACCCGGGCTATATCCGAAGAAGAATGGAGGCACCCAGATATCCTATCACAGTTGGAAGCACACAACAAAGAAATCAACGCAAAAATAGGCGATGAGGTCAGACCTTCCGATACTTATCTTGAAAACGAACTTGGCGAACCACCTCTGGGCCTATTTGATGGCAAATATGAGGGAGAGGATGAAGTACTCATGGCAGAAGCCGAGGCTTCTTCCCCGGATATTGATGACTTATCTTGTAAGGATCTTGACAAGTATCTTGGGACCGAGGTATTACTCCAGATAGGGGACCAACACATCCGGGGGTTAGTCAAGAGCCGTTGCAGGGATAAGGATGGTGTGCTGATTGGTGAAAAGAACAACAATCCCCTCTTAGACACGAGGTCTTACAAGGTCGCTAAACCAGATGGATCTATTGAAATTTATACAGCCAACACACTTGCAGAGAGTATCTATTCTTCTGTTGATGACGAAGGGCGCATGTATTGTTTGATGGATGAGATTATCGATTTCGAAAGGGATTCGGAGGCCTTAACTATCGAACAGGCTACTTACACAACAAAATCCGGACAAACTAGAACAAAGCCAACAACCAAAGGATGGAGGTTCCTTGTTAGGTGGAAGGACGGCACTACATCCTGGGCAAAGTTAAGTGATATGAAGGAAAGCTTCCCGATTGAAACAGCAATATACGCCCGTGAAGAAGGCATCATAAATGAGCCAGCGTTTAAGTGGTGGGCTTATAAGGTACTTCGGAGAAAAGACCGGATCCTATCAGGCGCTAAAACCAAGTACTGGACCAAGTCCCATAAGTACGGAGTTCGGCTTCCTAAGTCTATTGCAGAAGCAAAGGCAATTGATAGAGAAACGGGGACCGATCATTGGGCTCGGGCTATTGCAAAAGAAATGAGGAACAGCTCTATTGCTTTTGAATTCAATGAGGAAGACAAGATACCAGTGGGGCATACCAAAATAACCATGCACATGGTCTTTGATGTCAAGATTGACTTAACTCGGAAGGCCCGGTTAGTCGGAGATGGCCACAAAGTCCCAGAAATCTCCAAGGAATACACTTATTCCAGTGTACCCAGTAGGGATTCGGTTCGATTGTTCTTCCTAGTGGCAGCACTTAACAACCTCGAGGTACTCAGTGCGGACATACAAAACGCTTACTTAACAGCACCCATCAAAGAGAAGTATTTCACAATAGCTACAGAGGCCCAAGGATTTGCGCCGGAGCTATGTGGAAGGCCCTGCAAGATTGTAAGGGCCTTATATGGACTCCCAGTCGCGGGGGCATCTTTTCGATCACACTTGGCTAGTCACTTAAGAGAGCTTGGTTATGTATCTTGCAAAGCAGATCCTGATGTACATCTCCGATCTGCGTTCAAACCAGACGGCTCGGATTACTACGAGTACTGTGTGGCCTACGTTGATGATATTCTTGTATGTGGAATGGATCCAAAGTTCCAGATGGATGCAATAGAAAGGCAGTTCAAGTTGAAAAATGGAACAGTTGAAGAACCTTCCTTCTACTTGGGAGCTGATATAGGAAAGACCTACGTTGATGGAAACCCGTACTGGTCCATGGCTTCATCTAAGTATACTGCAAAGGCAATTAAGTCCGTTGAAGAAGAACTGTCAACCGGACACTATGCATTCAAGGTACTACCCAAAACCGCAAGGTCCCCATTGAGCGCTGAGTATAGACCGGAGATAGATGCGTCACCAGAACTTGACCCGAAGAAACAGAACTACTACCAAGGTTTGATTGGGATACTCCGTTGGATATGTGAACTCGGTCGATTGGATATCATTATGCCCGTGTCACTTATGTCTTGATACCTTGTCCAGGCAAGAGAGGGTCATCTCAATCAGTTGTTTCATCTATTTGCATACGTAAAGAATTACAGCAAGTCTAAGTTGGTGTTTGATGCATCTATGCCCGAGGTCGATGAGACCATTCTCCCGGAGTGCGACTGGAGTGAGTTTTATCCAGTAGCCAAGGAACTACTTCCTCCAGATATGCCCGAACCAAAAGGAAAATCTGTCATTACCACATGTTTTGTAGATGCGGATCATGCGGGATGCAAGGCTACCAGAAGATCTCATACAGGAGTCATCATCTTTGTTAACAGAGCACCTATTTTGTGGTTCTCCAAGAGGCAAACAACTGTTGAGACATCTACATTTGGCTCGGAAATAGTCGCGCTTAGGATAGCAATCGAGATGGTAGAGGGGCTAAGATACAAGCTACGGGTGATGGGCATACCTATAGAAGGACCTACCAATATCTATTGTGACAATGAGTCAGTTGTGAAGAACACTACACGACCAGAAAGCCCTTGTAAGAAGAAGCATAATAGTGTTGCTTATCATAAGGCAAGGGAGTGCATAGCAGCAGGAACTATCCGGATTGCAAAGGAGCCAGGCGAGTCAAATATCGCGGACTTACTCACTAAACTAATGAGTGGGACCAGGCTAATTGAATTAGCGATGAGGTGTATGTGGCGAGATGGGGTTGATGAAAAAGTGAGGCCTGCGGGATAGGTATCTTCTACTAGTCGTATACTACCATGAAAATACGGGGACTCTAGAAATCACGCGGTTAAGGACATACAGGCAGACTATGGGACGTGCGTCTGACAGACTAGACCGTTTACTCGTGATAGTCGCCAAAGTAAATAACTGTTTATACGATTCATCTCAACGCACATACGACCTCTAATGAGGGACCAATACAGGTGCAATCTGGATATCACCTAATCTTAATGCTCACAATTTTAGAACCTAATCAATATTACAGCAACCTAACTACTGCAATCTAATGACACGAAGTAGGAAACAGAGGTTTAGATGATTTTGCGTTTTGTTTCAAACTCCCGCCGGTATCTGGTGATCTACGTTCTTCATTTTTTCCATTGTGGGGATGGTTACTCCTATTTGCGATTGATCTTTAACCACCCATGGTGGGATGAATCCACTCTTGGAATGATTTGTAGTATTGAAAGTGAACATAACCCATCCTACCTGATAGCTGTTTTGCGATTCGTTGAATTTTTTTATATCACCCTTTGATGTTTTGAAGCAATCCCAAGTTTCGAAGTCCGACAGTTCGTGAAAATTCAATTCTCCTGTTCCCCTTTCACAATTGTTGACAACATTATTGTCCAGAAATTCAACTAAATGTTTGCCAACAAGAGATCATCTGACTTTTCCAACAAATAATTGGCAAGTTTTTCTGTCAAGGGTGTAAATATGGTACCCAATTCTGGAAGGTAGCTGTAGATAATAAGTTCTTGAACCCAAGTATAACGTTTGACGACTTGTGGGTCAATTACAAATATCTCACAGAACATGTATGGAATGTAATCCATAAAAATTCGTTGGTGCACCTCTTGTTGTGAGTTAACATCCTATTGAAGGAACCGTGTAACACAAGTTTGATTATTATGTTTTGCTTCCAAACCCGACAGTTCCAAAAGGCCACTTACAAGTTGTTCCGGTTTATCTTCAAATTTGACATGGGCAAACTTTGTCTTCCTCAAACCCTCGGCCGGAGGGTAAATGTACAATCGATCATTCCTTTGACAATATGCAACATCTTCCTCACTGAATTTGGGAAGCATTGCTCCTTCGAGAAGTCTCCTTTTGGTCAATACCAAATCTCCCATTTTTTCCATCACGTATTTGTAACCAAAACATCCAATGTCAGCCAATTTTAAGACTTTAGGCAAAAATTCCTTACAAACATTGTCAACCAAACAATCAAAGGAGGAGTCAACCATGTCTACTTGAATCATTGATGCACATAAGACTTGAGAAATGAACTGATTACATGCTGTTTCGAAAGAAAGGACCCCGTTCGCCCCAAGATTTTTGACGGGGTCGACAACTTTCCTAATCAACCATCCATTCACCAAATATATGATTCCTTTGGTATCGGTGAAAGGTGCCAGATCTATCTTTCCGGCGCCAAGTTTGCATGGTGATAGGGTGACATGGTTGTCATCGAGTTCGAAATGAATGTTATAATAGTTGAAAACCGTGTCCTTGTACGTCCGAGAACTGTTTCTCGACCCCCCGCGGGCTATCGCGCGCTATTTTTACAATTCTCGACCCTATTTTTTAAATTTCCTACCTTTTTAGGTCGCGTGTCTACTAAAATACCTCGCGCGTCGCACACCTTTACTTTTGAGACAAATATCTCATCACTCCTCAAATAAAATAACTATTTTAGGGTTAAGGATATCATATTCGTTTCGTGACAAGCACTATTTTGTGTACAACTTGTGCACGAATGACTTATTTCATTTTCTCAACATGTTTCCACCATACCGGTATAATGGGCTCCGACCCAAATCCTCCAACTCCAACTCAAATCCCAGCTCCAACTCCATGTCAACTCCAAGTCGAATTCACCCCAGGCGGGCTATTGCACTCAAGGGTTTTGTTCGTGTTTAACGCCAGGAAGATCCGCTGTATTTTCAGAAGCTACACCGTCGGAATCGCCACTCCAATGTTGTTCGCTCCTCTCAAATAACCCGCTTTGTGGATAGATGCTGCTGGTTACATTCGGATCGACTTGATCATTGCTAGTAGGATCGACGCTTTCAATTTTAACGTTTGGATCATTTCTTTTTTCTGCACGAATCTTACGAATCATTTTTTGGATTCGAGCAGTCTCTTTCTTGTGATAAACAAGCATTTTCCGGAGTTCTTGTTCGAGATTGGCTGGGTGTTCCTGAACCACCTTTTGTAGTTTGTAAATTCCCTCCATGGTTGGTTCGACTGTCGATTGGATGATTAGTATTAGTAGTATCAGTAGAGTAGATTATCTATTCGAAGATTAGGTCGTAGTAACACCTAACACGTTGGTATTTGTTTTCCTCGTCGGAAAGATAATGAAATAATCAATTATAATGATGAAGTACTAGCGAAAATAATGTATTACTAGTATCTACTAGTAATAACTCATGCAAAATAGCATACTAGTTGGTTTTACCGGTACATGAAAGTCGGAATCAACTCGATCGTAATCAACAAAACAATTGTCCACGATTTCCATTTCGATAATCAACAACGCAATTGTCCACGATTTCGTACTAGTATCTACTAGTAATAACTCATGCAAAAATAGCGTACTAGTTGGTTTTACGGGTACATGAAAGTCGGAATCAACTTGATCGCAATCAACAAAACAATTCTCCACGATTTCCATTTCGATAATCAACAACGCTATTGTCCACGATTTCCATTTCGATTCACATTTCCGTGCACCTTATGGAAGAACTGACGCGCCTGCCAACAAATGTTTGGAATAACTGATGGGATTGACCCGTCCGGCGCTGTGTATTGACCCTCTTAAGGAGTTGACTGTACGTACTGTTCACTACTAAACATATTGTACGAGGAATGTTGCAATCATCACTAAGTAGTAATTACTTTACGGACCATTTTTGCAATCGAAGTACGGTAGTAAGGAAATCTACCGTACAAGAAAACACATCACACACAAAGTAACACATGTAATTTTTTCCTTTCAACGATTCATCTTTGTGATCTCCTTCGTTTCGACCCCATCTACTGATATTTTCCTTCAAACAACTCCGCAACATAATGCCTCCTGTTATGAAAACCCCTCTTCTATTCTACTGCCGTTGTTGCGCGCTGAATGGCAAAAACTCCAAGTTTTTAGGATATAAATCCACGGCAAACAAGCAGGGTACTTTGAAATACGTCTCCGTTGGCCTAAGAAGACATCTTTATTGTCTTGATGAGTGCCGGGATTTCTACCATAGTCAGGGTCTAATTAAACGAAAGATCTATAACCTCTCCACCTCTATCAAAGTGCAGCCTACCTTGCCGTCTGTTCAACATTCTCCGTCTGATTTTGGGATGACTATGACACAAAACGGTCCATCTGTTCCCCCTTCCCATCTCTCCCAGCAACACACTGTCACAAGTCAGTCAGCGACGGGTCTTCATTCTGTTCTAAACCAACAGATTGTACATGATGTCTTTTTACCGCCAATGGATCGGAACGCCATTGAATCTTACATGGCTGTTTCTGCTGTTCAAGATGAAGATGCGTTCCCGCTGAATAATGATATCGACAATTCCGATGACGAGGATGACAATGACGATGACGTAAATGAAAATAACGACAACAATTCTACCAACAACATTGATTGTGGACACAACGAAGAAGATAACACTAATGGTTCTGCTGTTAATGTCGTTACTGCTCAGCCCGCCCCTCCACCACCATCTTTTCATGAAAGCATTAATTTTGTCACATAGAATGCCCAAAATCTTAAGGTTTGACTCTACAAATGGCAAACATGGGGGTATTTTTGGTGCAATTCTAGGGCAAAAACTAACTGATTGGGTAATGACTCAAATAGTATCGGGTCCAAGCCATGAATGCATTCATCATGACTCATCCAATGCATATTGGAAACAACTATGACACATAGAATGCCCAAAATCTTAAGGTTTCACTCTCCAACTGACAAACATGAGGGTATTTTTGGTGCAATTCCAGGGCACAAACTAACTTATTGGGTAATGACTCAAAAAGTATCGGGTCCAAGCCATGAATACATTCACTGACTCCAAAAGTATCCGGTCAAAACTATGAATACATTTATCATGACTCATCAAATGCATATTGGGAACAACTTTGCCACTCAGAATGCCCAAAATGTTGTGGTTTGACTCTCAAAATGGCAAACATGATGAGGGTATTTTTGGTGCAATTCCAGGGCACAAACAGTCTCATTTGGTAATGACTACCAAAGTTTTTGTACCAGGCCATGAATGCATATCACATGACTTACGAAATGCATGTTGGGAACAACTTGTAAATACATATTGGGAACAACTTTGACACACACAGTACAGACAATGATGTGGTTTGTAGATACAAATGGCACACAAGACAGTACGGTATGTTAGGTGCAGCAGTCTACGAGATTCTACATGTGACTAGAGGATTGAAATACATAACCTTAGTGTGATCAAATGTTTCCCTTCTGAAAAAATTATGGCGCGGGAGGGGTGGCTGGCACAGGTACGTGATCTACTGCTACAAATATAACAGCGCGCCCAAAACCAGACAACACACAGAAGATGTTCGGGCAAACAACATAGTACAGAACCCACGGAAAAATTCTACACACAAAACATCGTACACATACTACACGAAACACCGTACACACACACACACACACACACGACACACACAACACACACAACACAAAACACCGTACACAACCCGACAAATTATTAGTACACACACAAAACCACACAAAAAGAAACACATGATTCTTGATCGACACCGTATTCAGAAAATAAAATAAAAATATGAATGCTATCGGAAAGACACGACGAAGCAAAAAATCCGAGGGGAAGACCCTTTGAAACAACAAAACCATCCGGCCCGGTGATCATCAAAATACAGGGGACAACAACGGTAAGAAAAAAAGAGTGAAAACAAACACCGCAATTACTAACAAAGTGTGTAACAGTAATACCACAACTATGAACGCATCAAAGGGCAACAGTAAAAAAAATGGTTCCGACAACACAATTTCTACTACTACAAACACGGAAGAACAAAACACCATCAACCAGAGTAACGAACCAGCGCTGACCATTACCAACACAACCACCACTACAGTAACGAACCAACAGAAAGAAGGAACAAAAACCAATGTGGTAGAGAAAACATCTAACGGAGAATGCTACAATTTAGAGGATGTTGCCGAACATGTCATGAAAAATATCCAATATGACAAATTGGCAGAGGAAGTGGCAAAACACTTACGGAAACAAGAGAGGGAACCACATATAGGGGTGGGAAAGGTAGTAATGGTACCTAAACAAACGGAGGCAACCATGCAGGGAGAGGGGAGTTACAATGCCGGCGACACAAGAGAACGAGCAGTAAGTACAATTACAGACGAATATGGACTTATAATATACAACGATATGCTTAAGGCTTTGAGTGATATGAGTGAAAGAGTGGAGAAGCAGCTAAGGGATTACGTCAAAAAACATTGGTACCCCAACATGAAGTTCCCTATCAATGACAAGGTAACGGCGCTTGTAATAAATAAAGCTGTTGGAGAAAGTGCGGTTATGAAGCCACAAAATATTCCACTTGCGGCATTCTGTTCCTTTTACAGGAAACGAGTAGGGACAGTACTGACTGCATTGAGGCACAACTCACAAACATTAGCGAGAAAAAACTGGATAGGTAAATACAGGTGGGAGAATTGGTTGTTGAAATTAGGATTTTGAGAATCTATTTTTGGTCCGACAACACTAACATGCTGCCCGTTGATACTTATGATACTTCCGTACAGACGATTACAGAAAAGGTCGAGTCCCTATCACATTCCCTGGTACTGTTGCAGTTATTCAAGACACAGAATATGAAAACACAGGTATTTTAAACCCTCAATACAGAACATACAAAGACGCGGAAGATGAAGATTTTTATTATTTTGTTACAAGAATCATGTCGGCAATCAATCCGACAAATTCCAATTTCAAACAACGGAAGGAGAGGCACTTGCTGAGTGATATATTTACTATAGCAGATGAAGCATTTGCATTGGTACTAATCTACAATGAGCATCATGTATGGGTGAACCAGCAGCGGCGAAAGGGTGATGCCACGATTCCGCGACAAAAAAAAAATTCTGCGATTCAGACAGTGGAAGCAGAAATGGATGGATGGAGGAAGGTCGCGAGTTGTTCAGTGACTTGTGCGACAAAATTGGCGAGATGCGAAAACACCCAGAAACAGGAAGGAAATTGGAAGAAATGATGAGGGACAGATTTAGGAACGAAAGTTCGACAAATTACACCAACAATAAGCAGGGCGATGCAAATATTACTAGTAGCAGCTCCACTAATTGTAGTGGACCAAAGAAGAAAAAGAAAAGAAACGTCTATATTGATCCGGCAATAACAGCATTGATGAATGAAAGTTTATCTATGGGTGAACTAATGTAGAAAATAACAGTACATACATAATACAAAACTACTACTAATCTTGAACTTAATTTTGAGAATATTAGAAATAATGGAGGATTCGTAATACGTCGCAATAGGAATAAATCAAGCATAATAGAATCTACATTTTAAAAAGGGAATATTGTAGTCAAGAAATATAATTCACAACTAGGGGAGCAGAATCGAATTGTTGTTTGGTAGATTAATATTTTGGAATTAATACTGACTCAAGATTTCTTTTTTATTCGTGAACAGAAGTAAGTGTTGTTCGTACAGAATAATAATTCGGTTCTGCTAGAGACTGAAATAAATTATTTTTATTTGAGAGTAGAGTAATGTGCATCACGCGCACAGAAATAGTGCTGAGTTTACATATACCCTTATACGATCGTCGCGAATTTCAGGGTGTCCAGAAATATTGCCGTGTTAAAATCACGCACAAAATTTGTGCGCGAGAAGTAAATTCGAACCCCGCGAAACAGTTCTCGGACGTAGTGGATGACGTAGTGGAATACCAAGGGAGAATGGAGTGGTAATATCACTTGACCGTGTCCCCTTGTCGATGAAATCCTACTGTCACCCACTTCTCCCCCAAAAGAACTGTGGTTCCCAAGACGAAGGAATTCTGAAATAATTCTGGTAAGAAATATTGATAGAAATCTTTGTGTGTCAAAAGTTTTATGTCGAGGTGACGAAGAGATAGCAGGGTTGTAAAAATTCGTTTCGACTGTCATTGAAAGTGAACCCAAAGATTACGAAGGGCCTCATGAAATGCTGCTCTTTGTTCCGTTATATTCGTCATTCTTTTGTTGCACAGGTAATGATCAGATTCATTTTGACCTACCAACTGTAGCCTGTGTGTGGTTACGGATTTTAAGCATTCAATACGCTGCAACTTGAAATGTTTGTCTAACTCAACCTGATTGTAGCTATGACTCAATGAAACACGGAGTGATGACTTTGCCATAAGGCAGTCCAAGAAGTTTTTCATGGCATGGACGTATTGTTTTGAGTCATGTGGAGAACCATTCTGGCATTTGGAATGGAACCACAAACCGTCAGACGTATTTTCCACCCCTGGTGGATAGTTTACATTCTTCATGTACCAAACCAAGATTTCACGGTACATTATCATGTACTTCTTAATCGTTGCATAGTTCACAACATTACGCCCGTACAGAGAACCCCCACCTATTTCATCCTCAACATCCCCTAAAAGAGCCTTGAAGTTTAACCACTTGTTGTTCAGGTCGTAGTCCTTGAATCGTTCACTTATTTGCTTCCTGGTTGATAATTCCAACACTCCAGTCACGCCGTTGTCAACTTCGTACAAAAATAAATTCACCATCACGTCTATTTGCCAAGGAATAGGTCCCAATTCACTGAACGTGGTGTTGGATTTTTCTTCTTTCCCCTACCCCTCTTGTCTGACTGAGATGTAGTAGACGTGGTCTTCCTGAAATCTGGCCTTGGTTTGGATTCAATAATACTGGATACAAGGTAAACCTTGGTCGTCAATGCAGTGAAACATGTTGTAACCTCCAAACTGAGGTTCCTTAAAAACTCATTGGTTGCATAGGACTGATTCCTCAGTGCCGCTTTAAGATTATTTTCCACAGACATGCGATGTTTTTGTTGATTGTAATCATGTTTTGCAGTAGTATTTGGTGGTGGATTTTTCAATCTACCCTTTTTCAAATTGTTCCCTTCATTATTAGAATGAGAAGCGGCTCCACGCTTTTGATCAGTATTAGTGGTAGGTGTCATTGCTAATGTTGAATCTGATCAGAATTTGTTACAATCTGATTAGAAAAAGATGGACCAAATCAAATATTCTTTTACTGTTTGAAAAGAATCAGAATCACTGTTGTGGGAATAACGCTATCGTTTGTTGCGACAAAACATGGAATGTCTAAAGGATTTGTTAACTTAAAATGGCCTTCATGAGAGAAAACCACTCACGTAGCGACACAAGAGTGGTAACCATTTTTCAAAAGCCTTTTCTCAACAAAAAGGACAATGTGTAACGTTACTGTTAGCGTGTCGTTGATCTCGTAAACCTAATGTGCCGTGATGCTGACACTTTGTACAACATACCTATACTGCATCCTGCATTGGAAAACCGGCAAAAAATAAAATGTTGTTGTACTAAACGGAGAAAGAGGTAAATAATAGCGTGGCATGGATTTGGATAAGAAAACCTGCAACGATAACCTCCAAAAAGTGATATAGAAATTTTTTGTCTCCAAAACCATTAAAAGGGCATTCCTGCAACGTTGTTGCAAACAATGGAAAAATGGTGAATTGGTGAGTCCATAAACGTAACAAAAATTGGGAATTTAAAAGGGGGGGGGGGAGGCACCATTACTACAATAACGGAATTTCTTGCAACACGGTTGCAAATAAAAATGAATAGGACAAAAAGAATGGGTGTGCACACTTGAGAATATTGGGGTGCGAAAGGGGTGGTGGTGGTGGTGGTTTACCCATAACTACGAAAAAGGTATGGAAAATGGGCCCATTGCTTAATTGGTGCATGTCGGTTCAATTTAGGGCTAACTTGGCGAAAAAGAAGGGGTGGTTCCCAATTAATAAGATTTGGGTGGGAACAGGGGTGTGGGGGGCGCCGCCCATAAAGACAAAAAGGGCATCTTTTGCAACGCTGTTCCAAAATAAGGAAAAAAGGGGATGGGGGGTGGTCCCATAAATACAAAAAGAGCATCTTTTGCTACGCCATTGCAAAAAAGGAAAATAGGGGATGGGGGGGGGGGGGGGGAGTGGTCCCATAAATACAAAAAGAGCATCTTTTGCAACACCGTTGCACAAAAAGGAAAAAAGGAAAAAAGGGGATGGGGGGGGGGGGGGTCGCATAAATACAAAAAGAGCATCTTTTGCAACGCCGTTGCAAAAAAAGGAAAAAAGGGATTGGGGGGTGGTCCCATAAATACAAAAAGAGCATCTTTTGCAACGCCATTGCAAAAAGAGGAAAAAAGGGGATGGGGGGTTGCATTAATACAAAAAGAGCAAATGTGCTGATTGCTGAATTAGTGCACGTCGGTTGAATTTTGGGCTAACTTGGCAGGCCGGCTAACTGAATTAGTGCACAACAGATAGTTACTACTAGTCTCTACTTAAGAGAATTCAACTATTGTTCACGAATTCAGTTAGCCCCTATTTAAGAAAAATTCAATGGATAGTTGGTACTCTCGTCTACTTAAGAAAACTCAACGGTCGTACCAGTACACGAATTCAGTTAGCCCCTATTTTTCCAAAAAATTCAACAGATAGTACGGATACAAAGTAGGTAAGAATAACACTGTGCTGTGTGAAAATAGAGATTGATTATACAATGTGATTATACAGTGTGATTTTACCGTGTGATTTTACATTGTTATTTTCACTGATTTTGAATTTGTAGTTTTTCACTTTCCATTCAAATCGACAAACCATTCAAATTGAAAAACCATTCAAATCGACAAAGAACCTCAATATCCAACTTATCTGAGTAGAGTGTTGTTTCTTGCAGAACGTGCGATCCAACCCTCTTCGTCACATGTGACGTGTTAGTAGCACAACGATCCATTCTCAGATATTTCAGTCCGAAATAACAGCCTTGTACTGCAAAAGAAGTAGAAAGCATTTGATTAGGGATTAGTTGCTGGACAGATAGTAGTGTTTGAATTAGCCACCCAAACACAGATGTCTCAAAAGCACAAAATCTGCATCCCTTGCCTCTATATCAACAGAAACAAGATACTGTTTTTCGTGACGTAGGAGTTAGAGTCTTCAAATCAACGGCAGCAGTGAAAGGTCCGCAACGGTGGAACGGCGGCAGCAGCATCCAACATGCAACACGAAACACACAACGTGAGATAGATAGTTGGGGGACAATGATGCCTACATCCTACATTGCTGATGATGTATTCCTAACTTCTGTTTTCCTTCTTATTTTCATAGGTACGGCGGCAGCAGCATCCAACACGCGACGTGAAACACACAACGTGAGATAGATAGATGGGGGCAATGATGCCTACATCCTACATTGCTGATGATGTATTCCTAACTTCTGTTTTCCTTCTTATTTTCATAGGTACGGATCGGAACAACATTCATCGGAACAACAGATTGGAACAAGGAACAGCAATTGTCGGCAACGGCAATCGTCGGCAACAGCAACAGCAAAAGCAACAGCAACAACAATTGTCGGCAAAAGCAATTGTCGACAACAGCAATTGTTGGCAACAGCAACAGCAACAACAACAGCAACAACAATCGTCCACAACAGCAATCGCTAGCAACAGCAACAGCAACAACAATTGTTGGCAACAGCAACAGCAATTGTTGGAAACAACAAAAGGAAGCCAATGGTGTAGGTTGGTAGCATGTAGATTATATTATTCTGTTGTTATTATTTACTCTACATCAATAGATACTCACTCGTTTTGTTCAATTATTATATATTGTTATCCAACACATCAATCTGACACACTTCTCCGGTTCAATTATTCACCGACAACGATGGGTCCACAACAAAACAACGTCGGCAATAACGGCCACAGCAACAGCAGCAACAGCAACAGCAGCGATTGGCAATAGCGGCCACAGAAATAGCAGCAATAGCAGCAACAGCAGCAACAGCAGCAACAGCAAGAGCAACGGCAGCGATTGGCAATAACGACCACAGCAACAGCAGCAACAGTAGCAACAGGAACAGCAGCGATCGGCAATAACGGCCACAGCAACAGCAGCAACAGCAACAGCAGCGATTGACAATAACAGCCACAGCAACAACAGCGACACCAACAGCAGCGATCGGCAACAACGTCCGCAACAGCAGTGATAGCAGCAACAGCAACAGCAGCGATCGGCAACAACTTCGGCAATGACGGCCACAGCAAGAGCAGCAATAGCAACAACAGCAATTGGAAACCACGTCGGCAACAGCAACAGCACCAGCAACAGCAGCAATTGGCAACAACTTTGGCAACGACGGCCACAGCGACAGCAGCAACAGCAACAGCAACAGCAACAGCAGCAATTGGAAACCATGTCGGCAACAGCAACAGCACCAGCACCAGCAGCAATTGGGAACAACTTCGGCAACGACGGCCACAGCGACAGCAGCAACAGCAACAGCAACAGCAACAGCAGCGATTGGAAACCACGTCAGCAACAGCACCAGCACCAGCACCAGCAGCAATTAGCAACAACGTTGGCCACAGCAACAGCAGCAACAACGTCGGCCACAGCAACAGCAGCAACAATTGTTGGCAACAGCAATCTATCCAATCAATTGAATCGTTCGATTTGTCGTCGTCCTCCAACAACAATTCAATTCTTTGTCTCCTACTCCAACGGCAATTTGATTCCTCGTCGTTTTCCAACGGCCATTCGATTCTTTATCTCCTACTCCAACGGCAATTCGATTCATCTTCCTCCTCCAATGGCAATTCGATTCTTTGTCTCCTACTCCAACGGCAATTCGATTTGTCGTCGTCCTCCAACGGCAATTCGATTTGTAACTTACTCCAACGCCAATCCGTCTCCAATGGCAATTCGATTTGTCGTCGTCCTCCAAACAAGGAATCATCGGCAACGGCAACGGCAACGGCAACGGCAACGGCAACGGCAACGGCAACGGCAACGGCAACAATGGAAAGAACCACAACAAATCGAAAGTGATTGTCAGCACAAGGAAGGAAGCAAAAAGGAAAGAGGAAACATGAGAAAAGAAGTAAACAGAGAATGTCTTCAAACTTTCTGAGGATTGCAGCACTGGTGTCAACGAGCCATGAAACTTATACAGACTTGTCTCCAATAAAACCGATGAAGAAGAAAAGGAATAGGCGTTTAACTTGCAAAGATGGTGTCCGTACAATAGTGCTGAAAAATAAATATCGAACAACTGTGGTGGAAGGTAAATACATGGAAAGAAGTTGGGGTGGCAAAATAGGAGGAAAGAAGAACCATCAACCGGCACAGGCTTTGTCTATCGACAATTTTGAGACGTTGGATAGTACGGAAGATGAGCATATTCTTGCGTTTGACAATTCTAAACCTTCGTTGCGCATTTTTGCCAACATTTCACGACATTTTGCAGAACGACACCTGGCTTCCAAGAATAATATCCAAGTTTTAAGAGAATTTTCTCCGGCTATTGTTGGAGCAAAACCAACAGTTGCAAGAGGACAGAAGCGTGACAGTATCAATGATGACTATGCTATCATTGGAATTTGACCAGAAAGATTGTCTTCCAATAATGGTGTGTATGTATTCAAAAGTCATGTGAAACCAAACATGAAACTAGAGCTCAAAGAGACGACAGTGGAAATTGTGAAGCATACGTCCAATAACTATCCTGCGACCCTTTTTTTTTTTGTCGCAAGGTACTTTCGCAACCCTTGCTTGTGTGTAATTTTAACACGAACCCCCCCTGTGATTCAATAGCTTCGTATCATACTCATTTTTCCAACTCTCAATCCCTGGTTTGCGATTATTTTTTTCCTTGGGTCATGAATAATTATTATTAATTTTTAATATAACCTACCCGTATGTTCGCGAATCACACCTACCAAAATTAAATACGCAAGGTCATGACTCACGAACAAGCCCCCCCTGTGATTCGGTAGCTTCGTATCATACTCATTTTTCTAACTCTTAACCCCTGGTTCGTGATTATTTTTTTCCTTGGGTCAAGAATTATTATTATTA
Source organism: Pseudo-nitzschia multiseries (assembly GCA_037355745.1). NCBI lineage: Eukaryota > Bacillariophyta > Bacillariophyceae > Bacillariales > Bacillariaceae > Pseudo-nitzschia > Pseudo-nitzschia multiseries. The sequence continues at coordinate 4,579,746 of CM074785.1, read as the reverse complement.
ATTTTTAATATAAACTACCTGTAGGTTCGCGAATCACACCTGCTAAAATTAAGTACGCAAGGTCATGACTCACAACCAGTAAACTTTAACATAAGTGCTCGCGGCACATAAACCTTAAAATTTATCTCCGTTGCTCGTGACACATTACCCCTACAATTTAATAATTGGGCTTGTGACACACTACCCTTTAAAATTTATCTCCTATGCTTGCGACAGACAACCAGTACAATTTAACATTAGTGCTTGCAACACACTACCCTTATAATTTAATATTTGTGCTCGCGACACACGACCCTTAAAATTTAATATCATCGCTTGCGACTACCTACCACTACAGTTGAATTATTTGGGTCAAGAATTTGCCTGGTAGTATCATATGCAAAATATGTATGATAGGTATGACTACTCCTTTCTGTACATTTTAATCATTTGTGTCACACAATCTACTATTTGCAACCATGGTATGCAATGTATGTAAGATATGTACCTTTTACCCTAATCACTCTCCCCGAAGATTTACCCGTGTCATACTAACGTAGGTGTGAACCCACTTGCGTCGAATTAGTGAATGTACTGACACAATGAACAGTAACGATTCTGAAAACAATGCCTAAACTTCTTCCATTTCGCCAAGCAATTGCATCAATGCAGGATCAATATAGTTGTCATCCTCATTTTCCTCTTCAGCAAGACTACTGGCAACAGTGCCACCATCTTTTGATACAGTACTGGTAGGATTGTTTTCTGACTTGAATCTTTCCAGCATCATTTTCTCCAAATTTTTACCCGTTTCGGGATCTTCTCTTAATGTTTGTACCTTCTTGCACAATTTAGCAAACATTCGCTGTCCTTTTTTGTCCCATCCATCTGCACTTCCACTTTTTGAATTGCAATATTTTTTTCTCATGTATTTTGTTTTCTTTTGTGTCGCGTATGTTCTGCCAAGTTTCCTTTGCTTCTGTTTTTCCCAATTAATGTACGCGTTGTCAATTATCGCTCTCACCTGTCCTTCAATTGTATCTTTATGTGTTTTCATTAGTTTCATACTACCCGTTTTCATACTATGTATACTTTCATAACTCAATGTACTCACTTTATCAATGCTATCGCCGCTCCGCACTGTTTTCATTGGAACCGTGTCAGTAGTTTTGTAGCATCCTCTTTAGAATGCTCTCCCTTCATACTATCACTCACCATTGTCAGCATCATTTTCTCTAGTAGATCTGGATTCTTATTCAATTTTTCTGTTATTATTTTCACCACGCAGGTCACGTTGTTCTTTTTCTGTTGTCTGCCCTCAATAGTTTATTTTCTCTTGTCTCTTTGATATTTTCACTATTATCCTTATTCTTGTTGGTGATCCCATCATTGTCTTCACTAACCGAACTTGAATCACTGTCACTGTCACTGTCACTGTCACTGTTGCTGTCCATCATGCTAATGTTTTCAGCTGTTCTTTTTAGTGGTGTCTCTCTTTCTGCCGCGGTGGTGCCTTCTTGTGTTGTTGCAATTGTTGTGTTCTTCTTGGTGGACATGGTGGTAATGCTTATATTTTTGGTATTATCTCTAGTGTCTCCGTCCCTGGCTGCATTTGCCATAGCTTCTATTTTCTTTTCTTGGAGACATGTTATTTTTGCCTTGGGTACTAGGTTGGACCATTTTTGTTTCGGCATCTTGTATTTATATTTTTCCAATTATCAGTGTTTTTGGCAATTTTGTGAATTTTTATAATGCCTTGCCTTTGCATCAATTGTACAAATTCAGCAATTTGCATTACATTTCTCTTTGTGGAAGCAGGCTTGTGAGCGCGGGCCAACCAAAAAGAACTGTCGGCCTAGCTGCGCCATTTCCCCCCCTACATTTGCTACTTATTTCAAAACAAACAGTACTAGTACTAGATTCTACGATAACAATTTATTTTGATGTTCCCCATCCTATCACTCCGCATATTGAAATCTGTAGAACCAAAAACAGGCACATTGTCTGGAATTGCCTTTCAGGGTTATATGTTATCAATGTTAAGGCGCATTGATGAGCCTGTAATGGAAAATAAGCACGATATATTATTAAATTCCTTTTGTGTCTAAGTTGGTAGAGGTACGAGATCGAAAATAATGAGACCTCGCGAATTACTAGACTCATTCTTACGATCGAGAATCGATACTTAACTGGATGAGAAGAATCGATCGTCACTCAAGTTCGATACTTAGTGACCCAAACAAGAGCGCGTGCCAGATATTAGCATATGCTATATTCTGTTAAGCGTCTTTGTTTTCAAGAAAAGACAGCAGAGGTTCGAAGCGCTGCTCACGAACTTGTTTATCTACAAAATACGTGTTGTATTAGCGACAACACGGTATTTTCCCGTAACGCGGTATTTTACCGTATATTCGTAACAAAGTGCTGTATTAGCGGCAGCACGAGCACTATCTTGCTCTCCAGCAAGATACATGGCTCATACTTTTAGATTATTTGATTATTCAACCTTAAACCTTGCACCGGACGTTCTTGCGTCCTACTGTAGAACTACAAGCCTAAGATCTATCTGATTGCGTCGGTTGTCGATAGTCAGAATAGATCTGATTGGATTAGCATCCAGTCATAGTGGATATCAGAGAAATATTAGAACACAACAGACCGGCACCTCAACCGGCCTGCAGCTAAAGCTCCTGTTGCTCTTCTTTGCCTTTGGATTGAATCAGCTCAACAGCCAGTTTCAAAAGGAAATTAACAGATTAACAGTCGCAAGCTTGTTGAAGCTTGCAAAAGAAGAAGGAGCACCCGTCGACGACAATCCGGCAGCAGATCATCGAACGATCGACTACGGCCGACGATCGATAGTTCTCTGATCCGATTACATAACAAAGACCAAACGGACAAGCCGAAGTCTTTAATAGAAGCCCATTGCATTGGACACGCCAATAGCAATTTCTCCATCCAAGGACCGCATTCACGCCGTATCTCATCGAAAACGACTCCCCATCTCTATTGACGAAACGCTGATACAAGAAACGATCTGACACAGATCATCAATCGGCTCGACTACGGACGACGATCGATAGTTCTCTGATCCGATCACATGACAAAGACGATACATTGGAGACGCTAGTAGCGTTACAGTCAACACTGGATCCATTCTCTCATGCCCGACATCCCTGTCGCCGCCAGAACGCGAAGCAGGTCGACAGGACGAAGCAGGTCCACCGGATTCCAAACACTCCAACCTGGGAGCACTGCAACCACATCCCTACTGCCTGCAAACGACATGGTCGACCCACAGGACAGGTTGCACGACAATGAAGAAGAGAGCACACCTATCGAACACCTCTTCCCATCGTTTGACCGACCACTAGCCACCTTCTTGCATGAATCCTTTGACGTACCAAAGGAACAAAATGACACCCTGTGCGAGGCGCTCATTGCTGGAAGGCTCAAGACATGGTTAGACTTCTTGTACATCGAGAACATTGGTGATCTAGCTTTCCTCAAAGGGGGAGTAAGAACACCAATTTATCGACATGTACAGATGTCCATACAGCAAGTCATCGACTTCGGGCAACATCTCACAGCACAAGGACTAGACTCGGAGGATAGAACCCATTATACCAAGGACGCCTTTAAGAGCTACTGTCGTGGGGCTGTCAGAGCCAGAAGAGAATCTGGAACGGATATTGAAATCACCACCACGCGCAACAGCACCGGCACACCTCGACGACAACAGGAAAGATCCTCCAAGCCCATCGAACAGCTTAGATATGAATCCTGGACCAAGAAATCAAGGGATGAAACCACTTTTCCAACCCTGCAAAACGATGCACGGTTTGAGCGCTGGCTTGTCAAATTCAAAGCAAAGCTGGAAACATCTGATATAGATACTCATACATTTCTCGATCCAAACTGGCCTGATATGCCACTCGTCGGGTATGAAAAAGCTCTCCATGACAAGCAATGTGCTTTCTTCTGGACTCTCGTCCTACATGCCCTCCAGAGTGATCTCTCCTACTCCTGCGTGCTCAGCCATACCTCCTCAAGAGATGGCAGACAAGCCTTCTTTAATTTTGTGTCATTGCATGACAGATCCAAATCCAAAGTATATGACACTTCCATTGTGATGCAACACCTATTGGACATTGACTTGAGGACATGGAAAGATACCAAAGTCAAGTTCATCACCCAGTGGTTTGCCCAGTTGGAACACCTCAACACACTACGCTATCCACAGAGGCCACTTGATTTTGATACTGTCAAAACACACCTTTGCAAGGCCTGTAGTAGCAGCTTCCAACTCAGTGAACAGTTCTACAAAGTTGACGATCCCCCTGCAGCACAGGATTTGATTAAGTTTAGACAGCATGAAGCTGTTGCCATCAGTGAATTGAAAAATATCCTCCTCCTTGAAGCAACCAGACTGGATTCCCAGGCATCACTGTCCCAACCTCGAAATCGAATGTCTGTCAAGGCCAATACTCATGATCTATCCTCTGTGACACAATCCACATATTCTGCTATCACCGACGACTCGGTCTCATATTTACCTCCTATTGATTTTGATGGTGACTACCAAGACTACGCTGTTTACAAGGCTGGAAGAACACCAGACGCAACCACAAGACTGCCATCTGCCGTTTGGAAAACTCTCTCCAAGCATGGTATGAAGCACTGGCTTGGCTTCACAGCTGATGACAAGAAGCGCCTAGTTGCCTGCCTTAAGTCTGAGCTACTTGATGCTGCATTACCACCAGATCCCAATTCTAGCAAACCAATCACACGTCGGGCTTATGAACACCATAGTGTTGAGCAGGACCCCTCACCTGCTGCTGAGCAGGTCCTATCGCCTGCTGACGAAAGCTCTGCCAGATCTGCGTTCCATGCATCACTTGGTGTATACAAGTCATCTTCTCAATCCGATACCAGGCCTCTCAAGTCTTCTGTTTCTCCTGCACACCCAGCTCGATTCCTTGCAGACAACCCTGATATACTTTACAAGAAAGAAGGCAATGTCTATGTCCCTGTTGAACAAACTTCACGATCTGTGAACTTTCACTATTGGGCATCACTGGACTGTGAATCTCCTGTTTCACCAGCAAACCCCGTCGCTACTTATCACTCTAGCAAAACTGCTGTATCCACGCCTGGTTCTGCTATGGTTGACAGAGGTGCAAATGGGTGTATCATCGGAAATGACGCATGTCTCATCTCTAAAGATATTCCCCCAAGATATGTCAACGTAACTGGTATAAACAATCACCAAATCCAGAACATCCCTATTGCAACATGTGGCGCCTACTCTGTCTCCAACAGAGAACCTGTCATTATCATCTTTCATGAGAGTGCATACACCGGACAACACCCATCTATCTTGTCTTCCCCTCAGATGGAAGCATACCACTCGATCGTGGATGATACCTCTATCAAGACAGGCGGAACCCAAGTCATTACCACTACTGATGGCCATGTCTTTCCACTCAGTATATGCCATGGCTTACCTTATCTCATTATGCGCAAGTATACCAGTGCAGAATTTGCTCTTCTTCCCCACGTCATCATGACAAGTGATCAGCATTGGAACCCATCTGTACTGGATAACGCATATACCCCCCAGGATGATACCTTCATTCAGAAATACCCGCCTCTTGCCACATCACTTCCATATCCAGATTATGATGAATTTGGCGCACTTAGGGATATCAACATTGGCACATCTTCTACAGTCACCTCATTCTTGTCCAACAGCACTACCTCATCCCTCCAGGCTTTGGATGTTTCTGATACTTCATTTTGGCTTAGCCCCACTGATTATATCCATCAGGAAATCCTCAGTCGGTGCTCTAATCAGTCTCCTTCCACCTCCATTACCGGTGCCGCCCATGTTCAGTCACCCACTGATATTGATTACTTGTCTCTCAAGCCATTCTTTGGATGGATTTCCCTTGATCGTATCAAAGCCACCTTCACCAATTCCACCCAGTATGGCTCACTCTCCATTAGTCCAGATGGTAACATATTCAAACGATTCCAATCACCACAGCCGGCCATGAATGTCCGACCTTTCAATGATGATGTCCTCTCTGATGTTGTATATTCAGATACCCCTGCCGTCAATGGTGGCTCCAAGATTGCTCAAGTTTTCTTTGGGCGCAAATCTCATATCATTCATGTTGAAGAAATGAGGACTACTGCTGACTTTCTCCCTTGTCTCCAAAATTTTGTTCGGCAATGGGGTAGACCACTCAGACTGCTCTGTGATCATGGGTCCTACCAGTCCAGCAAATCTGTTCTTGACTACCTCAAGATGATGTGGATTGGCTTATGGCAAAGTGAACCATACCATCAACACCAAAATCTCTTCGAACGTCGGTACCAGACCTTCAAACGCATTGTCAATAGAATCATGGATCGCACGGGCACTCCACCACACCTCTGGCTTCTATGTATGACATATGTTGGTCGCCTCATGAATCATTTGTCTGATCCCACTCTATCTGACAAACAGCCTTTCTATATTGCTACTGGTATCATTGGTGACATCAGCCCCTACCTTAGTTTCTTCTGGTTTGAGCCCGTCTACTACAAGACTCCAGATACACAGTTTGGCTCTCAGACCACTGAATGCCTTGGCCACTTTGTTGGCATTGCCGAGCATGTTGGCAATAGCTTATGTTTCACCATCTGGGATCCCATCACCAATAAGCTCCTTGACCGCTCTGGTGTACGCACTGCTTTAACTCCCGAGCATCGCAACAAACGCGCCGGCTTGTTCACTGATGATGGCTTTCTTGCATGGCGCAAGGCCAAAGATGCTTCCATCACTCCTAAATCTTCTGGTGATAGTCCCTCCTTTCGACATTCTACACCACCCAGTTCAGTCACAGCATCACCTCCTCTGCGCATCCCACAGCCATCCTTGCCTACCTTTCTTTATTCCAAGGTTCCACATACCCGAAGCTTTGTCCCTTCTCCTATCCCTAAAAACTATGGGGAGATTCTTGATGGCCCTCCAACCCCTCACATCTTCAGCAAAACCCCTGACGGCGTCCCTATTACTGAAGATGATTTTGGCCCCCCTGAGCTAGCATATTTTGATGTTAGTGAAGCCACACCTCCACCCATCAATCCTGCTACCCCATCTGTTGGCCCATCTGAAGTAGTTGTTACTGATGAAGAAGGCAATGCCCAATTTGACGATGATGGCACACCCATCACCATCCCTGCTATCCCTGTTGCTGAATTGCAAGGCCGATCTTTTCTAATGGCCCTCCCTGATGGCACACAGAAAAGAATGACAGTTGTTGACATTGAAAACAGTCTTGAGCAAAACAATGACTTCATCAAGTTCAAGTGCAAACATACGGATGATGAGCTTGAAGATATCATAGCCTACAATGATGTCATGAATTACATCCACAGGGATGTAACTCAAGAAGATGGCAAACTTTGGTCTTTTCGACGCATACTTGGTCATCAAGGTCCCCTTGACAACAAGCACCCACAATACAAAGGTTCCAAATACAATCTTTGGATTGAATGGGAAAATATGGAACGGACATACGAACCCCTATCCAATGTAGCTACCGATGACCCGGTCACTGTAGCACAATATGCAAAAGACAACAACATGCTTGATAAACCAGGCTGGAAACATCTCAAACGTATTGTTTCTCTTGCCAGAAGAACCAAGAAGCTAAACCGGCTAATCCACCAAGCCAAGCTTTGCTCATTCCGCACGGCTCCTCAGTACCAGTATGGATTCAAGGTACCTCGCAATCATGAAGAAGCCATCCAGTTTGACACAGCCAATGGCAATACCAAATGGCAGGATGCCATAGCGCTGGAAATGTCACAGCTTCAAGAATATGACACCTTCATTGACAAGGGTATCTACAAGGCTAACAATATACCCACTGGCTTCCAACAGATCAAGGTCCACATGATTTATGCAGTCAAGCATGATGGTCGACACAAAGCCCGGCTAGTTGCAAACGGCAATCTCACTGAGGCTCCCATTCACAGTGTGTATGCAGGAGTTGTTTCACTTCAAGGCTTGCGCATGTGCCTATTCCTTGCTGAACTGAATAGCTTAGAAGCATGGGGAACCGACATTGGGAATGCATACCTAGAAGCTGTTACCTGTGAGAAAGTATGCATCAAGGCTGGTGCTGAATTTAGATCACTAGAGGGTCACCTACTAGTGATTTACAAGGCTCTATATGGACTTCGATCATCTGGCAAGTGCTTTGGTGATATGCTCGCTGCCTGCCTCATTGAACTAGGTTTTGAAAGATCCAAGGCAGAGCTTGAAATCTTTATCAAGCCTGGCACCAACAAACATGGGGAGCCAGTATACGAGCTGATATGCACATATGTTGACGACCTTTGCTTATGTATGGCCAATCCTGAAACCTTTCTGGTAATCCTGCAGTCTGAACCTTACAATTTCAAATTAAAGGGCTCTGGTCCAATAAACTTTCATTTGGGATGTGGTTTCGAAAGAGATGAACATGGTGTGCTATGCATGAACCCCATCAAGTTCATTGAGAAAATGGAGGCCTCATATGAACAAATGTTCGGCTGTAAACCCACCACCAGGTTCCATTCACCCCTTGCTGAGAATGACCACCCAGAGCTAGACTCATCATCATTCCTAAGTGATACTGATATCCAAAAGTATCAAAGCATGGTGAGCTCACTCCAGTGGGTCATTGCCATTGGACGTTTTGATATGCAGACTGCTGTTATGACCTTATCAAGCTTTCGCGTGCAACCTAGGGAAGGCCATCTCAATAGAGCCAAACGAATCTACGGATATATTTCCAAGTTTCGTCATTTCAAAATCAGATTCAGAGTGGGCATACCAGGTTTTGTACTCACTGAAGGCAACAGTACAGACTGGTCCAATACCGTATATGGGGAGCACTCTGAAGACCTACCAAGCGATGCCCCTAAACCCCTGGGGAAGGTAGTTGTATTGTCTCATTTCTATGATGCAAACTTAATGCATGACATCCTAAGTGGCAAAGCTGTCACTGGTATCCTGCACTTTGCAAACAAGACCCCCATCATGCGGTTCTCCAAGTAGCAAGCAACATCTGAAACAGCCACCTTTGGCGCTGACTTGTTTATCTACAAAATACGTGTTGTATTAGCGACAACACGGTATTTTCCCGTAACGCGGTATTTTACCGTATATTCGTAACAAAGTGCTGTATTAGCGGCAGCACGAGCACTATCTTGCTCTCCAGCAAGATACATGGCTCATACTTTTAGATTATTTGATTATTCAACCTTAAACCTTGCACCGGACGTTCTTGCGTCCTACTGTAGAACTACAAGCCTAAGATCTATCTGATTGCGTCGGTTGTCGATAGTCAGAATAGATCTGATTGGATTAGCATCCAGTCGTAGTGGATATCAGAGAAATATTAGAACACAACAGACCGGCACCTCAACCGGCCTGCAGCTAAAGCTCCTGTTGCTCTTCTTTGCCTTTGGATTGAATCAGCTCAACAGCCAGTTTCAAAAGGAAATTAACATATATGGAACAGCGTTTCAGTGTTAAGTGTCTGGAACGGTGTTGGAGATAACAATTCTCTGTTAGGTAAAATCCGCACAACGTCTGTATTGGTGTTTCAGGGTTAAGTTTCTGGAATGGCGTTTCAGATTGAGTTATCTGGAACGGTAATTCTGACTTCTTCATTTGTAACGAACATTTTTCACATTAGTTAATTTTTATATTTACATTTTTAACAAGGACAGGATCGTGTACATATTCCTAAGTAGGGGTAAGTTTTGCCATAGAGCTTACTAGTACTATTTCACACGTCCCCACGCACCACAAGGAACGGGATAGTTGTTGTACTCCTCTAAATCTTTTGGTGAATTCCAACGTTTTTTGTAAAGTTGTAGCCAGTGCACAATGTTTCTCTTGTTACCATCTTCTTCCTCCCTTTTCTCTTTGTTTGCTAATCGTTTTAGTTTTCTTTTTTTCCTCTTAGTAGACTGTTTTGTCGCTTTGTTCATGAATGAATTCCAATTGTCTTTAATCTTGTTTTTCTCTGTCTCTTTCTTTCGTTCCTTTCTGTCATTGGTTTCTTCTATGTACATTATACGGTACTTTTCAATGATTGCCTCTTCAGTCGTTGTGCGCCACTTGTTGAACCACAGGAGGCTTGTCAGACAGGGTTGGTTTCCCGGGTTAAAATGTATGCATTCCTTTATATGTTTTCTGGCTTCCGGCGTCAGGTTACACCATTGCTTTGGTGGAAAAGTATGACCATTCAGTTCAAGCCTTTCTCATTCTCCTGATTGTACTGGCCGTCCAATACCCACGTTGTTGTAGCACTGTATGTCCTCCGTTCCTATCAATGCAGGATAACCGCATAAAACATATGTCATAATGATACCCAAAGCCCACACGTGGTCAACGGCAGCAGTGTTGCCTTCCTCATAGAAAGGAAATATGTCCTCCGTTACGTACTTTCAGCATTGTTCCCAAATTTCTAAAGCTTCTTCTTCATCGAAATGCCCTTTTGGGCTGTTGAGTCTTTCTCTCACGTCATCAATCTTGTTGCATCCATTAAGTATTGTGATTACCAAGTTGCCGTTTTCGGCACATAGCGCATCGAACCCAGTTTCAAAATGATATAAGAATGGATTCTGCTCGTCGTTTTTGTCTCTGTTATTTAGCTCATTACTTCTTGCACAGTACTCCACTGAATCCAAAAGAAACCTAGGCTTCAAAACCTTCCTCCTCTTGTATGCTGAATTGGTTGATGTGTTCTCCATTTAGCTCTTACTTCTAACAATGTTTGACGTTTGGCAAATACTCTGGTATTTTAGTACAATTACTTGTTGTAAACTGTTAAGGAATAATCCTTACCGCGCTTTAAGTGGTGTAAATTTTCTGATCTCGCAAGGATTGGCATATTGATGTCACCGCATCTGGCGGTTTGACACCTTGGTAGAACCGTGCAGACGTAGTAGTAGTGTCCGCATTCTTTTTTACTCATTGTAAACTGTTAAGGAATAATCCTTACCACGCTTTAAGTGGTGTAAATTTCCTGATCTTGCAAGGATTGGCATATTGATGTCACCGCGTCTGGCGGTTCGACACCTCCGTAGAATCGTGCAGGCGTAGTAGTAGTGTCCGTATTCTTTTTTACTCATTGTAAACTGTTAAGGAATAATCCTTACCGCGCTTTAAGTGGTGTAAATTTCCTGATCTTGCAAGGATTGGCATATTGATGTCACTGCGTCTGGCGGTTCGACACCTCCGTAGAACCGTGCAGGCGTAGTAGTAGTGTCCGCATTATTTTTTGTTCCTACTAGTATTTCTTTATTTTTGTATGAAGTAGCCTAAATAGTGATTGCTAGTCAGGTTTTTAGTGCAAAAGTTTGTCATTTGCTGCAATTTCTGGATGAATATTGCTCATTCTATGGATTGGGTAGAGTATCAAACAATTTTGACAATTCTCAGGCTGATACTTTAGTCTGTATGAATTTTATAATAATTTTGGTCACTGGTTATGCATGCCAGCAATTTCATCATCAATATTGCTAACACTATGGATGGGTAGACTATGAAACAAACTGTATAGTTTTCAAGCTGTTACCTTTCTAGACAGTATGAATTTTTAAATACTTATTGTCCCTGGACATAATATAATTACCAAAACTGTGATTCCTAATCAGTTTTCAAGTGCAACTGTGTTTCATTGCCAGCAATTTCCTCATCAACATTGCTCATACTATGGATGGGGTTCAATTCATTGTTCACTGAAAATGCATCCTGTTGTCATAAATCATGATACGAACAGATTGGACAGCTGTATTACTACTACTACTAGTAGTAGTAGGTAGAAGAATCTGAGAACATTCAACTAGTAACCACTATGAACACGCAGGTTGGACTACAGTACTACAAGAACATGTAATACTAGAATAATATGAAAAGCTTAAAGTAATACATTGATTGTAGTAGTCTAGTAAATATGACTTATGATTCTTTCTTACGTCAACAACCATTTGTTGGTTAATATGAACCCAATGTGGAGAAGAAGAAGTACTAGTGACATAGTACTACTATGATCACTTCTTTGCCGGTTTGCCACTCTTCGTTGTGTTCTATGGTGGTGCGTGGTCAAGGGTACTATGAACGTTTACCCAATACAGCATTGTTTCATTCTTTGAAGACCTCGGACAACTTGGTGAACTGCGGTTTATTTGACCCGACACGGTCGTAAGGGAATCAAGTTGTGCGTTTCACTGTTGTACCATCCAGTAGTTTCTTGTGCACCATGTATCCAGGGTATTGAGGATAATGGTCCTTCCTCTTTGATGCATAACTCTTCACTACACCAGTTCCAGGTGGTGGAATACCGGTGATTGTAACCTCACTACCAATTGCGAATTTAGGATACGAGATCACCGGATCAGGATCTGCAAACAACACCTTCACGTTTCCGGAGCGCTTCTGCATTACTACGTTGTTGGGTCTTTGACGAGGAACTTGCAGAAGGTATCCAAGATCTTGAACATGGCCAAGGTTCGGAGAAACCTTCCTCTCCTTGTACTTTGGCTCTCCATTTGATTTGTCTGATGCAGACTTGTTTCGTTTATTACGTTTTGTAAGGAACGACTTCTTCTTTGCCTTCGTGAATGCGTTCTCTTCCACTTCATCGGGGATGGTGGTAGGTTTGTCCGCGTTTTCTCCGTCATGTCTTTCTTCATCATCCTCTTGTTCATGTTCAACAATTTCAGAGTCCAAGCTGACCGTTGATTTATCTTCCCAAGGAAATTGAAAGAATGTTTCCACTCCATTTATGAATTTCCTTCTGAATCCGGTCCGTTGAGAGTCTGATTCAAAGGCTTCTGAAGAACAGCAACGCTGCATTAGTGTGTTAGTAGACAAATGATTGTACTCTACGTGTGACAATTGTGATTGGATACTTTTGGCAACGGATAATCGGACTACAGGCGAGACTATGGAAACGCCAGATCTCTTCTTACTGTGAACTTATTCAGATACAGCAAGGCAGACCTTAGTAATGTAGATTACAGGCAGTTGGTAGCAACTAGTGTGAATTTTGGGATATAAATCAGTTGAATGTTAAAAGTATGAGATAAAGTGAAATCTTGCCGAAGCGCAAGATATCTCTTTTATTGAGATGAATACGTTGCAACTGCTGTTGCGTAGTGATGGGATTACTCGCTGATTATTTCCGTGCATGCATTGGTTGTTGACCGTATATATCTGTGTGTGTATATATATATATATATATATATATTGCGTGAGAATCACACGCCAACGGTTTTCTTCTCTTGTTCCGTTAGGAAGGCTTCATGATATGTTTATCATTAAGATCAGGAATTGCTCCCGTAGCTTGTGTGATATTTTATGAAATCAGAGTTTGCTCACCGAAGAACAATGGCAATACTATAAAACAGAGATTGCTCACCGTCAATGCGCGATGGGAATCGACGCACCGTGGGAATCGATATGTCGTGGGAATTGATCACTTTGGTTGATACGGGACTCATTGATTCGTACAAATAGGATATCTACCATCTGGTAGCTTTGGTACTTCTGGTCATGAAAGGAATTTAATACTCCCCATGTCTCCTTGTGAAAGGTCATCACGCTCTACATGATGCTTCCATCGTCTTCAAGGAGGTCGCCGGTATTCCCACAAAAGTGGAAGATGGGCTTGAGCAATGGATACACAACTGAGTGTCCCCAATGCTTGGTGAGAATATCTGCACAGTTATCCTTACCTGGGATGTGCATCATTAAAATGAAACCTCTCGCTATCATGCTCCGTACGTAGTGAAACGATAGGATGTTGTGATGCTTATGCAGCCTTGCGTAAGGGAATGTTGACGTTTGAATCATCTTTTCGTTGTCACCCCAAGAGTAGGAGATATTATGGACTCGTGTTGCGAGGTATCGGAATGAGTGACGTAGATCAACAATTTGTTCGATGCAAGTTCCTCCTGCAACGAATTCAGCTCCAAAGGTGGCCGTTTCCGTAGTAGACTGTTTCTTTGAGAACCACATCATGGGAGTTTTGTTCGCAAAGTGAAGGATGTCGGTTACAGCCTTACCACTGAGAATATCATGCATGAGGTTGGCGTCATAGAAGTGTGTCAACACTACTGTCTTCCCGAGTGGTGCAGGAGCGCCGTCAGAATGCTCCCCATAGACGGTGTTGGACCAATAGATGGTGTCGGGTTTAGTCAATATAAAATCGGGGGGTTCCACGCCGAATCTGATTTTAAAATGTCTAAACTTGGTGTTTGGAGGGCTCTGAAAATGGAGGTGAACAGTCGGTATTTGGTGGTTTAACTTTGTTGGTTATTACATGAAATTGTTACTTGAAATTGTGAGCAGAAAATTGCTCTTTTACTAAAATCACCATGTTGGTGCATCGGACTGCTAATACTCCAATGCACACACTAAATCACTAACAGTCGGCATCGACCCGCTAATACTTCGATGCTGCACGTGTCCTTTGTACCAATGGGCTGTATAAATTACCTTGCGCCCTGTATGTCTGGTACATAGGGCCCTATTTTTAGTAAGAAGGAGAACCGGAATCGGTAAGTGGTAAATTCTCATTCCCACTTCCATTCCCATCTCCAATCATGTTAGTCCATTCCTGCAGAAGCAAGATGACTCGTACGATCGATCACGAGACTCATTCACTCGCGTCTCATTCATTCACTTGCGTCTCATTCGTGTCTCATTCATTCACTCGTGTCTCATTCGTGCCTCATTCGTTGAGTCACGCGCTCGTTCGATCGACTTCAAACACACTCCCCTGCTTCAAAGTATAGATGGACTCAATCGATGATGCTACTCCAAAAATTGTTGTAGGCTTCATGCGCTTCTTCTGCCTTGGAGTCTACAGCCGAGAAGCTCGTATCCTTGTTGATCTTGACCTTGGTGGAGTACTCATCTTTTCCATAGAATTTGGAGCCATGCTTTTCAAATAGGACTCCAGTAAGATTCTTGGTGAAGAGGTCACTTGTCATTTCATCGCCTGTCTTCCACATCACCTTGATGATGCCCATTTCCTTCAGCTCTCGCAGGAAATACTGTTTCACTTCAATATGCCTGGTGCGACCGGCTATGGACCAGTTGTTGCAGAAATCAACTGCGCCCTTATTGTCCACATATATCACCATGGGTAGCTTGATTTGCAATCCGAGACACATCATGACTCTCCAAATGTACAGCATGTCCTGGACACATAGAACAGCTGCATACAGTTCGGCTTCCATAACCTGACAGGGCAATGATTGGCATCATTCTGGACCTTGCTGTGACATTGGCGCCATTGAGCCAAGTCGACCAGCCGTTGACACTGTGTCGAGATTCATCTTTTGCATACTCCGAGTCGCTGAATCCAATCAGCTCAAAAACAAAGTCCTTGGTACCATCCCACACTGCATTAGGGGCTAATGTGAGACCTCTCTTGGGTGTTCCAGCGCAATACTTCATTACTCGCTTCAGCGCCTTCATGTGGGACTTCCTTGCTTCAGTCATGAACCTAGACAGCTTCCCGGACAGCATTCTGCGTTTCAATTCTTGACCATCTCATCATGTGCAAAAGGATGGCTGTGCCGGACCTGTACTTGGTTTGGGCTTCCTTGGTGAGAACAGTATCGGTTGGTCCTTCACCTTCTTTCTTCAGCACTGATCCTGGTTCTGCTGGAGTGGTGGGATTGCCTCTGCATTCATCAAGCTCAAATTCATCGACAAATCTCTTGATCTTGACCGGTTG
Source organism: Pseudo-nitzschia multiseries (assembly GCA_037355745.1). NCBI lineage: Eukaryota > Bacillariophyta > Bacillariophyceae > Bacillariales > Bacillariaceae > Pseudo-nitzschia > Pseudo-nitzschia multiseries. Next base: position 4,563,964 of record CM074785.1, on the reverse strand, counting down.
GGTCATTCGGAGTGTCCTGTTCTTCTTGTCCCGCTCAATGTGGCATCCAACGTACTCATCCATCTCTCCAACATCCTTGCATTCAAATAGGGACTTGAGTTGCTCCTTGTGCTTCAAAACTTCTGCTGCTTCACCCATGATGCAAAAATCGTCGACCCATAGTAACATCAGAAGGAGTTTGTTGTTGATCCACTTGAAAAATAGACAGGGGTCAGCCTTGCATCTTTCCATCTGCATGGCATGCATTGCGCGTCGGGCTTCTCTCCAGAATTGGATGGCTGCTTGAATTGTCCCATAAAGGGTTTTCTGCAATTGGAGGAGCACATATGATGGGTAGAATTTCTGATATCCCTCTGGAATCTTGGTGAAAATCTTCTCTCCATTCTGAAATTTGCCATTCAGAAAAGCTCCTTCCACATCCACAATGTAAGCCATAAAATTTGCCATGACCATCAATATCATTGCAATTCGAATTGAGATATCACTAACAACCGGTGAAGACTTGTCTTGCCCGTCGTAGTGCTCACCATCTAGCTGCTTGAATCCTCGGATGGCATTCCTGCATCTTACGGTGCCATCAGGTTTCATCTTGTTGGCCCAAGTGGTATCCATTATTTTGGTGCCCGGTGGGATATTGGCTTCATCAATCTCTTCAAAAACGCCGTACTTGACCATCTTCTCATGTTCAGCGTCAACACCCTCAGTAAACTTGTCGCGCATTGGACTGGCCATAGATTCTTTGTAGTTCATGGTCTTGAGTTCATTGGTGTTGTCAAAAGCATTCCCAGCTGCGCCAACCAGACTGAGTTCGTTCGTGGCGCCTTCCTGAGATGGGATAGAGACTGACAGAAGGTTGAATTCTTTCAGTGCAGTCATTGACTTGTGGAACTGGATTTCAGCATTGGTGAATTGGGCTGCATAGCTTGCCATGTCCCCATAGCGAATATCCGGATTGAGATGTGAGTTTCTCACGACCCGGCCATACCTTGTGGTTGTTACAACATGTGGATCCTCTGCTTCAGTGTCGTCATTGCTGTCGTAGGCCTCATCCTCGGTTTCATATTCCATCTTGGTTTCTTCAATATCATCGGAGTAGTAGTCATCATGACTGTCGAAGGCAGGGTCCGCTGGTTCTGGGTCAGGTTCAGATTCAGGTTGTAAGGGCATTGCTGGTGCTGTGTCTCCCCCACTTGCATCCTGAAACTGCACTCGTCGTTGTCTGGTGGTGGTGCGTAAAATGGAGACAGGTTGTGGTGGGGTGGCAGTGATTGGCAGATCCATGTGGCCACCCTCAAGAAAATCAGCATGAAAATTAAGAGCTTCACCTTTGGGAGCAGTGGGTGGAAAATACATTCGCTTCAACCAATAGATATCACGAGTAGTTGTAAACGTGTTGTTCAAGGGATCATACATCACATAGCAATCGCCAGGGCGGTCAGTACAGTATCCAGCAAAGAAAGCTGGGTTCCCGCGATAATTGAGTTTGGGACTTGTGGAACGTTTGACTCGTACTACTCCAGCCTCGCCAAAGGTTCGCAGATGGGCACTAAATGCAGGGACCTTGCCAGAGAAATGTTGGATCTTGGGCATAGTAGTGCCATTCACAGTGACAGCCTCCAGCCAGTCCAACTGAACACCACATCTCATTGCCAAGGGGAAGAATCTGAAACGGTACTCCCTAGGGACATTGGCTTGAGAGCAAAGAGCCATTGCGCGGCAGACTGAGCGATAGATTGCTGTTTCGACCAAGCTATTCTGCTGTGGAGTATCCACTGAGGTATACTCGAACTTGCAAGAAAATTTCCAATCTGCTGAGGCCAAGCGAGCTTCAAGTGCGGTATTTTCACCAGCCTTATCACAGCGAATTTGCTTTAGCTGGTGTCCTTTGGACCTCCATTGGTTGAACAACTCGCAAGTGGGTTCAACCATGCCATCCTTGGTGGCAAAGAAATTGACAAATCGGCATGTGGAATACTCATCGACAATCATGCGAAAATGGGGCTTGGTAATAAATGGAGCGGTCAGCTTGTTGCTTTTGGCAGCTTTGGGTGCCTTCACTGAGGACATATCCACAAAGAGTCTTTCTCCAGGTTTGGTAGCAGCAACATGCTCGCTATCCGTGGGAATCACTTTCCTTTTTGCTTTTGCTTTGGCACAATCTTCACAAGGAAGCATCGGACCACGAGTGATGGTCCAGCCTAGTGTTGCAGCTGTTCGGCGTGTCTTGATCTCATTCATGTGTCCCAGGAGCCGGTGGGCTTTGTTGATGTTCATCTTGGTCCCTTCATCTGTAGTGGTGGTAGCAGTCGCTGCATTGATTTCAATGTTGTTTGTAGGGTGTGCAATCCGATCAAAATAGCCAACCCACACACAGCTCGTGTAGGTGGGGATCTGAATATCGAAATTCACTTGGTGATTCCCTTTCCTGAGTGACCATCCGGTCTTGTCACTGCCGGTGGCGATCCAACCATTCTGCAGAGCCAAGTTGGCTGAGAACAGGTTGAATGCAAAATTTGGGTTGAAATTCACACCCTGCAACTGCGTCTGAAACTCCATGTTTCCATCCTTGTCAATCTTCTGACAGGAAATGTCACCAACCTGGCAGCCCTTCAATTCATCTCCGCTTTGGGTGGTGATGGTGGCACCACTAGCTCTCAAATTGGTGGCACATCGCAAACTATTGGAACTGTGGCTCGTTGCACCGGTATCAAAAACAAAGACATTGTCATCATATAGTAGGTCAAATCCTTCGGGCACTGCCTCGCCTTTGTTGGCCCGCTTCTGGGCATTGATTAGTTGGAGTGAAGTGGTAGAGGTTTGCATTGCGGAGAGACAGAAGTCATAGTCAATTGTTGCTCCCTGTACATCCTTCAACTTGGATTTCCAACCGTTTGGGCGTCTAGACGCATTCTTCTCGTCTTCAAAACAAACAGATGTCCCATGATTGCCACCACAAAGTCCACACTTGCGACGTCGGCCCCTGGAGCCATTCCTGTTGTTTTCGATTGCCGTTGCCATTGCTGTTGCCATTGCTGTTGCCATTGCTATTGCCACGGTTGTTGCCATTGCTATTGCCACGGTTGCCATTGTTGCCGTTGTTGCTGCTCCGATTGTTGTTGTTGTTATTGCGGCTACTGTTGCTTCCATTGTGGCCATTGTTGTTGCCACCATCTTCGGCACGTGTGTGGCTTGCCGCACGTTTGGGACAGTTGTACGCTTTATGACCTTGTTCTTTGCACCAGTAACAAACTGCGTTGGTGGACCACTTGTCCCTGGGATCAGCAAAATCGGTCATTTCAGCACCAAACAAACTCATTTCTTGGCCTTTACCTCCCCGGCTTTGGATACGCCGAGCTGATTCATATAAACTTTTGGCTTGAACATTGAGTGCTTCCCAAAACTCCAATTCGGCGGTTCCATTCGCTAGCAGCAAATCAATGAAGGGTGTGAGCTGCATCAGTAGGTAGCCCGGGAGGGCATTTTTGTAGGCCACAATAAGTTGTGCCATAGTGGGTTGAACGGATTTGTATTGGTATTGCCTCTGTAAGTCGTAGATGTCCTCAACCAAATCCTGTGGAGAGGCGCCAATGGTCAATTTTAGGCTCCTTAGGTCAATGTCCAATTGTTGTTGGTCGCGGGACTGGTTCATTAATCTGTATTCCCTCATGAGCTCCTCAATCACACGATGTACTCTCCCTCGGGGCCACTGTTTCCTGAGCTTTGCATTCTGTTCGGCCGTACCCCCCCCTATCGATCTTGGACTTCTCCATGATGGCGAGGGCTGTCCTGTTGTCGGCGAAAGCCCTGTACAGATCATTCAGTGCTTTGTTGTGGTACCGGTAGGCCTTCTTCTGTGCAGCACTCATATCCTCCCGGGGCGTAAGCTCCCCTTCGGGAGGTAGGTCCTTGTGTGGCTTGGTAGACAACATGTCACGGTACTTCTTGTTATCTGCAAAGGCTTCAAATTGGATGTACCATCGCTCGAATTTCTTCTCATCCCCCTTTGCCAATGTGGGCACTTGACTATCAGTATACTCCACCATCTTGTATTTGTACTTTGTCGTGCTTGGATCCTTCGTGTGGACGCTCCTGCTGCTTGCGCTTCCAATGCTTGTGCCGCTACTCTCTGAACTTGACAGTACACTGCTCTCTTCTGATGGCGATTCTTCAGAAAAGGCGATCTCTATCTCTTGGTGCCGGGTGGGTTGATCCTCCTCCATTCAGCTGGGAGTAAATTGTTGTATGCTCGATCCAAAGTAAATTGTCGTGTTTCGTTCGACGGAAGTAAATTGATGCGTATTTTGCAAATTGCGGGTCCGATGTGTATCCCGTAAATTGTCGTACTCCTATTCCGACAGAATAATAAAAAATATGTAATTGGCCCAATCGATTCTGGTTTGTCGATACCAATCCTGCTTTTGTTTGTTTCTTGATAATAATCGGCCCTATCGCTTCTGGTGTGGCGAATAATCGGCCCTATCGATTTGATGGTAATCGGTCCTATCGCTTCTGGTGTGGCGAATAATCGGCTCCTTGTAAAACGGTCCTATCGCTTCTGGTGTGGCGAATAATCGGCTCCTTGTAAAACGGTCCTATCGCTTCTGGTGTGGCGAATAATCGGCTCCTTGTAAAAATCGGTCCTATCGCTTCTGGTGTGGCGAATAATCGGTCCGTAAAATCGGTCCTATCGCTTCTGGTGTGGCGAATAATCGGTCCGTAAAATCGGTCCTATCGCTTCTGGTGTGGCGAATAATCGGTCCGTAAAATCGGTCCTATCGCTTCTGGTGTGGCGAATAATCGGTCCGTAAAATCGGTTTGCTCTGTGGTCCAAACTTGGTGGATACCAATAGAAATATTCCACTGAAGACGTGCGGATGAAAAGTAACTGAATCGCTGACTTTGATGATTAGTCAGCCTGCTGTAGAAATAAGAAAAGTCTCTTTCTTCTTCGACCAAGTTCCGATCCTCGGGAGCGCTCCGTAATTCTTCGAAGAATGTTTGGAGGGCTCTGAAAATGGAGGTGAACAGTCGGTATTTGGTGGTTTAACTTTGTTGGTTATTACATGAAATTGTTACTTGAAATTAGTGCTTTGCAGGGGCCCTGTGGAGTTGTTGAATAGGTAGTTACTGTATGTATTGTAAGTATGTGTCAGTAAAGTTATGGTAAGAAGTACTCGTACGATAACGCGTGTGCATCAAGTAAGATCAGATTTACCAAAGGTGTTCTGATCTGTACCACCAATTCTTACCAGTACCAATTCTACAATTAGCCAACCAACCAAATTTATGTGTAAGCTATCAGCAAGGTATCTACATTCATAGGGGTGGGGTTACATTCAAACAAGCAAGTTGTAGGAGCTACCGGTAATTACGAGCTACCAGATCTACAAGCAAGCTGTCTATGTTCTTCTCAATCATACCAATTATTTGAAGACAGTGCAAATCCTGACCATCCCCAACCTAATATTAACTCAATCATCAACCCAAAAACTCACCAGATTTGAAGACAGTGCAAATCCTGCCAATCCCCGACCAAACTATAACTTAGTCATCAACCAAAAAACTAACCAGGTTTGAATACAGTGCAAATCCTGCCCATCCCCAACCTAAAATTTACTCAACCATCAACCCAAAAACCCACCAGATTTAAAGACAGTGCAAATCCTGCCAATCCCCAACCAAACTATAACTCAGTCATCAACCCATAAACCCACCAGATTTGAAGACAGTGCAAATCCTGCCCATCCCAAACCTAAAATTAACTCAATCATCAACCCATAAATCAACCAGATTTGAAGACACTACAAATCCTGCAAATCCCCGACCATACTATACCTCAGTCTTCAACCCATAAACCCACCAAACTTGAAGACAGTAAAAATCCTGCCCATCCCCAACCTAAAACGAACTCAATCATCAACCAAAAAAACCACCAGATTTGAAGACAGTGCAAATCTTGCCAATCCCCAACCAAACTATACCTCAGTCATCAACCCAAAAACTCACCAGATTTGAAGACAGTGCAAATCTTGCCAATCCCCGGCAAAACTATAACTCAGTCATCGACCCAAAAACCCACCAGATTTGAAGACTGTGCAAATTCTGCCAATCCTCGACCAAACTATCTCAGTCATCAACCCAAAAACTCACCAGATTTGAAGACAGTGCAAATCTTGCCAATCCCCCGCCAAACTATAACTCAGTCATCAACCCAAAAACCCACCAGATTTGAAGACTGTGCAAATTCTGCCAATCCTCGACCAAACTATCTCAGTCATCAACCCAAAAACTCACCAGATTTGAAGACAGTGCAAATCCTGCCCATCCCCAACCTAAAATGAACTCAATCATCAACCCAAAAACCCACCAGATTTGAAGACAGTGCAAATCCTGCCAATCCCTGACGAAACTATAACTCAGTCATCAACCCAAAAACTCACCAGATTTGAAGAGAGTGCAAATCATGCCAATCCCCGACCAACATATAACTCAGTCATCAATCCAAAAACCCACCAGATTTGAAGACAGTGAAAATCTTGCAAATCCCCAACCAAACTAATTCGGTCATCAACCCATAAACCCACCAGATTTGAAAACAGTGCAAATCCTGTCCATCCCCAACCTTAAATTAACTCAATCATCAATCAAAAAACCCACCAGATTTGAAGACAGTGCAAATCATGCCAATCCCCAACCAAACTATAACTCAGTCATCAACCCAAAAACCCACCAGATTTGAAGACTTTGCAAATTCTGCCAATCCTCGACCAAACTATCTCAGTCATCAACCCAAAAACTCACCAGATTTGAAGGCAGTGCAAATCATGCCAATCCCCAACCTAAAATGAACTCAATCATCAACCCAAAAACCCAACAAACTTGAAGACAGTGCAAATCCTGCCAATCCCCAACCAAACTATAACTCAGTCGTCAACCCAAAAACTCACCAGATTTGAAGACAGTGCAAATCTTGCCAATCCCTGACCAACATATAACTCAGTCATCAATCCAAAAACCCAGCAGATTTGAAGACAGTGAAAATCTTGCCAATCCTCAACCAAACTATAACTCAGTCATCAACCCAAAAACTCACCAGATTTGAAGACAGTGCAAATCTTGCCAATCCCTGACCAACATATAACTCAGTCATCAATCCAAAAACCCAGCAGATTTGAAGACAGTGAAAATCTTGCCAATCCTCAACCAAACTATAACGCGGTCATCAACCCATAAACCAACCAGATTTGAAGACAGTGCAAATCCTGCCAATCCCCAACCTTAAATTAACTCAATCATCAACCCAAAGACTCACCAAACTTGAAGACAGTGCAAATCCTGCCCATCCCCAACCTAAAATTAACTCAATCATCAATCAAAAAACCCACCAGATTTGAAGAGATTACAAATCATGCCAATACCCGACCAAACTATAACTCAGTCATCAACCCAAAAACTCACAAGACTTGAAGACAGTGCAAATCCTGCCAATCCCTGACCAAACTATAATTCAGTCATCAACCCAAAAACTCACAAGATTTGAAGACAGTGCAAATCTTGCCAATCCCTTACCAAACTATAACTCAGTCATCAACCCAAAAACTCACAAGATTTGAAGACAGTGTAAATCTTGCCAATCCCAGACCAAACTATAACTCATTCATCAACCAAAAAACTCACCAGATTTGAAGACGGTGCAAAACCTGCCAATCCCAGACCAAACTATTACTCTGTCATCAACTCAAAAACCCACCAGATTTGAAGACAGTGCACATCTTGCCAATCCCCAACAAAACAATAACTCAGTCATCAACCCAAAAACCCACCAGATTTGAACACAGTGCAAATCCTGCCCATCCCCAACCTGAAATTAACTCAATCATCAATCAAATAACCCACCAGATTTGAAGAGAGTACAAATCATTCCAATCCCCGACCAAACTATAACTCAGTCATCAACCCAAAAACTCACAAGACTTGAAGACAGTGCAAATCCTGCCAATCCCCAACCAAACTATAACTCAGTCATCAACCCAAAAACTCACCAGATTTGAAGACAGTGTAAATCATGCCAATCCCCGACCAACATATAACTCAGTCATCAATCCAAAAACCCAACAGATTTGAAGACAGTGAAAATCTTGCCAATCCCCAACCAAACTATAACTCGGTCATCAACCCATAAACCCACCAGATTTGAAGACAGTGCGAATCCTGCCCATCCCCAACCTAAAATTTACTCAACCATCAACCCAAAAACCCACCAGATTTGAAGACAGTGCAAATCATGCCACTCCCTGACCAAACTATAACTCAGGCATCAACCCAAAAACTCACCAGAATTGAAGACAGTGCAAATTTTGCCAATCCCCAAGCAAATTGAAACACTGTCATCAACCCATAAACCCACCAGATTTGAAGACGGTGCAAATCCTGCCCATCCCCAACCTTAAATTTACTCAATCATCAATCAAAAAACCCACCAGATTTGAAGACAGTGTAAATCCTGCCAATACCCAACCTAAAATGAACTCAATCATCAATCAAAAAACCCACCAGATTTGAAGACAGTGCAAATCCTGCCAATCCCCAACCTTAAATTAACTCTGTTATCAACCCAAAAACCCACCAGATTTGAAGACAGTGCAGATCCTGCCCATCCCCAACCTAAAATTTACTCAACCATCAACCCAAAAACCCAACAGATTTGAAGACAGTGCAAATCATGCCAATCCCTTACCAAACTATAACTCAGTCATCAACCCAAAAACCCACCAGATTTGAAGACTTTGCAAATTCTGCCAATCCTTGACCAAACTATCTCAGTCATCAACCCAAAAACTCACCAGATTTGAAGACAGTGCAAATCCTGCCCATCCCCAACCTAAAATGAACTCAATCATCAACCCAAAAACCCAACAAACTTGAAGACAGTGCAAATCCTGCCAATCCCCAACCAAACTATAACTCAGTCATCAACCCAAAAACTCACCAGATTTGAAGACAGTGCAAATCTTGCCAATCCCTGACCAACATATAACTCAGTCATCAATCCAAAAACCCAGCAGATTTGAAGACAGTGAAAATCTTGCCAATCCTCAACCAAACTATAACTCAGTCATCAACCCAAAAACTCACCAGATTTGAAGACAGTGCAAATCTTGCCAATCCCTGACCAACATATAACTCAGTCATCAATCCAAAAACCCAGCAGATTTGAAGACAGTGAAAATCTTGCCAATCCTCAACCAAACTATAACGCGGTCATCAACCCATAAACCAACCAGATTTGAAGACAGTGCAAATCCTGCCAATCCCCAACCTTAAATTAACTCAATCATCAACCCAAAGACTCACCAAACTTGAAGACAGTGCAAATCCTGCCCATCCCCAACCTAAAATTAACTCAATCATCAATCAAAAAACCCACCAGATTTGAAGAGATTACAAATCATGCCAATACCCGACCAAACTATAACTCAGTCATCAACCCAAAAACTCACAAGACTTGAAGACAGTGCAAATCCTGCCAATCCCTGACCAAACTATAATTCAGTCATCAACCCAAAAACTCACAAGATTTGAAGACAGTGCAAATCTTGCCAATCCCTTACCAAACTATAACTCAGTCATCAACCCAAAAACTCACAAGATTTGAAGACAGTGTAAATCTTGCCAATCCCTTACCAAACTATAACTCATTCATCAACCAAAAAACTCACCAGATTTGAAGACGGTGCAAATCTTGCCAATCCCAGACCAAACTATTACTCTGTCATCAACCCAAAAACTCACAAGATTTGAAGACAGTGTAAATCTTGCCAATCCCTTACCAAACTATAACTCATTCATCAACCAAAAAACTCACCAGATTTGAAGACGGTGCAAAACCTGCCAATCCCAGACCAAACTATTACTCTGTCATCAACTCAAAAACCCAACAGATTTGAAGACAGTGCACATCTTGCCAATCCCCAACAAAACAATAACTCAGTCATCAACCCAAAAACCCACCAGATTTGAACACAGTGCAAATCCTGCCCATCCCCAACCTGAAATTAACTCAATCATCAATCAAATAACCCACCAGATTTGAAGAGAGTACAAATCATTCCAATCCCTGACCAAACTATAACTCAGTCATCAACCCAAAAACTCACAAGACTTGAAGACAGTGCAAATCCTGCCAATCCCCAACCAAACTATAACTCAGTCATCAACCCAAAAACTCACCAGATTTGAAGACAGTGCTAATCATGCCAATCCCCGACCAACATATAACTCAGTCATCAATCCAAAAACCCAACAGATTTGAAGACAGTGAAAATCTTGCCAATCCCCAACCAAACTATAACTCGGTCATCAACCCATAAACCCACCAGATTTGAAGACAGTGCAAATCCTGCCCATCCCCAACCTAAAATTTACTCAACCATCAACCCAAAAACCCACCAGATTTGAAGACAGTGCAGATCCTGCCCATCCCCAACCTAAAATTTACTCAACCATCAACCCAAAAACCCACCAGATTTGAAGACAGTGCAAATCATGCCAATCCCTGACCAAACTATAACTCAGTCATCAACCCAAAAACTCACCAGAATTGAAGACAGTGCAAATTTTGCCAATCCCCAAGCAAATTGAAACACTGTCATCAACCCATAAACCCACCAGATTTGAAGACAGTGCAAATCCTGCCAATCCCCAACCTTAAATTAACTCAATCATCAATCAAAAAACCCACCAGAGTTGAAGACGGTGCAAATCCTGCCCATCCCCAACCTTAAATTAACTCAATCATCAATCAAAAAACCCACCAGATTTGAAGACAGTATAAATCCTGCCAATCCCCAACCTAAAATTAACTCAATCATCAATCAAAAAACCCACCAGATTTGAAGACAGTGCAAATCCTGCCAATCCCCAACCTTAAATTAACTCAATCATCAACCCAAAAACCCACCAGATTTGAAGACAGTGTAAATACTGCCAATCCCCAACCTTAAATTAACTCAATCATCAATAAAAAAACCCACCAGATTTGAAGACAGTGCAAATCCTGCCAATCCCCGACTTAACTATAACTCAGTCATCAACCCAAAAACCGACCAGATTTGAAGACAGCGAAAATCATGCCCATCCCCAACCTTAAATTAACTCAATCATCAATAAAAAAACCCACCAGATTTGAACACAGTGCAAATCCTGCCCATCCCCAACCTTAAATTAACTCAATCATCAATCAAAAAACCCACCAGATTTGAAGACAGTGCAAATCATGCCAATCCCCAACCTAAAATTAACTCAATCATCAATCAAAAAACCCACCAGATTTGGAGACAGTGCAAATCCTGCCAATCCCCGACCAAACTATAACTCAGTCATCAACCCAAAAACTCACCAGAATTGAGGACAGTGCAAATTTCGCCAATCCCCAAGCAAATTAAAACTCAGCCATCAACCCAAAAACCCAACAGATTTGAAGACAGTGCAACTCATGCCCATCCCCAACCTTAAATTAACTCAATCATCAATCAAAAAACCCACCAGATTTGAAGACAGTGCAAATCCTGCCAATCCCCAACCTTAAATTAACTCTGTCATCAACCCAAAAACCCACCAAACTTGAAGACAGTGCAAATCCTGCCCATCCCCAACCTAAAATTCACTCAATCATCAATCAAATAACCCACCAGATTTGAAGAGAGTACAAATCATTCCAATCCCCGACCAAACTATAACTCAGTCATCAACCCAAAAACTCACAAGACTTGAAGACAGTGCAAATCCTGCCAATCCCCAACCAAACTATAACTCAGTCATCAACCCAAAAACTCACCAGATTTGAAGACAGTGCAAATCTTGCCAATCCCCAACCTAAAATTAACTCAATCCTCAATCCAAAAACTCAACAGATGTGAAGACAGTGCAAATCTTGCCAATCTGCGACCAAAATATAAGTCAGTCATCAACCCAAAAACTCACCAGATTCGAAAACAGTGCAAATCTTGCCAATCTGCGACCAAAATATAAGTCAGTCATCAATCCAAAAACTCACCATATTTGAAGACAGTGCAAATCTTGCCCATCCCCAACCTAAAATGAAGTCAATCATCAACCCAAAAACCCAACAGATTTGAAGAGAGTGCAAATCCTGCCCATCCCCAACCTAAAATGAACTCAATCATCAACCCAAAAACCCAACAGATTTGAAGACAGTGCAAATTCTGCCCATCCCCAACCTAAAATGAACTCAATCATCAACCAAAAAACCCACCAGATTTGAGGACAGTGCAAATCTTGCCAATCCCCAACCAAACTATAACTCAGTCATCAACCCAAAAACCCACCAGTCTTGAAGACAGTGCAAATCATGCCAATCCCCGACCAAACTATAACTCAGTCATCAACCCAAAAACTCACAAGATTTGAAGACAGTGCAAATCCTGCCCATTCCCAACCTAAAATTAACTCAATCATCAACCAAAAAACCCACCAAACTTGAAGACAGTGCAAATCCTGCCAATCCCCGACCAAACTATAACTCAGTGGTCAACCCAAAACCCCACCAAACTTGGAGACAGTGCAAATCCTGCCCATCCCCAACCAAACTATAACTCAGTCATCAACCCAAAAACCCACCAGATTTGAAGACAGTGCAAATCTTGCCAATCCCCAACCTAAAATTAACTCAATCCTCAACCCAAAAACTCAACAGATGTGAAGACAGTGCAAATCTTGCCAATCCTCGACCAAAATATAAGTCAGTCATCAACCCAAAAACTCACCAGATTCGAATACAGTGCAAATCTTGCCAATCCCCGACCAAACTATAACTCAGCAGTCATCAACCCAAAAACTCACCAGATTTGAATACAGTGCAAATCCTGTCAATCCCCGACGAAAATATAAGTCAGTCATCAACCCAAAAACTCACCAGATTTGAAGACAGTGCAAGTCTTGCCAATCTGCGACCAAAATATAAGTCAGTCATCAATCAAAAAACTTGCCATATTTGAAGACAGTGCAAATCCTGCCAATCTCCAACCTAAAATGAACTCAATCATCATCCAAAAAACACACCAGATTTGAGGACAGTGCAAATCTTGCCAATCCCCAACCAAACTATAACTCAGTCATCAACCCAAAAAAAACCCACCAGATTTGAAGACAGTGCAAATCCTGCCAGTCCCCGACCAGAATATAACTCAGTCATCTTTCCAAAAACTCACCAGATTTGAAGACAGTGCAAATCTTGCCAATCCCTGATCAAAATATAACTCATACATCAACCCAAAAACTCACCAAATTTGAAGACAGTGCAAATCCTACCAATCCCCGACCAAACTATAACTCAGTCACCAACCCAAAAACCCACCAGATTTGAAGACAGTGCAAATCTTGCCAATCCCCGACCAAACTATAACTCAGTCATCAACACAAAAAAAACCACCAGATTTGAAGACAGTGCAAATCCTGCCAATCCCCAACCAAACTATAACTCAATCATCAACCAAAAAAACCACCAAACTTGAAGACAGTGCAAATCCTGCCAATCCCCGACCAAAATATAACTCAGTTTCAAAAGATTTGTTCTTAGATCCAGTACATACTCATACTACATACCATGCTTGAGTCATACTTCACTTTTGAGGGGGTGAATGTTAAGGAAACTTTTTTTAAAATATTAGTCCCCCCCCCCCCCCCCCCCCCGCCCCCCAATCCAGTACACACTCATACTGTAGTTAGCTACCTTCATACTTATTTTACCAATCAATCTATACTACCAATCAAGTGACGTCATTCGCGCGAGATTTTCCTTTCAAATGCGCAGTTGAAAACTAGTACAAGCAAGCAAGCTACATACGTTCATACCGATCTTACCAAGTGATCTATACTACAAATCAAGTGAAGCTTGGTATTCCCAGGCGACATTTTGTTGTTGAAAATGCTTACACAATTTACACGAATTTTGCTAGCGAGAGCCCCCCTGCCAATCGTTTGAATCGATAGATAGCTCAAACGTCGACAACAATGCATGTAGATGGGCGCTGGTACCTGTAGAACCTTCTAACTCCCTCTGGAAGCAAAGTTATGGCAGTAGCAAGATTGGTCTCCCCATGTAACCTTTTTGGTGTTGAAAATTCTTAGTACCCAAATGCACTAATTAGGTGGTGACAGACAAACTATGACAGATAACTCACTTCTGTTTCTTTCATGATTCATCTCATCCATAACAGGAACAATATTCATGGTTCAATCGCACAAAATATCTGATTTTCTATTTTTTAATTGCAAATTAGTGTGTATTTTTTCTCCAAATCCAGTACCCCAATGCACTGATTAGGTGGTGACACACAAACTATGACAGATAACTCACTTCTGTTTCTTTCATGATTCATCTCATCCACAACAGGAACAATATTCATGGTTCAATCACACAAAATATCTGATTTTCTACTTTTTAATTGCAAATTAGTGTGTATTTTTTTCTCCAAATCCAGTACCCCAATGCACTAATTAGGTGGTGACACACAAACTATGACAGATAACTCACTTCTGTTTCTTTCATGATTCATCTCGTCCATAACAGGAACAATATTCATGGTTCAATCACACTAAATATCTGAATTTCTATTTTTTAATTGCAAATTAGTGTGTATTTTTTCTCCAAATCCAGTACTCCAATGCACTAATTAGGTGGTGACAGACAAACTATGACAGATAACTCACTTCTGTTTCTTTCATGATTCATCTCATCCATAACAGGAACAATATTCATGGTTCAATCACACAAAATATCTGAATTTCTATTTGTTAATTGCAAATTAGTGTGTATTTTTCCTCCAAATCCAGTACCCCAATGCACTAATTAGGTGGTGACACACAAACTATGACAGATAATTCACTTCTGTTTCTTTCATGATTCATCTCATCCATAACAGGAACAATATTCATGGTTCAATCACACTAAATATCTGATTTTCTATTTTTTAATTGCAAATTAGTGTGTATTTTTTCTCCAAATCCAGTACCCCAATGCACTAATTAGGTGGTGACACACAAACTATGACAGATAACTCACTTCTGTTTCTTTCATGATTCATCTCATCCATAACAGGAACAATATTCATGGTTCAATCACACTAAATATCTGATTTTCTATTTGTTAATTGCAAATTAGTGTGTATTTTCCCTCCAAATCCAGTTCCTCAATGCACTAATTAGGTGGTGACACACAAACTATGACAGATAACTCACTTCTGTTTCTTTCATGATTCATCTCATCCATAACAGGAACAATATTCATGGTTCAATCACACAAAATATCTGAATTTCTATTTGTTAATTGCAAATTAGTGTGTACTGTCTATGTGGTACTTGCAATACTACTGGTAGTAGTACCGTACCTGTAGTAGTACTTGTACTGCTTGGCATGTACTTGATGGTCTGTCCTTTTTCCGTTTTTATGGTCTGTCCTTTTTCCGTTTTTATGGTCTGTCCTTTTTCCGTTTTTATGGTCTGTCCTTTTTCCTTTTTTATGGTCTGTCCTTTTTCCGTTTTTTGGTCCGTCCTTTACCCCTATTTTTGTTTTTATTGTCTGTCCCTTATCCGCGGCTGGCATGCGCGCGCGTGCACGCGCAGGCATAGCCAGAAGAATCAGGTAAAAAGCTGTTATTTTAATTCCATTAAAAACATCTGGTTCTCCAAGGTTTTTTTTGGGGTGTTATACCCTTCCCGCTCCACATCGAAGTAGAGTAACATGTAGGTATTTGAGCTGGTGTAATTTTGTACTATTTGTACGGTGGCGGACCTTCATGGTCTGTTCTATCGAAGGAGAAACAGAATGGTAATCAAAATGGAAATGGTGTCCCCTCGTATCTTCGTAAATCGCCATCCAAATAGCCATCCAACCGATAGCCGTTCGATTGCCATTCCAAGTCGAAAAATCAGTAGAGGAACATGATGGTGTTCGAATGTGGTAGTATTTGTACATGTCCACCCTCATTTTCCCTTCTATTGGAGGGGAAACAGATGGGTCGGAGAAGGGCCGTCGACGACGACG